>CM040920.1:10985000-11585000 GCA_023029165.1 Gobiocypris rarus
TAATATTACTGTTTTACTGTATTTTTCATTCAATAAATGCAGCCTCTGTAACACGTTACAATAAGGTCTTATTTATTAAAATTAGTTAATGTATTAACCAACATGAACTAACAATGAGCAATACATTAGTTACTGAATTTGTTCATCTTTGACGTCATCGAAGGATTTTTTGGCCAGAGTCTACAGACTACAGCCAGCAGTGGGCGCTATTTCCGCATGTTTTCAACATCGCACTCGACTCTGGAACTGCTGAGATTCATGTTAACGGAGCGTCGGAGAGCAAAGTGAGTGTTTCAACTTTTCAAATGAACTTCCTATGAAAGTTAAGCTTCCAAAGACATTAACTGAAAATGCGCCTGACCGATCACGCACTGTGTGAATGCGACCGCAGAATCCCGTAATCGCGAATCCCGATCGTGCCGTGACACTCAATCGACTCACTCACATTATATTGAACAGACACGTTCAGTTTTTAATTGTAGTGTCTCTAACTCAACTGATTTTATGAAAATGGACACAGTGGGCAAGTGATCCAGTAATCCAGTAGCCGTGCCTAGAGTGGCCTCATAGCGAAGCGAAGCAAGTGCATTCTGGGAGTCGTTTTCTTTCAACGTCTTTTCTCAGTCCAGCACCAAATTCAAAAATAATTTCACATTTCTACTACAAAAATGACCCAGTTTTAATACAGACTAATCTTCCCAGCACTGAAGTACCCCTTTCATTTTAAAAGTAATGGTTAACAATATTTTGTTACACCCAAAAAAGTAACTAATCACCAGAGGTCAGCAGCAATAAACATTGGTTAATTAAGTCAAATTAAAAGCATTACGTATATTTGTATTTGTGACGAAGGGCAGGAATGAAAGTGAGGCCAGTGACGCGATTTCTAATGAGCCACACCAGCCTCGAGTCTCACAGAGGAGCTCAGGCAGGGTAAAAGGAGGAGTGACAACAGCGAGTGAACGAGAGAGGACTAGGCCTGGGTTTTATGTTGTGTTTTTATTATGTTTATATGCTGCAGTTGTTCATGAAGGGCTTACTTCAACATAATACTTTAATATCAAAATAAATAAACAACAAAACTGAATATTCACCAGATCCCACATCCTTTTTCCTTTTCCTTTTTACAGTATTATTTAACATGTGTAATTTTTGCAGGTTTCGCATGATATGCTGAGTTTGCATTTTACCGTTTTTATTTATTTTGAGGAATACTGAATCCATTTTTGTGCAAGTAAGATTAGGGAAAATTTTATATAAAACTACAATAACCACCTTGTTTATACAGTGTATAGGAAAAAACGCCCCTGCACTCCTGATTTCTCTCAACATAGGGAGAGAATGTCAATCAATAAATGGGAAAACAAAGTAACTTGCATTACTTATTTGAAAAAGTAATTCATATTTTGTTCTAAATTTAAAAGTAATGTGTTAATTTACTCATTACTTAAATTTTTTTACTGATTACGTAATTCACATTACTTGTAATGCGTTACTACCCCCAACACTGGTACCTAATATTACTTATTAAATATCACTAATATTAGTGCTACTTAAATCAAAATAACTTGGCTGTATATCAGCGGCACCTGTAGGATTTATTCTGAGCGTAAGCACAGATGGGACTAATTGCTAAAATGTTTCTTATGCTCATGTTAAAAATTCAACTTAGAGTAGTTTTCATTTTTGGGTATGTCTAGCATTCAACTAACTATTACACACTCCTATAAGACTGTACACCTGAGCAGAACAAAGGCGTCTCTAGACCCGTTTCAAAACACGAAAATGGCAAAAAGCAATAAAATGGTCAAAGACATCCATTTAGTGCATCTTCACAGAAAAACAACTGAAAAACAGCGTAGGTGTGAATAGCCATTTGTTCACATGACACAGCAGTAGCAGTAGTAAGTTACCTCCCAAAAAGTAGCCTTGTGTCTCAATTGTTTGTAGGTGAATATTCACTGTTGTATATATTATTTTAAATTGTAATGAACTTGGAACATTCCTTTAAATAACAATGGACTTGATGAAACTAAACATTACCCAGAATTCCGCTCTCAACACAGCTGTAGTCTACGAGTCTGGCTCCTGGCCACTGCGTCACTGTCCTCTTAAGAGCCTTCAAAAACAGCTTTTCAGACACTTTCTCACCACGCACACTCAACATCTGACCACGCCTGAACACACGTTAAATAAACGATAACAGGAAAATGATCAGTGCTTCTCAAACATTCCACTGGGCAAACAGAAGGGCATCTATAAGCACACAACACTGTTTGTTCTACAGGAATGGAGCTACAGCAGAGAACATATTCACATTCCACACTGCTGATGTAAACGTCAGCTTCTTCACAAGAAAAAATATAGATATCTTATTATCGTAACAAGAAATGACAATTAAAATATATATATTTTTAAAATTTTAAACAGTATGAAATAGTGTTGTGCTGTGTACCACCTGAGGATAAGAGTGTATCACAGTTTGAAAACCACTTGATTAGATAAGGTATAATAAACATGCGCACCTATACTGAAACTCCACTTTTGGACACTGGTTATGAAAACCGACTACTTTCACAACATCTCCAATGCGATACCTGAAAAACATAGATGATCACTTTAGTAAAAGTCACTTTAGTTAAAATTACCAATATTTTACTTTTCTAATTTTCTAAAATCTGATTATTGTTTCACTTTTTTTTTAAACATCCATTACATCAATACATGAAATCATCTGGAGTGTCTTTAAATCAGTTGTTCTCAACCGTTTTGACTCCAAGGCCCCCACTGACCAAGACAATGGCTGTTTCTCAATTTCAATATGCAAAGAACAGACTTGTGTTCTCGTGAAGAACGGTCTCACCTGTCTGCCTTGACAGAACGAACTCGGAAGGACACGAGCACACAGAAATATATTTCTTATGTTGAACAAAATAATATATTTTAAAGAATATTGTTAATCAAACAATTGTTAATGGTCTGGTTACCAACATTCTTTAAAATATATATTTTTTAGAAACTCATACAGGTTTGGAACAACTTGAGGGTGAGTAAATGGTAACATTTTACAAAAAAAAAATGTTAAGGCTATGTTAATATAACAAAATGTAAATGATTTTAAGATTTATTTGGACCATGCTAGAAGTTTTATGAAGGCCCTTGTTGAGAACCACAGCGAAAGAAGGGTATGTAAAGAAAGCCAAGTAAATGTTAAGCAGAAGGATCATGGGCCTGACCTGAATAATCCTGCAGCATTGGTGACCAGCAGCTCATAGCTGTGTCCTTCCTCAAGCTGCTCTATAAGGAGAGTTTTGGGCTGCTCTAAATCCAGATCCTCCTCTGGTATAAACTCACAGAACATGGAGCGAGGACACAGGAGATACTGTCTGCTCTCCTGCAGAGGCCACAGGTTCACACCTATCAAACCTGAAACATGAATTATTACAGACCATTACACACAATTAACGCATGTATGTGAGCTTTATTTGCTTAAAGTGTATGCCACATTCACAACTTGGCTGGACAGAGTTCCAAATAATGTCTTAAAATATTAACCCAGCAAATGGACAGAGATAAACTGCTTATGAAAGGAACAAGACACTAAACTATAACAGCTGTTGCTGCATCAAGTTACTCTGCATTTGTATAAAATTAGCAAAGCTAGACATATCCTAAACTAGTTAATAACCTACTAAAATAATTCCACTGAAAATGAGAAAAACCATTGAAAATAAGAGTCTCTGACATTTAAATGATAAATAATAGAATTATAAAGACATATAATTGTATTTTCCAGAGCTGTATTTAAATAAATTTAGACTATATATATAGTAGGAATTTAGTTCAAATAACTATTTAACTTATTACTGTTAATAAAGACATGTATAAAAACATGACTATATTAAAACTTCAGTTAGTGGATTGTAAAGTATTCCAACTTTTTGATTTTGAATTTAATTTCGATCATTCTTAAGTCAGAATCCAGTGCATCAAGGTGAGTGTAGCATTACTTACCTTAAGAAATCTAAGGGAATATGTCATGAATAACAAAAAAATATGAAAAACAAAGGCCTAACATGGCTTAGTGCTTTAATATATCACAATCCAGTTCAGAAATGTACACACTAGGGTTTTTCTTCTGAGGAGGCAAAAAAATGTAATGAGAAAATAATCTATAGTAAAAAACAAAACAAAAAAAAATATTAAGAAATATTATAAGTGTATAAATCTCCTGTTTTTCTAAAGAGGCTATTTTTTTTCTTAAAGTTTCAGTAGGAGGCAGCGGCTCCCCTTTTATGTCATGCATAACCAGAAACAGTTGTTTATATCATGTTCCATTCAAACCTGAAATGACTTGAAAACATAATCTGTGAGGGTTTTTAAAGGGTTACTACAGCGATTAGCATTAAGCTTTGTATCAGTAAAAACCCGGGAGTATATGCAAATTATTGTACTATATTATTGTACAATATATTTATTGTATATATATAAATATATATATATATATATATATATATATATATATATATATATATATATATATATATATATATATATATATATATATATATATATAATTGTATTAGTTGTTGTTTTATTTATGGTGTACGCAATGTTTATTTTAACCTAAAAATGAGTCAAAATTAAGAGTAACTGGAACATAAAACAGTGGGAATTTTTCCTCCTCATTTTTGAACACCACTGCACACTACTGGTACACACATGCATACGCATACACATACAAACACACCTTCTGTGGCAGCGTAGAAAGGGGAGTAGAACGGGACATCTTTACAGTAGTGCTGTCGTAACATCTCCCCATAAATCTGGTTTGATCCCGAGTCCACTGCCAGGACCAGGTGTAACTTCGGCCATAGTCTGAGTGCGATCCCCTCAAAGCCTTTCTCAAACTGGGCTGTGAGCTCAGTGGCTCTCATTGGATCCGGCTTCATCAGCTTCTCTAGAGCACAGCGTACATCAGTCTTCAGGTTCAGACCGGAGTTGATCCTGCCCACTTCCACATCCACAACAAGATCTTTCCAATGTTCCTAAACGCAGATGAACACAGGTTGCATTCATGGGGTCTATATTCAGTGTAAGTAATAAACCAGTGAAGTAATCGGACAAATATGAGAGTGGGACAAGAATTTCAAGCATATTGAGTGCATAATTTGCACTCCATCTAGCTGTATTCAAAATGAGAACATATTTGATAGTTATTATATTATTCAATGAATAATGTAATATAGAAGCATTTTCATTAGTGATCTCAGACTTTTGGACCCCATTGTACCTCTAGGGCTCTGAAGGCATAAAAGACGGTAGAACAGAAGTTGGATTCCAGCAAGCCAAGGGTACGGTCCTTCAGCCCAAACAGCAGATGCAGATACAAGGCATCTCTCTCATTCAGCACCTGGAGACAAAACAAACAGTATCTTTTAGATTCTGTATACTAGTGTTCTGATCAGATAGAATCTATGGTTGAACACATTTCATTTTAGTTGCACTTTTATCCAAAGTTACTTCCAGTGCATGCACAGCAGCATTGTGGACTCGAGCTACTTGACTTGATTTGAACTCAAGTAACAACAACATAAATAAACATAATCACACATAATCAAAGAAGACTTGCGACTCAACATGAAAAGACTCGTGAGCAGATAGTACGAAAATTCATGAATGTTATTCATACCAATTTATTTGAATAACTAAAATTTAGTTGATTCAGTTTTCTATTACGTTCCTCACAAAAGAAATAAATGCAGTAAATCAATGATTCACTGACAGCAGTCAAGGCTTTTTTTAAAGGCACAGTTCTGATCGACATTCTGATAACATTTATTATACTAAATTATGCAGATGATTTTATTTGGGCTCAGCATTTAAATTAAAACTGCATAAACAAATGTGTGTTCATGAGTGTTATACCGGTAGTTTTGAAATTTAAATTTTCATTAGCTTTTAATATTACTTTTAAATTTCATGGCTGATACAGTTAAAGTATTAGTTCACTTTAAAATTAAAATGATTCCATGATTTACTCACCCTCAAGACATCCTAGGTGTATATGACATTCTTCTTTCTGATGAACACAATCAGAGTTATATTATTAAATAATTCAAATTACGGAAAAAGCATAACTGACACAACGTTTGACATCGGATGTCGCGTAAGTGTTTTGAACTAAGAGAGGCGTGACACTTTCTTCATAAGTTGAATATGGAAGGCGGTCTGGTGAGAGCTATATATTTTACTTTATAAAGTTTTAAATATGAATATTTTTTTTACAGAAACCCATCGATTGGTTTCAGAAAACCTTTATTAACCCCCAGGAGCAGTGTGGAGTACGTTTATGATAGATGGATGCACTTCTTTGAGCTTCAAACTTGTGAGTCCTGTTCACTGCCATTATAAAGCTTGGAAGAACCAGGATATTTATTAATATAACTCTGATTGTATTAGCCTGAAAGAAGAATGTCACACCTTGGCTTGAGGGTGAGTAAATCATGGGGTAACTTTGATTTTAAAGTGAACTAATCCTTTAAAAAACTACTTCTATTATTTAAGACTAAGTGAAGGGAGAACACAAGGTGGGATTGATAAATGAACAAATGAGTAACTATAGAAACAACTCGGAACATACTCAGAAACCGAGGAAACAAGAACTTACACAGGGAAAATTTGAAAAACAGAAACCTCATGTGACAAGCACACTAGGGGTGCTTCTCATTTCTTATTTATGCACCCTTGTTTCCTTGTGTCTCAGCTTCACTCACCTTAGGATGTGAGGGAAGGATGCAAGGAAAGAAAATGAGGACAGAGGAATTGAAGAAAATCTTATTTTAAATTGGAATGCTCTTTATCACTCAAGCACCACTTAAAAGCATCATCAGCTCCGCTCAATTGATCTGCCCTCTTGTTGTTAAAGTTTGGTTATTTTCGAAATTCATAATAAATAAAAATAAAGCAAGATGCCCTGTTGAAATACTGCATGTGAGATGTATGGTTTATTTAAACTGCAAAGGTAAAACAAATGTAAAGTATTGTGATAGATGTGAAAGAGGAGAAGAATTTCTATGTGCATCAGGTTTTTTTACAAGAAACACTTCCGATAAACCTGTGCTTCCTCGCAAATAGCTCCTCTAGAAGCTTCCTCACTACTCTTTCCCTGCGGTCCTTCAAAATGACTTACTTTGAGTGGTGTCTGGGTCACATCCTGGAGGACTAAGGAGCTTCTGACGCCTAAGTGAAAATAAACAGTGGGGTTGTGGTGAAAGGGGAAGGTGGTGGAAGGGTCCATGGCAGAGACGTTGAAGGAAAAGCCCATGGAGGAGCCAGCAGTGGAGGAGGCTGAGGCATAGCCGGAGGCCGGAAGTTCATGTTGAAACTAGGGTAACGCCTGACCAAGGTAAAGCCGGAGGGATGAGGGACCCCGATAAAGTCAGAGAGCTGATGGACCATGGTGGAGTCGAGGGAGTGGCGAGCCACGGTGGAGCCAAAGGGTTGACGAACAGAGGTAGAACAATGGGCTCAGGAGACCACACCATCTTGAGGCCTGACGTCCCTCTACTACAGCTGGATCGATCATCCGTGGTGATGCTGGTGGAGCCTGAAGGCAGAGGAGAGCCGGTGACTCATGGGGATGAACTGGAGCCGGATAAGTGGGTAGAGCCATCGGAGGGGGTGGAGACAGAGAACCGGACAAAGCCAGCTGAGGCGGTGGAGACAGAGATACAGATGGATGGAGTGGAGCCAGAGAACTACTGTAGATGGAGCCAGTGGAGGGGGCGGAGCCAGTGGAGCTGGGCAAAAGAGCCAGCAAGCTTGACGGATCCAGTAAAAGAGGTGGATACAGGAAAGCGAACGGAACCGGCAGGGACAGAGAGCTAGATGAAACCAGCGGTTCTGGCAACCGCAAGTCTATTAAAACTCCCACCGTGATGGACAAGGCATCTGGCATCTACATGGCATCTAGTTCCTGGATGGCCCTCTCCACCAGTGGAGGGTCCATGGTGAAAGTGGGCTCCTGCTTAGGGTTTGTTGCTTAGGCTCTGTTCACCACCCATTACTTAAATTAACCATGGTTTTGTGATTAATTACTGTTTGTATTGCCATAGTTTCAAACAAATGTCATGATTAAATGGTGTATAACGCATCTAAAATGTATAAAAAATTTACAAAAAAAAAAAAACATACCACTCTGAAACGTCCTTTGAAATCTGTGCATTAAATTTCTGGACGATCCTCTTGTTTGTTAACATTCTTAAGTCCGAATCAAGCTTGAATTGGTTTGAAATTGACATCATCCTTAATATTTACACCTGAGCAGATGAAACTCATGGTTATGGTAAGGGGCGTGACATTTCCTGAACACACAGTGCCAATCACAACACATTTCGCATTTCATAAGGAGGGGCTTCATCGAAAAAGGAACTAACGATGCAGTGATAGGGTGCTGTAATATTGTAAAATATGTGAAAAATTATGTTTTGTGAACAATCAAGCATGAATGCATATTCTGGTAGCCTAGAAATCTAGACGCACCCTAGCGGCAGAAAATCGAATTTGCCGCCTGTGAGTTTAGTCTAGCAACTCTCGGTAGACCTGCGAGCTGGAAAAACCAAACTCTTGTCAGGCCAATCACATCGTGTATAGAGTTGGTTATTAACATAGTGACGGCAGAGTTGGCGCGGTTCCGCATGCTACTTGTAAACGAAGAAGCTGGCGAACAGCGTTCTTTCGATTCAGCTTTGGCCACGACTCTGGAAGACTTGGAGTTAAGTTTTTCTTTGAGAAAAGAACACAGAATGCCACTGACTGAAGTCATTCTTAAGAAAGGAAGATGTGTTCGAAGTTTTGCCGCCCGGATATGCCAAATGTTTAATCTATCAACTAGCTCCGCTTCATGTTGCTCTGGTTGGTTGTAGCGCTATCCTATTGCGTGCAGAGGGAATATGAAAGACAACCGTTTATCCCACCCCTCGGATTGAGCCCTTTCAATGGTGAGTTCCCAGACCCAACATCTTGATGTGGGTCTGGCTTGTCAGGCTAATATTCTGGTACAACCCAAAAACAAAATCAAGTCTTCGTAAAAGGGCATAATAGGACACCTTTAACATTTGCAAATATTATCACTAAATATCATGTTAAATTCATATTCATCTATCCCCTACCTGATAGACGGGTGCTGGTGTGGTGTACAGATGCAGCATGTGTCTAGAGGAGGCAGGGGTTGAGGAGTTGGGGCCAATGGGAATACCTCCCTCACTCTGACGAAAAAGGGGTGAGTAAAAGAGCTTCAGGGTCTTCTGGAGACAGTCGGTGGCTGGAAAGGCTTGTCTCATAGCATCTAGACAAACAGTCACCCCCTGCCAGAAAAGTGCACAAAAATATTGACACTGTAGCAAAGCTTCAAAGCATCTCTGGCCATAGACAGGGAAACACCCTGGACAGATGGCCAGTCTTTCACAGGAATACTACTTTCAGAAATTACAGGATGACATACAAAAAAACAAAAGTGATATACACACTAGCAAAAGCTAAATTTTCACTAGTAAATTACACTTGAAAACTAATGACTTGGAACTTGAGAACTAATGTTCATATTACTTTCCTTGATCACAAAATGCAGTAAATTAGTTTTTAGATATTCAACCCTTGCAACAACCCCAAACTTGTTGCTAGTCAGTCTGCATTGTCACATTACTTCTAAAAGTCTCTCCTCAACATGTGTTAAGGAATCTGGCAGGCTTCTCCATGTTTTTCCACTGCCTTTTGTGCAACCAATCATACTGAAAATAATGAATTTCTGCAATTATGAATGATAAATACTCTGACCAATAGAAAGACAGGAGGAGTGTTTAGAAATCCTGTTTAAAAACTGGTGTTTGGTGTAATGCTGACATTACTGACTTGTAAAAATGTTAATGTTTTGTGACCTGTAGAAAGAATTCTGTGTTGGTGTCTCTGGTGCTCAGAAGCATACGGCTGGATCCAGACGTTCCTGATGTCATGGCCAGAATAAGAGGCTTCTCCGATATTAAAACCTTCTGCTCTCCTTTAGCCATCCGCTCAACAAACTTTTCATAATGGTCATAATCCGTGACCGGATGGCGCTGTCGAAATGTTTCTGTGTCTGAAATGATCAAATAAAAAATGTCATACATTTAATGACAAGATGATGGCATGCCTCCAAAGTAATTTCCATTTCATTGAATCCAAGAAGTTTAAAGTAATTGCACAACATACAATACAACTGATTTCTTTTCGGTAAATTTTTTCAATGAAAATATACTATTGTAAAAATTCTAATATGTATATGACTAAATTAAACTACATTATATCTATTATATATAAATACATTAAATATTAACTTCAAACCTTTCAGGAGATGGGGTGATAAAAACCGGAATGGCCAAAAACATTGAGCTATGAAACTTTATGTTGCACTTTTAATAAAACCATATACATTTAATACTAAAATAATATATGTATTATAAATAATACAAATAATATAATTAATACAATTTAATAATTGATGAATTAACTTATTTAAATTAAATAATGATATCAATGTAATTATATATATATATATATATATATATATATATATATATATATATATATATATATATATATACACCTGATAGATATATATATATATTTAAATTAAACATTTGCATAGTTATCACAAATAAAAAAAAATTGACACTATGGGGTATGGAGTGGATTGATTTGAAAAAAGAGTAAAGCATTTAGCATAAGGATACAACATCAATACATTTTCCAAACCGATTTTTTTGCAAAGCTTCAAAGCATCTCTGGCCATAGACAGGAAAACACCCTGGACAGATGGCCAGTCTATCACAGGAATACTACTTTCAGAAATTACAGGATGACACACAAAAAAAAAACTAAAATGATATGCACGCTTGCAAAGCTACATTAAATTATCACTAGTAATCTGTCTTTAATAAATCACCTGAAATGAAAAACCCAGGTGTTACTTTTGAGACATCAGGTAAACTCTGCCAGTCGACATTACTTCAGTGTGGTAGAAACTGGTCATTAGCCAAACAAATAAATGAACATGTAAGAGGCTTTAGCTAAATGGACAACTAAAACTGTCACCCTGTTAATATAGTGGAAGTCAATGGACTGAGAGGCTTTGCATCAGGAGAGTCTTATAATTGGCCATGCCAGATAACCATTATATGAAAAGTTGGGACTTTAAAAATAGGGCCCCTCATCCGGACTATTCAGAAAAAGTTCAACCTCACAACTTTTTCAACGAGTCTGTGACATTTGAGACAGGCGGTGCAAAAATAGCTGTTATTGGCAAATTGCCTGATATCAAAAGGTGCAATACCCTAATCAATAGTTTTAGACTTGTAAAACATGGAAATAGTCTGCAGTGTTACACTTCATTTCTCAACCTGGCAAGACAGAGTGAAAGACCTGATAGATACTCAGCCAGAGAAAATAAAAAGTCACAAAGATGGCAGTCTTTCATAAGATATAAGAACAGGTTAAAGCAGGGACGTCACTAGGATTGAAGACAGGGGCTTAGCCCCAGGGTATGCCTATTATAGAGATAGGTTGTATTATTGGCAAAGAATACAGAGTTTTGATTAGCTTGCTAAGTTAACCATTTCCTTCTATTTTGCTTGTTCACTCTAGCTAGACTACAGGTTATTATAGTTTTGCATTTTTCATTATTTTTTATTTTTATTTCGTTTTTTGTTTTCAAATTCAGTTTAGTTTTAATTCGCTTTTAAAGTGGGTTTGCTAGTTTAGTTTAGTTTTTTTTAATGCTTAGTTTTAGTTTAGTTTTTATTAGTTTTAGTCTTTTTTTTGTAATTTGGGTTATTTGTCAGGGGCAAGATTCACAAAGGTCAGAAAAAGTATTGTGTAATAATAACTCAACAAAAAAAATCATACAATTTTAGAAAATATTCATTAAAAAATAAAACCAGTAACTTACATAAAATGTACATGGGCACAAATATGTAAACAGTCACACTTGTGTGCAAAATGTGTAACGTTAACTGTGTCAGTAAAAAACCTAAAGAGCCAACAGACTAAAGAAGACATACATGAACCGCATGTATTCAACCCATCTTTGAGCTAAAATACAAATAGCTTAACCTAAACCTAAATTGAGCTAAACCTATACAAATACCACAGCTGTACAATTTTAACACCCTATACTAAATTTACCCTATACAATAGCCCACTCATCTAGACTGAAGCAGCAAACATTCAGTGTAAGAGTAAACTAATGACATTACATTATTTAATATTTGAATCACAGCTTATATCGTGTTTTGACATCGACAACCCAAGTGCATTTTACCTCAAATTTGCGACTAATTAACTTTCTAAAGTAGCCATCGCTTCTCGGGTCGACATTAACACACTGACAAAACTATATTCAGAATTTAAAATATTTTTATACCACTTTTTAATGTGTGATTGTGTAAAGGTGTTCACGAGATACCAACCTTTCGCGAACTTGCTTTCTACGTCGAACACTCGTTCTCATGGAGACGGCAGGCGGTGCAGGAGGAGGGGCTGTGTGTGTGTGTGTGGGGCGCGCGTGTATGTGAGAGAGACTCGTGAGTGAGAGACGCAGGGAAAGGAAATTCAGCTGAACGTTATTTGCTCTATGAAATACATTGACAAACACGAAAACTAAGGACATTTAATCTTCATTTAAACTTCAGACTTCTCGGCCATTTTTTGTACCTGGATATTGTTGCGTCTAAATATGAATGAGGATACGGTTATTGATAAATCGAATTATGTTGTTCTTATTATCATTTAGGGGCTTAGGAACATTTTGGGGTAGCTTCAGCCCCTAAAATAGGCCTAACGACGTCCCTGGTTAAAGAGACCATCATAAGATTAAAGATACATCCAGATCAAAAGTTTAGACTGATCAGTTATGTTTGAAAATATATAAAAAATCATCATAAAGTGATAACTGGTAAAAAAGTAGTTTATAACAAAACAAGTGATAATCTTTAATTTAATACTCAATTATTAAATCGAAATAAATTGAGCATTAAATCTATTATTGAACACTTATATTTTGTTATGAACCAAAAATTTATTATTTTTACAATTATTATACACGTGTCGAAACCTTTAATCACCTTTAATTGATCCGAACTCGTACAGTTTGCCGTAGACTGTGTCTGAGTGTTTGCGCAGGCGCTTGAGCAGAGTTTCCTCCTGAACGCGATGAACGTCCCGCGTGTCTTTCTCCAGTCTATTTCTCTGGCGATTCCCCAGCCAGCACACTGCTTTCCCAGCCACATACTGAGCCAAAAGACTCAGTATGGGTCGATTATCGATCTTAATCTTCCACAGAAGAGCCATAGAGCAAAGAAACAGGAGCAGAATTGAGCCTGCAGGAGCTGTTACACAAGAACACAACAGCATTGACTGTGTCCGATCGGAAGAGGGCGATAATACACACGTCAACATTAACAATGGATTGCACACATTCATAGATGTATATGTAAATATTAAAAGGTATACAACTTTACAAATGTATATATATCTTGAAATATAATTCATAATTAAAATAAAACAACTATTTGGGTGTACTTAAAGAAAGCCTGGTCAATTGTGACACTTTATTCTAAGTAAAAACAAAACCTTTTATTTTATTTTATTGACAGCTCCTCACCAATAAGTGATGTAGCGGTACCATAGTTCGCGTACAGTGTTATTCGAGGCACTCCAAGATACCATGGTGAATGTCATTATACCATGATCACCATGTTTCTTTTCGATATTACCTGTTACGTACAAAGCTACCAATTCTAAACTATATGCTATCACAGAAATTGTTGCTCAAACTCACCACATGTAATGGTCACGGCCAGTACAGCAATAAAACATGGTAAAATTATCCACAAACGTTGATGTGTCTGAATCATTGTGACGGACACTATTATTAAAAACTGAAACCAAACACTGACAACAACTTCTTCTTCTTTTGTGCAACGGTAAGCGCAAGCGCGCCACCTACTGTTCGTGTTCACTGCTGCCACCAAAGTCCCTCAAAGGGCAGGTAGTGCTCCCTGCAGAGCCAAATGACGTCCAGCTCCTCTTCTCTCCACGTCATGGGTTAAACTGGACCTAGTCCAGCTCAATCTCTGTGGATCTAATGGGTGGAGGAGGGATAGAGTTATGGGTAGGGTGTGGTTGGACCTACTAGCTCCACCAATTAAAACCCACATTACATCCAGAGAGGGGGAGACTCAATGCTCTTCCCATGGCTCTGAAAGGGATATCTAGACATTTACTTGACAGCCTTTGCAGAAGCTTCATACCTGCCAGCACTCAAAAAAATGATACATGGGTTTTACTTTTACTTTTACTATTTTTTTTATGTCAACAGGTTCCTCGTAATTGGGTTATGGTGAATTTAATTAAAATTGTTTATTTCAGTAAACTTAAGTTTTTTACAAAAGGTTAATTAAATCCCATTTAGTTAAAGCTAAACTGTGTAATATTTTCCCCCATCTAGCGGTGAAAAGGTATATGACCATCCAGTGAATATTAGTTTCTGTTCCTCTCAATTCCGATTTTGTTTTAACTCCTACGGTGGCTGATTTAGTCCAAGATTAATATGGCTTCCAGTTCGGTCGGGTCAAGTGATGGGGTTACTTTAGAAAACTATTATAATTTGCAGTTATTTAATTTGTCAGTTAACATGTAGGTTATGACATCTATGTAAAATGAATAATAGTTTTACCTTTTCGTTATTTTTTACCATTTCATTGCTAACATCAGCTATCAGGTTCCCAGACTAATGCAAGCTAATCTTTGTAAAGTAACTTTTATTGGTGCTATCGTTATTCTGTATATTGTACGACATCACTAGCGTAAGGCAAAGTTTACATTGTAGGCTATATCAGTCTCAAGCAATCTCCCTCTTCACATTCGACACGGTGCTATCGAGTGTTAAAACGCGAAAGGCCAAGCTTGAATTTACGGGTATGTCCCTCTTTGGTTAATGTACTTTCAAGATGGAGGGGCAACATGGCGACGCGCATTCGAACCCCTCACCCGTATGTATTTTCAATGGCATATTATACACTTACGAGAATACTTTATTACTTGAAAGAAGTAAATATACATTAATGAGCACATATATTTTTGAAAGAACTAAGTGTTTTTAGCTAAGAAAAAACTAAAAAAGTTACACAGTGTAGCTTTAAATCAGGTTAACATTCTTAATTTTGTCCAAAACTATTCAATTTAATTATTCTAAAATGAATATATATATATATATATATATATATATATATATATATATATATATATATATATATATATATATATATAAACCAAAACAAGTAAAACAGTTTAAATGATTTTTTATATTTAGTGAAATACTATTTTTATAACATTTACAAAACTTTTTACAAGGTCTTATTGGCTAGTCAGAAGATGGTTTTGTTACATCCATGGCATACCCAAAATAGTTGTTTTTTATTATTAAAACAACTTTAATAGTTAATAGCAGGTCCTCAACCCAAGCACATGCTAAACACTAACATAAAAAAAAACTTTTAAATACCAACATAACAAAACATTAGGCATTAAACAGTCTCTCAATTTTCTCAATCTTGTTAAAAATGCATCAAAGACATTATCCAGTAATGTTACAGACATAACTCTAAAGATACAGTAAAAATGGTACAATTGCAAAATATTACAATGTAATACATATATAGGCCTACACCGTAGGAAAAAAATCAGTAAAATAACAGAACAAATAGTTTTTTAGAGCTTTCATTAATTAGATTTTAGTATGTCAAGTTAAACTGCATTAAAATGAGAAATGTTGCTTTGGCAACCAGCTGAAATACAGTATTTATTTTTGTTATTTATGGGGTATGTTTAGTTTCAGATTTAGTAATTTAATAAATACCCCCAAAAAAACAACAACAAAAAAAAACGACGAGGAAGTATAGGGGACACCCGACTAGCCAGCCAGATCATCCGAATGCACGCATTGAAATCAGTGGGGTGCCGGATACCACAGCCTGGTCTTCCTCACAGGTTGGTTGGTTGGTTGGTTAAGCTCTGGGTTGGATAAACTATTGTTTGGTTGGTTGGTTAAACTCTTGGTTGGTTAAACTCATGGTTGGTTGGTTGGTTAAACTCGTTTGGTTGGTTGGTTAAACTCTTGGTTGGATAAACTGTTGTTTGGTTGGTTGGTTAAACTCTTGGTTGGTTGAATAAACTCTTGCTTGGTTAAACTCATGGTTAGTTAAATTCTTGGTTGATTAAACTCTTGGTTGATTAAACTCTCGTTTGGTTGGTTGGTTGTTTGCTTAAACTCATGGTTGGTTGGTTGGTTGGTTGGTTGGTTAAACTCATGGTTGGTTGGTTGGTTAAACTCTTGGTTGGTTGGTTGGTTGGTTGGTTGGTTGGTTGGTTGGTTGGTTGGTTGGTTGGTTGGTTGGTTGGTTGGTTGGTTGGTTGGTTAAACGTTTGGTTAGTTAAACTCTTGGTTGATTAAACTCTTGGTTGATTAAACTCACGTTTGGTTGGTTGGTTGGTTGGTTGTTTGCTTAAACTCATGGTTGGTTGGTTAAACTCTTGCTTGGTTGGTTGGTTAAACTCTTGGTTAGTTAAACTCTTGGTGATTAAACTCTTGGTTGATTAAACTCTCGTTTGGTTGGTTGGTTGGTTGTTTGCTTAAACTCATGTTTGGTTGGTTAAACTCTTGGTTGGTTGGTTGGTTAAACTCTTGGTTAGTTAAACTCTTGGTTGATTAAACTCTTGGTTGATTAAATTCTTGGTTGATTAAACTCTCGTTTGGTTGTTTGGTTTGTTGGTTGTTTGCTTAAACTCATGGTTGGTTGGTTAAACTCTTGGTTGGTTGGTTGGTTGGTTGGTTGGTTGGTTGGTTAAGCTCTTGGTTGGTTAAAATCTTGGTTGATTAAACTTTCTTTTGGTTAAACACTTGGTTGGTTAAACTGTTGTTTGGTTGGTTGGTTAAACTCTTGGTTGGTTGGTTGGTTGGTTGGTTGGTTGGTTAAACTCTTGGTTGATTAAACTCTTGTTTGATTAAACTCTTGGTTGATTAAACTCTCGTTTGGTTGTTTGGTTGGTTGGTTGGTTGTTTGCTTAAACTCATGGTTGGTTGGTTAAACTCTTGGTTGGTTGGTTGGTTGGTTGGTTGGTTGGTTGGTTGGTTGGTTAAACTCTTGGTTAGTTAAACTCTTGGTTGATTAAACTCTTGGTTGATTAAACTCATGGTTGGTTGGTTAAACTTTTGGTTGGTTGGTTGGTTGGTTGATTAAACTCTTGGTTGATTAAACTCTCGTTTGGTTGGTTGATTGGTTGGTTGGTTGTTTGCTTAAACTCATGGTTGGTTGGTTAAACTCTCGTTTGGTTGTTTGGTTGGTTGGTTGGTTGGTTAAACTCTTGGTTAGTTAAACTCTTGGTTGATTAAACTCTTGGTTGATTAAACTCATGGTTGGTTGGTTAAACTTTTGGTTGGTTGGTTGGTAGGTTAAACTCTTGGTTAGTTAAACTCTTGGTTGATTAAACTCTTGGTTGATTAAACTCTCGTTTGGTTGGTTGATTGGTTGGTTGGTTGTTTGCTTAAACTCATGGTTGGTTGGTTAAACTCTTGGTTGGTTGGTTGGTTGGTTAAGCTCTTGGTTGGTTAAAATCTTGGTTGATTAAACTTTCTTTTGGTTAAACACTTGGTTGGTTAAACTGTTGTTTGGTTGGTTGTTTAAACTCTTGGTTGGATAAACTATTGTTTGTTTGGTTGGTTAAACTCTTGGTTGGTTGGTTAAACTCATGGTTGGTTGGTTTTAACTCTTGGTTGGTTGGTTGGTTAAACTAATGGTTGGTTGGTTTAAAGGGTTACTTCAGCGATTAGCATTAAGATTTGTATCAGTAGAAACCCAGGAGTATATTCAAATTATCGTACTTTCCCCCCTCATATGACCCTGAGATGAGAGAACTATGTATTTTATTTCTGGAAAAATTCCTCCGATGAAGAAAATATCGTCATTTTGCATTATCGGAGGAGTTTTTGGCCAGAGGCTGAAGACTACAGCCAGCAGAGGGCGCTATTTCCACATGTTTTCAACATCACACTCACAGCACTCGGCTCGCGGAGCTGCGGAGATTCATGTAAACAGAGCGGTGGAGAGCAAAGTGAATGTTTTAACTTTTAAAATGAACTTCTTATGACAGTTAAGCTTCCAAAGACATGATCTGAACACGCGCCAGACTGATCACGCGCTGTGAATGCAGAATCCCGCGATTATCTCAGTTTATGTGAGGAATGTAATCCGATCCTTCTGCGTTTGTGCCGTGACACTCAATCGGTTCACTCGCATTATATCGAACAGACACGTTCAGTTTTTAATTGTAGTGTCTCTAACTGAACGGATTTTCTGAAAATGAACGCGGTGGGCAAGTGATCCAGTAATCCAGTAGCCGACTAGCCGTGCCTAGAATAGGGCAGTGAAGCAGTGCGTTCTGGGAATTGTTGTTTTTCATCCCCATGAGACAAAAATACATTTTCTGTGTTTTCTCAGTCTAGAAGGCATCAAATTCAAAAATAATTTCACATTTCTACTACATTAATGACCCAGTTTAAATACAGATTCATCTTCCCAGCGCTGAAGTACCCCTTTAACTCTTGGTTGGTTAAATTCTTGTTTGGTTGGTTGTTTGGTTTGGTTAAACTCTTGGTCTGGTGGTTGGTTGGTTGGTTAAACTCTTGTTTGGTTTGTTGTTTGGTTGGTTAAACTCTTGGTTGGTGGGTTGGTTGGTTGGTTAAACTCTTGGTTTGTTGGTTGGTTAACTCTTGGTTAGTTAAACTCTTGGTTGATTAAACTCTCGTTTGGTTGTTTGGTTAGTTGGTTGTTTGCTTAAACTCATGGTTGGTTGGTTAAACTCTTGGTTGGTTGGTTTGTTAAGCTCATGGTTGGATAAACTATTCTTTGGTTGGTTGGTTAAACTCTTGGTTGGTTGGATAAACTCTTGGTTGGTTAAACACGGTTGGTTGGTTGGTTGGTTGGTTGGTTGGTTGGTTGGTTGGTTGGTTGGTTGGTTGGTTGGTTGGTTGGTTGGTTGGTTGGTTAAACTCGTTTGGTTGGTTGAAGACTTGGTTAAATTCTTGGTTGGTTGGTTGGTTAAACTCTTAAAATGTGGCTTATGTGTGATTATGAAAGCGTAAATGCTGTGATTTTAATTAAATAAATCTAATTCTATATGCCCAGTGTGTCAGTGAAGTGTGACTGACTTCATTGACATTATGTCAATCAGCACTGAATACTTTATTACGAAAATACCCAAGAAGGCTTGAAGAACTCAAACATGTTTAATCAGTCAAAGTGTTTCTGTCTTCGTTTTATTCAGCATACAGCTAGCTTCACATTAGGATTTACCATAGGGATTTCCCAAAAACTTCTTCTGACCTAAATGTGGAGTTTCTGCTTGAGGGTCGTCCTCTGGCCTCCAGTATGAATGAAACTTTTAGGTAGAAAATAAGAAAAATAATACTTCTAAATAAATTTATATGACAATCCATATGTTTTTCTTCAATGTACAGGAGTTTTAATCCCCACAGTGGATCTAGGATTCCCAATGCATACTTCCGCCGGAGAAGGTCAAAACTGCGGCGCTATCATATATATATATATATTTACAAAGATTCCTCATTCGACTGATCTGTGCAATCCACGCAGGCACTAATGAGGCATATATATATATATATATATATATATATATATATATATATATATATATATATATATATATATATATCGGGTATATATATATATATATATATATATATATACTCGCAGGTATATATATATATATATATATATATATATATATATATCGGGTATATATATATATATATATATATATATATATATATATATATATATATATATATATATATATACCTGCCGGGGATACCCTGGGGTAAGCAGATAAACATCAAATTTTCATTTTTGGGTGAACTATCCCTTTAAATGCATTTTTTAAATAATGAATGTTATTGTAATAGTAATATTTATTTTTTATTTAGCAATAATCATAATAATTATTATTAGTCAAATTAATATATAAACATTAAATGTTATATGTCATTTGTAAAAATAAAAATTATAATAATCACATTTTAAATCGCAATCAAAATTTTAACCAGAATAGTTGCAATTAGATAATTTCCCCAAATCGTGCAGCCCTAATTTTTTATTTATTTATGTTTGTTCTATATCATAATGTATTATATTATAAATTTGACCATGAATTGATTTATTGCTGAATATTATGTGCTTTGTTTTTATATGTATTGTCATATTGTTTAGATAGATAGACAGACAGACAGACTAAAGTTAAGTATAACGCCGACTTCACACCGCACGCGGAATCATTGCGCTGGCAAGGTAGAAGCACTGCGAATGGAGAGCTGGAGCCATGGTTCAGCTGTGCAAGACAAACACTGCCAGTGTGAAGCCGGAGTTATACTTAACTTTAGTCTGTCTGTCTGCAAATGGGCAGATAACGTGACGCATGTTTTTTCTGTTATTAAGTTTAAATGTTTACTGAACTGCTACTATGGATATGGATTTACAGTACATTTAGTTTTGAAACACAAATGCTGTCCTGCAGTGTGACATAGGATATTAGATTTTTGTACTGGCAGTTTCATGGACAGCCATAGGGGTCTCTTAGTCAAACCCCCTACCAGGAAAACCCCCAGATGTTTGAATGTGCTAAAGAGGTTAAAAGATGAGTGTTAATCTCTTATTAATTTGATAAATTTCATCATTTCTGTCAGACTATGTCATGTTCATTTTTGATAGTCCTGTGGTGTGACTGATCTAGTTGAAGAAAAAATAAAAATATTAAAAAAATAATAATATTCAGGTTTACAACAATTAACTTGTTCAGTTACTGTAAGGCCAAGGTCAGTCTTCTATAGCATTGACTCAAAATGGCTGCAAAGTTGAAAAAGTCCTGTGGTGTGACACCCCGTCCTGTAGTGTGACATAATTAAGTCAGATGTCTAGCTAGATTCTGGTCTGTTATGTTTGCAAAATTAAACATAAATATAAATATATCTCTGTCTCTCTATATATTAAACAAATATTGTAAATATGATATACATATATTATATTAAACATAAATATATATCTGTCTTCATTATACATAATATACCTATATTATACATTAAAAATAAATATAGATGTCTTCATT
The DNA here is from genome assembly GCA_023029165.1 of Gobiocypris rarus. NCBI lineage: Eukaryota > Metazoa > Chordata > Actinopteri > Cypriniformes > Gobionidae > Gobiocypris > Gobiocypris rarus. The sequence goes on from CM040920.1 coordinate 11,006,271, forward strand.
TGTTTGTTGTATATGTTAAAAGTCACTGCTCATTGTTTTAAAGGTGATTTTTGACAGTTTTTAGGCATGAGCAAAGAAAGGACAAGGAGGTACTGGGAAAGGTTAGCTGAAGCCAGGCATGAGAGGATTCTTAGGGAGAGAAGTAGAAAGTAAATAAGTTTATAATAGGGAGATCGAGTCGGTGAAACATTATACGTACACTTGTATTGAAAACATGTAACAGCTGTCTCTGTTACATCAACAGATATCAAGAAAAACCTAAAGGAGAAATTAAACCACGAAATATAACCAGACTCCCAAAACATAAGAGAGCAAAGCTTCGTGAGGAATTGAATTTGATTGGTTGAAGGACTATCCGATTGCATACAGAGTCATTTAAACTATGCCCATTGATCGCACCTTTTGTGCAGTGGAAAACACAGAGCAGACTCCCCAGACCAGTGATCAATCTTAAACTGAGCTTGGTCTGGTGATAGCCAGACAATCTATTTCCCCTACTGAAATCTTTGTTCAAAGAGCTGAATTTATTATTTTTACATGCTTTTAATTATTTTAGCATGACTTTAATGTCTTTTTCCTGAGAAACAAGATATTTGTTTAGTCTTTTAAATTAAAAATAAAAATGAATGGTCTTTATGATTGGGTCTGATTTGACGCCTCCAAAATGTTAATTATTCAGTATGTCTTGTTCACTTGTTGGTTTTAGTTCAAATTCATACACTAAGCAATAAGATTGTAATGATATGTTGTATTTTTATTAATGTTCAAATAGAGATGCAAATAATTTTGTTTGTTACCAAAGTATTCAACCAATTTCACCATAAATGTTCATACAGTGTCTCATTTCGTCCTGTGGTGTGACGGGATGTCCTGTGGTGTGACATCACTTAAAACACAATTAAACTACTTTTACAATGTTAACTAGGTTAGATAATTATATGCATTTGAAAACATTGCATAATATAACTATATAAAAAAATAAACATTTTCAAATATTTTTTCAAATTTTACACAATATTTCCAATGGAGTGAGTGGTAAAAGATGGCACAAGCAAATAATTTAATCGAAAAACAGCTGTGAAAAAAATGATATGCAGAAATGTAATGATCATTTTTTAAGAATACTTGTTAAACTTAAACCATACCTGATTTGTATTTGAAATTAATAATATTTCAATATTTGAATTTTATAGTAATGTCATGTCACACCGCAAGACATATTTTGCCTGGAGCTGTGAGAAAAGCTTAATAAATTACATAATGAGAAAAAAAATCTGCTAACCTATAACAGTTTCAAAAACAGCAGTATTTGAACTTTACAAATTCAATTCTCAAGCAATTTAGAACTTTGTTTAAAAAAATGCAGTTTCACCCTTATTTGTCATCTACCCAAATACAGACAAATATTGTGTATTCTGTCACATTTTCCGGTGTTTTCCTCCGACCCTGTCTTTCTCGTGCTTTGATTTATAATGGGCAGCATATATCTGCTGCGAATGCGACCGTGTTCCCCTCTGTCCCAAACATATGCATTTATACAATATAACATGTTGTATATAACTAGTTTGCATGATAAATGTAACATTAAAGTTAAGATATGCTTCTAGTTTTAATCAATGAAACAGGCCTTTGAAGTTTGGGCAAAAAGCTGCTCACGCGGAATTAAAGCCCCAGTGCATTGTTCTGAGCAAAATTGACATGAAAAATGTTACGCCAATGTGTCGGACTCGGTAGACAGCATAAGCAGATGACAGCCAGTTAGGAAACAACTTCTACATTATATATTTTTTAAAAATACTGTATCCTAAAGTGTGGATAATTAAGCAATATATCATATGCTGAAGTAAATTTCTGGAGTGTTAACAATTAAAAGAAAAAACAACAGGAACTGTACAGAACCGAAAACCATGACCCTAAAACCGTGATACGAACCGAACCATGGGTTTTGTGAACCATGCCACCCCAGATTGATAGATAGATAGATAGATAGATAGATAGATAGATAGATAGATAGATAGATAGATAGATAGATAGATAGATAGATATCTACCTGTCTCTGTCTGTCTGTCTGTGTCTATTTATTGTGTTTATATTCTGTATCATAATGTATTATATTATAATTTATGCTGGTGGTCATGGATTGATTGATTGCTGAATATTGTTATATGCTTTATTTGTATATGTATTGTGACATATTGTATTGTTTATATGATGGCTAGATAGATAGATAGATAGATAGATAGATAGATAGATAGATAGATAGATAGATAGATAGATAGATAGATAGATAGATAGATAGATAGATAGATAGATAGATAGATAGATAGATAGATAGATAGATAGATAGATATCTTTCTGTCTGTCTGTCTGTGAGTCTATCTATCTGTCTGCCTGTATAGATAGATAGATATATAGATAGATTGTTTATATGATAGATAGATAGATAGATAGATAGATAGATAGATAGATAGATAGATAGATAGATAGATAGATAGATAGATAGATAGATAGATAGATAGATATCCGTCGGCCTACCTGTCTCTGTCTGTATTTCTATCAACCTGTCTATCTGACAGACAGATAGATAGGCCTGCCTGTCGGCATGCCTGTCTGTCTGTCTATCCCACTGTTTATCTAAACAGATAGACAGACAGACTGACAGGTAGATATCTGTCTATCTATCTATCTATCTATCTATCTATCTATCTATCTATCTATCTATCTATCTATCTATCTATCTATCTATCTATCTATCTATCTATCTATCTATCTATCTATCTATCTATCTATCTATCTGTCTATCTGAATATCTAGCTGAATATATATATATACTTGGAAATCATGGAGGGGTCTAAGTATTTGAACACCCTGCTATTTTGCAAGTTCTCCCACTTAGAAATCATGGAGAGGTCTGAAATTGTCATCGTAGGTGCATGTCCACTGTGAGAGACATAATCTAAATAAAAAATCCAGAAATCACAATGTATGATTTTTTAACTATTTATTTGTACGATACAGCTGCAAATAAGTATTTGAACACCTGAGAAAATCAATGTTAATATTTGGTACAGTAGCCTTTCCTTTCGTTTTTCACCAGGTTTGCACACTGCAGGAGGGATTTTGGCCCACTCCTCCACACAGATCTTCTCTAGATCAGTCAGGTTTCTGGCCTGTCGCTGAGAAACACAGAGTTTGATCTCCCTCCAAAGATTCTCTATTGGGTTTAGGTCTGGAGACTGGCTAGGCCACGCCAGAACCTTGATATGCTTCTTACAGAGCCACTCCTTGGTTATCCTGGCTGTGTGCTTCGGGTCATTGTCATGTTGGAAGACCCAGCCTCGACCCATCTTCAATGCTCTAACTGAGGGAAGGAGGTTGTTCCCCAAAATCTCGCAATACACGGCCCCGGTCATCCTCTCCTTAATACAGGGCAGTTGCCCTGTCCCATGTGCAGAAAACACCCCCAAATGGTGTTCTTGGGATGGTACTCATCATTCCTCTTCCTCCAAACACATTTAGTGGAATTATGACCAAAAAGTTATATTTCGGTCTCATCTGACCACACTACTTTCTCCCATAACTCCTCTGGATCATCCAAATGGTCATTGGCAAACTTAGGATGGGCCTGGACATGTGCTGGTTTAAGCAGGGGAACCTTCCATGCCATGCATGATTTCAAACCATGATGTCGTAGTGTATTACCAACAGTAACCTTGGAAACGGTGGTCCCAGCTCTTTCAGGTCATTGACCAGCTCCCCCCGTGTAGTTCTGGGCTGATTTCTCACCTTTCTTAGGATCCTTGAGACCCCACAAGGTGAGATCTTGCATGGAGCCCCAGTCCGAGGGTGATCGACAGTCATGTTCAGCTTCTTCCATTTTCTAATGATTGCTCCAACAGTGGACCCTTTTTCACCAAACTGCTTGGCAATTTCCCCGTAGCCCTTTCCAGCCTTGTGGAGGTGTACAATTTTGTCTCTAGTGTCTTTTGACAGCTCTTTGGTCTTGGCCATGTTAGTACTTGGATTCTTACTGATTGTATGGGGTGGACAGGTGTCTTTATGCAGCTAACGACCTCAAACAAGTGCATCTAATTTAGGATAATAAATGGAGTGGAGGTGGACATTTTAAAGGCAGACTAACAGGTCTTTGAGGGTCAGAATTCTAGCTGATAGACAGGTATTAAAATACTTATTTGCAGCTGTATCATACAAATAAAAAGTTAAAAAATCATATATTGTGATTTCTGGATTTGTTATTTTAGATTATGTCTCTCACAGTGGACATGCACCTACGATGACAATTTCAGACCCCTTCATGATTTCCAAGTATATATATATATATATATATATATATATATATATATATATATATATATATATATATATATATATATATATATATATATATATATATATATATATATATATATATATACAGTATTGTTCAAAATAATAGCAGTACAATGTGACTAACCAGAATAATCAAGATTTTTAGTATATTTTTTTTATTTCTACGTGGCAAACAAGTTACCAGTAGGTTCAGTAGATTCTCAGAAAACAAATGAGACCCAGCATTCATGATATGCACGCTCTTAAGGCTGTGCAATTGGGCAATTAGTTGAATTAGTTGAAAGGGGTGTGTTAAAAAAAATAGCAGTGTGGCATTCAATCACTGAGGTCATCAATTTTGTGAAGAAACAGGTGTGAATCAGGTGGCCCCTATTTAAGGATGAAGCCAACACTTGTTGAACATGCATTTGAAAGCTGAGGAAAATGGGTCGTTCAAGACATTGTTCAGAAGAACAGCGTACTTTGATTAAAAAGTTGATTGGAGAGGGAAAACCTATAAAGAGGTGCAAAAATGATAGGCTGTTCAGCTAAAATGATCTCCAATGCCTTAAAATGGAGAGCAAAACCAGAGAGACGTGGAAGAAAACGGAAGACAACCATCAAAATGGATAGAAGAATAACCAGAATGGCAAAGGCTCAGCCAATGATCACCTCCAGGATGATCAAAGACAGTCTGGAGTTACCTGTAAGTACTGTGACAGTTAGAAGACGTCTGTGTGAAGCTAATCTATTTTCAAGAATCCCCATAAAGTCCCTCTGTTAAAAAAAAGGCATGTGCAGAAGAGGTTACAATTTGCCAAAGAACACATCAACTGGCCTAAAGAGAAATGGAGGAACATTTTGTGGACTGATGAGAGTAAAATTGTTCTTTTTGGGTCCAAGGGCCACAGGCAGTTTGAGACGACCCCCAAACTCTGAATTCAAGCCACAGTACACAGTGAAGACAGTGAAGCATGGAGGTGCAAGCATCATGATATGGGCATGTTTCTCCTACTATGGTGTTGGGCCTATTTATCGCATACCAAGGATCATGGATCAGTTTGCATATGTTAAAATACTTGAAGAGGTCATGTTGCCTGAAGAGGACCTTGCCCTTGAAATGGTTGTTTCAACAAGACAATGACCCAAAACACACTAGTAAACGGGCAAAGTCTTGGTTCCAAACCAACAAAATTAATGTTATGGAGTGGCCAGCCCAATCTACAGACCTTAATCCAATTGAGAACTTGTGGGGTGATATCAAAAATGCTGTTTCTGAAGCAAAACCAAGAAATGTGAATGAATTGTGGAATGTTGTTAAAGAATCATGGAGTGGAATAACAGCTGAGAGGTGCCACAAGTTGGTTGACTCCATGCCACACAGATGTCAAGCAGTTTTAAAAAACTGTGGTCATACAACTAAATATTAGTTTAGTGATTCACAGGAAAAAAATGTTTGTACAAAGTAGTTTTGAGTTTGTACAGTCAAAGGTAGACACTGCTATTTTTTTGAACACACCCCTTTCAACTAATACCCCAATTGCACAGCCTTAAGAGCGTGCATATCATGAATGCTGGGTCTTGTTTGTTTTCTGAGAATCTACTGAACCTACTGGTAACTTGTTTGCCACGTAGCAATAAAAAAATATACTAAAAACCTTGATTATTCTGGTTAGTCACATTGTACTGCTATTATTTTGAACAATACTGTATGTGATGGTAAATTAACCTTGCTTTCTGGAATACACTCCTGGTCTTTCGCTCATACGGATTACCAGATGATCTAGTTTCTAATAGAGAACCCCAGTTCACTTTACGAGTCTGGTTCGCATTCTTCAAAACACTTGATGTTAATCTAAACCTAACACCTGACCTGGGTATCACCCTCAATCCAATGGTCAAACTGACAGATTAAAACAAGAACTCATCTGTTTCTTTCAATCCTACTGCAACCAACATGATATGGGCATAGTACGCCCAGAACTCCATTCAAAAGCCCTCTACTGGTTTGATCCCCTTTCAATGCGTTCTTGGATTTCAACCGACCCAGAACTAATGTTCCAGCAGTTAATGACTGGTTATTTAGGTGTAAAGAAACCTGGAACCAAGCTCACACCCAACTCCAATACGCCGTTCGTCGGAATGGAAAACAGGCTGATTGTCAATACAGCCCTGGCCAGTGGGTGTGGTAATCTACAAGAGATTTACGTCTTCGACTTTCACTGCAAGAATCTCAGTCCCAAGTACATCGGCCAATTTTCCAAATTATCCGAAAAATCACACCTGTTTCTTTCCGCCTTGCATAACCATTGCCTAACCAACTTTCCATGTCTCTCTGCTCGAGCCTGCTGTTAATCCGAATGAGGAGGGGGAGTAGGTGTCCAGTGATCAGTGTCCCCTACCCATCATGGTGGAGGGCGAGGAGGCGTACCAGGTTTGAGAACTGCTGAACTCCAGACGCTGAGGAAGAACTCTCCAGTATTTGGTCGATTGGGAAGGATATGGTCCGGAGGAGCAGTTATAGGTCAATGCGATGACATTCTCGACCCCAACCTTGTGGAAAAATTCCACCGTACGCATTTTTGCAGAACTGAGAAATAACTGGCTAATGGAGGTATAGAAAAATGTATTTATTTTTGGTCAGAAGACCAAGAAACTCTACAGTATACTGTAATTCATTTTTTCAGAAGGTGCGCAGAGCTGAATTTTTTTCTGTATTAACAGTATACTGTATTTTTTTTGTATGGAGTTCATATTCAATTCTTTGGTATTTCAACTGGCCCCACTTTATATGAGGTGGCCTTAACTACTATGTACTTACATAAAAAAATAAGTACAATGTACTTACTGTGTTCATATTGTGTTGCAAAACACCTTTTCTGATATTGAGGTGGGATACGGGTAGGGTTAGGGACAGGTGTGGTGGGATGGGTAAGTTTAAGGGTAGGGTTAGGTGTAAGGGAACTGTCAACTGTGTAATTACAAATGTAACTACAGAAATTAATTACAGATGTAATTACATGCAGGTATTTTTTAAAATGTAAGTACAATGTAAAAACATGTATGTACACAATAAGTGCAATGTATCAAATGATTAATTAAAATGTTAGTACATAGTAGTTAAGGACACCCAATATAAAGTGGGTCCTTTCAACTTTTTTAGTTCTTTTCATCTACTGTAAGAACACTTTACAGTAGTGTAATGACAATTAATTTTTCCTAAAGCCCATTGTATTTTACTATAACTACATTTCAGTTTCATATTATATACTGTAATAGACATGAAGCTGCAAAATTATTCCTGATTCCCAATAAGAGGTTTTCATTACAGTGTAATGGCGTTCAGTGGGCAGTGCATTTGTCTAAAATGTTTGGTTTGAGGATTGTAGCTACAAGATGGTGTATTTATAAGATATAGTGACAAAGGTGAATGCTTTCATTAAATGTGTGTCTTTTCTTCCTTAAGATGTGTATCCAATTGAAATGGCTTCTTAAATGAGAATAAATGTAGGGCAGGTCTTGATTTTGTACACCAAGGACTGCTTGGATCATAGCGTGGAGGGTGGGGTATCCACAGCATGTCAACTGGTCATGGGGGTTCCCCGGGCATCAGTTCTTGGGCCTCTCCTCTTCTCCATATACACTAGGACCCATTAAACAGGCCTCTAGCCATCTTCATGGCCTCCCAATCATCCCCATATACTGATTGGCTTCATCCCTCTGTCTCCTCTCCACCAATAGGCTGAGATTCCCCCTTTCTGTATGTAAAGCACAATATAAATGTAACAAATTATCATTGTCTCTTTAAGAAAAATTCCTTGTTGCATTCCTCATTTGTAAGTCGCTTTGGATAAAAGCATCAGTACCTCTGCTCAGGTCTAATCGGGTCCAATGGAAGCTCATGAGGCTCAGTTCAGGTGGCGTAAGTAAGTAAATCCATAATCCTGTCAACTATTCGGAAACCGCACACCTGGCAAAAGAACTGACTGAGTTAGATCATTTTTACGTTATTTTGTTTTTTTGACTTTATCAAGTAGAGGATTGTGGTGGTTCTTTCCACCCTCACATGATAAAATAATTTCCACACAAATCCATGCACTTATATTTTTATTAGTTAGGTAGCCATATAATAAGAGGGTTAATGTATAGCCAGCCAATCATTATAAAAACAAAAAACAAACTAATCCAGGATGACCCCTGCACTCCCCTTACATACAGAAAATAATGTGATGTTATTTCAACACAATGAAAGTACAAATAATGTTCAAACAAGTAGGAAAAAAAGACAAAGCCAAGCCATCACATTACGCTCACATTCAAAACAAGTTACAGTTGCTTTAAAGACAATTCAAGCACAATTTATTTGCATCGCAACATTATATATTTTCAGATAACTTGTAAATTATAACTATTTCTCAATATATATATGTTTATTTTTATATAAAATTCTGTCTGCATAGGTACTTTAAAGACATTTCTGAGGTTTATTTTCCTGAGGTCTATAATTGGGGGAGCGACTTTATCTTGACTAACATGAAGGAAAAGTTGCTGATATTTTACATTTTTTTATTATTATTATTCAGGTGTTTTGTTTTTTAAAAGGGACTTTAAATACAACATTTTAGATTTGTGATATCTATAAAACCCATTCCCTATAGGAAAAGAAAAGGCTTAGAAAAAAAGCTTAAAGGGAGAAAAATAACATTTGTCAAGTGCTAAAAAAAAAGACAACTTTATAAACAAGATTGACATCTTATGCAATTTTGCCTATTGATTATTGTTTAGAGATTTTTACTGGGATCAAGATGTTTTGCAAGTTAATTTTATATCTGTATATCTGAAATCTAAATCGAAAGTGGCTGAAAATCTGCAAGCTAACACTAGACTTTGGTATAACAACTGACAAACCGTAACTGTTTAATTTAAGGCACAGGAAGAGTAAACGACATTGGCAGAATCTAAGAGAAGAGTCAATGTGGCCAAAAGATGGCAGAATCTAAGAGAAGAGTCAATGTGGCCAAAAGATGCAGGATAGATCAGACACTGATAATAAACACTTTCAAATGTATGTCACCTTTCAAGTTAAACACATCCACAATAACATCATTGCCTGTTTATCAGAACATGCTGTTTATGACTAACATAAGCAACTTTTCTTGTCATCTTTCTCTCTTTTTTAGCTATATTTATTACAGAATTACTGCACCAGTATCATCAAACCCTATTTCCACAACACGTTTCCCAAGTATTCACTCCATCTTCCATTAATCAGACAATCAGATAGTCCCAGCCCAAACTCACACCATTGGTTAAGGAAATGTTACTATGTGGGGCTGAGTGATGTTAAGAAAGGGGGACTCGCCTAATACAGGTTGACTTTGTCTCTGCAAATTAAGACAGGATAGAAGAGGGTATTTGAACTTTACAAAAGCCTCATATTTAAACCTTAAATCACTCATTTAAATATCAAATCACAAAATGTTATCAAAAGAGTTGACTATCATTTCATTCTGAAGATGTCTAAATGTAACAAAACTTGGTCAAGATAAACAGGACATTCTGAAAATTCAAGCCAAACTGTGCTAAATTCTACCCATAAGGGCCATTACAATTAAAAATCATCAAATGTTTGAAAGAGGACCTGATAATATTAAGATGATATAATCAATCAAACAAATCATGAAAGTCGGTAATAACTAAAGAGTGTGAAAGGTTGATCATGATAATGTTTAGCTGATACATAGGCCTATATGGTGTGTGGCTGGTGAGAATCAGCCACATAGTGACACCATAGTAAGCTATTTTAATTTTAAGCTATATTAGTTCTTCTTTATACCTCAGGAACTGCACAGGCAAGATGAACAGTATTAACAATGAATAACCAAATTCCTTCAGTGCCCCCAAATCAATTGGTCATGTGCATTTTTTCGCCACTTGGATTGTCTTGTAAACTTACTTTTTATTAATTCTAGGCTGCTTGCGTGAGTTGACGGGTGTGGCTCATAATGACTAACACATAAGCACAAAATTCAAACTTTACTAAACATGGAACACAGGGATATTCTGAGCTGATGTGCCAGAATTATGGAATTTTAAGGTGATGATCAATTTACAGAATTCTGTAACTAAAGTTGGGGAGAAATAACACCACTTTAAATGTTAACCAAAACAGCTAGGACTACCTGTTTGGTAAACAATGAAGGACAGGGGCCAAGACAACATAATGGAAACAAACCACAACACAAGTTTCTCAGCCACTGGTGAGGGTGGGCTAAACATTCAGGTTAACAGTTCAAGTGTCTATAAAAATATTGGTACAGTAAAAACTTTGATTTTATTAGTCCTTTAACTCTAGTATAAAGCCTATACGTTAGCTTTAGCACAGCCTCTATGGTGGCTGAGAAATGGTTCTGCGAAATTGGCTGATTGTGCAATACGTGGCTTTGTGTATTGACCAACTTCAAGTAAAAACTATTCAATATTTAGATTTTTTTAGGCCATTATCCCTAGTATGAAGCACTTATGTTAGCTTTAACGCACTCTCTGTTGTTGCTGGGAAAAGGCATTTTGAAATAGGCTGATAGACAATAGGACGCTCAGTGTGTACTGTCCCGCATGTGAAGTCTTAAATGTTCATAAAAAAGAATGGTACAATAAAATTTTTTCAAAAGTTGCATTTTGTTAGACCTTAAGAAAGTGTGTTGTATGAGAGGCTGTCTTAAACTTGAATTTGTACATGCAAAGTTCAAGTGTCCATTAAAAAAAGACGGTGCAATAAAAACTTAAAATCTGAGATAAAATTCGTCATGGATAAATAAAATAGATAATTTCTGATGGCCATTTTAACTCTTAAAACATGTAATTCAAGTAGCATTATAGATAATGGATGCTGGTGATATGTTGTATTAATTAAAGGTGAGGTTCACACATCAGTAAGTAACTAACAAATTAGTAGCTCAAGTAGTTAAACTAAAATAGTTAAAGTTTCTGTATGTAATTTTTTTAATGTAGTAAAGCATAAAAACATCATAAGATTGCAAATATTAGGACACATTCTTGTTTCTTCAAAATATAATGCTACAGCCAGTTATTCTACTTTGAAATGTGTGTTCCGTGTCGGAATGTCTGCTTTTGTTTTTGGTCTATGTGATCCTGCCCACTGCCAATTTACCCAATAGTTTCGACACCCTAAATGCCAGTAGGTGTAAACCACAGCGTATTGCAACCATGGAAGCCAGCAAACAAACTGGCTCAGAGATTGCAGATTCTACCAGACCTAAAATGCCTCAGCATCCATCTAAAAAGCTCTATAACCAGAGGGACATTAAAACGTGGATAAATCAACTTACATCATCAGGCTCGTCGCCTTTCGTTGTTAATTGCGTTTGTCCCTGTTGCGTGTCCTCAACCTGGCAACCCATGTGAGAGCCCAGTCTGAGAAGGAGGGTGTAGGGCAAACAACACTCTAATATTTTGAATTTGTACTGCAGTACCCATTTCAACCACTAGCTGTCCATATTACATACTGCACCTTAGAGTAGTTAGTTAAGCACACTAGTTTGCAGAAGCACTTCCATTGTGTTGTGGCTTGATTCTGTTGTGTTGGTGTTTGCTTTTAACATTTTGTTGTTTTGTGCACCACTGGCCCACCACAGAAATAAAACAGCCACACAGCATTTTAATTTGAGGTGGACAAATTGAGAAGACGGAATACTAATAACTAAATGTCATCAATGAGCCAACCGTCTGATTGGAACAAGATTTGACCAAGTGGGTTTATAAAAGACGACTATAACAAGGGTAATGAAAGTGTAGAACCCATATTGGACTTGTATAATGCAGCCACTCATATTCAGCCCAATAAAAGTCCACAATGTGTATCACCGTACATGACATGATATTCTGTTCTTTGCTGGTTAATGTTGGAAAATTACACATCAAACTATCATGAAAATGCAAAGGAAGTCAGACATCCACTAATCAGCGTTGACAAACAACATTTCACATTTGTTACGATAAAAATTTGGAATGGAACCATAGAGTTTTTTTTTGTGTATTTGGGATGAGAGATCACAGGGTTAAAGGTCATGACTGTTGTCCGCTCCATTGGGTTTCCATGGGCTGTCGAAGGAACTCCTCCACCTGCCGGGCCATGTCCATGGTCTCATCCAGATCGAATTCACCTTCCGTGTCTAACATGGATTCATTCCTTCAGACACACACAACAATCATACAAATATACAATCATAGCAGCAGGAACATATTTTGAGCAGGGGTGGCTGAGAAAAAAAAAGGGGGGGTCCATAGACCAAGAGAAGCCGCAGGAGTCACGTGACTAGAGTTGCATTTCTTCGGTTAAATGGATAGTTCATCCAAAAATTTTAATTCTTTCATTAAATCTTCACTTTTTTTTTTTTAGTTAATTTTACTTTTTGGGTAAACTATCCCTTTAATATAAGTGAGTTTGTCGGTTTTATTGTTGTCGTGTTTGAATTAAAAAATAATAATTAACCACAAACTAAGCATTCGTTTTAAAGTAAGGGGAAAATCTAAAGATCTTTTATTTATTTGTGTTACAGCCAGAGCATGTGAGCGAAGTGGAGCGGTGTGATGCCTTATGCCATTGCGCTTCACTCTATCTCTCACCACCCAAGCAAACACTCCACTCATGAACCACTCACGCTAAAATCCCGCTCCGACATGAAATTTCTCCGTACTGTACTATACTTGCTGTAGCCATTAAAAAAACGTATTTAGTTTCATATTTATGTGTAAATATTATTGTTATTTTGTAATTTAATCTATGTTGATTATTAAAAGTGAGCAGCATAAGTGAGATAGGACACATCATAAGATGTGCAATATGTCGGAAGACATGGAGTGGGTCAGAAAGGATTTTTGTTTTGTAGAAAGCCTTTCTTTAAAGTGAATTCCTTTTGTATAAATTGTGTAATAATTTTAATAAAAGTTTTATCAGCCAATTGCCTGGATTTAACAAACAATAAGCAAATATAACAGACAATATAATCATGACATGGAGGCGCTGACGCGATCACTTGCATTGCACGTGAACTGGAGTGCGTCTCATAAATTTACCAAAACTCAGCGTATAGGCTACTTGCCTCACAGACATGAGAAATATGTCTATAGAAAGCTTGAAATGTCTACTTATAAGCAAAACAATTCAAAACTTTAAGAAATAGGCTACTTTCTGATTATGTAATCCGTATAAAATGTGCATTTCTCTTCATAGGCGCGTCTGCTACTGCAGAGATGGCGATTCAGCATCGTCAACATCTTTGCAGCCGACACTGTAATGCAGCCTACAGTATTAATAAACAATTAAACGGTCTCCTTGCTATTTTTGACACATTCATAATCATTACTTTTGCTGGTTATTTGTGGCAAACTTTATGTGTGCGGAATAGGCTAATATATTACGTAAACGCTCATTTTGGTTTAGAATTCTCTTCAGTATATATTTAAGTAATTAAATTAATATAAATGTGTGCTTAGTCAACTAATGGCTTAAATGAACAACTACTAGTCAAGTAGAAAACTTTAGTCGGGGGCAGCCCTACTTATTTCACATATTTTCGAACCAGCATGTCATAAAGGGCATTCTGGGTTTAGTGAGAGGCTCTCTGCTCAGGAGGAAATTTTACCACTCTGCTCACATGCTCTGGTTACAACAAAGGAATACCATATAATCAGTCATATTCATTTTGTTAATAAAAGTTCAATATAAGTGAATTTGTTATAGTACTATTTTATTGTTGATGTGTTTTCATTACCGTATTTTCAGCACTATAAGGCGCACTTAAAAGCCTTTCATTTTTGTAAAAAAAACGACAGTGCGCCTTATAATCCGGAGCGCCTTATATATGGATCAAGGCGCTCTGTCAAAATGTTTCAGTATGAAAAACCAATAAAAACTATTTAATAATAATAAAATGTTTAAGTACGACTGGTAAACTACAAAGCTGCACCGCTTGCAGCATTACGGCTACCGTAGTCAGTAAACACCGGTACTGTGCTTTCAGATAATGACGAGAGGGAGCCGGGCAGGCTGGATGCCGTAGTCGCCCAACTGTTAAATTCGGACACTGAAGAAGAAGAATTCGAGGGATTCGTGGACGGGGACTGAACTGAAAAAGTGAGCTTTACGTGTTATACGTAACTGAACAATGTGGAGTTATGCACTAACGTTTGATTTAGTGGTATCCGACTGTTTCTTTTACTAGGCTACGTGTTTACTGAATTAAGGAAAAGTTCCCCTCCACGTTTGGGAGAAAAGTTAGCAAGGCTGGGAGATATTGTTTATATGCACATCAACATTTGAACAACATTACCATGGGAGTGAACGGAGTTGTCAGAACGCTTAATAAAGTTGGATGTTTTGTTGACATTCCCTTTAGCACAGAGCTCCATCTAGTGGATGCATAACGCAAACGTTTGACTGCAGTATCTTCTATGCTATGCGTCTTATAATCCGGTGCGCCCTATATATGAAAACAGTTCTAAAATAGGCCATTCATTGAAGGTGCGCCTTATAATCTGGTGCACCTTATAGTGCGGAAAAATACGGTAATAACAAAGTAAACCCTTTCATTTATTTGTGTTACAACGCAGGTATACCATATCTGTCACATTCGTTTTGTTAATAAAACAAGAGAGTTTGTCATTGTACTATTTTATTATTGTTGTGTTTTTTAAAAAAGTAATATTGAATCAACATTAAAGGGGTCATATAATGCCATTTTTGTACAAGTTAATATGATTATTTAGTGTCTAAATGAAAAGTTTGTAATACACTTTAATTAATCATTCTCATTAGTATTATAAGAAAACACTTATTTTATCTGGTCAAAAACAGCTCTTTTTCCAGCAAGCAATTTCAGTGCATGTGTCTTTAAATGATAATGAGCTTTGACCGTTTCCTTTGGTTTTTGGCTTGCTCAGTTGGGGACACCTAAATTTCAACTATATTATCGATCTGCCCGCATTGACACTGCTGGATAACATCACCGTTTTCACCAGAGCGGCTGTACAAATTCTGTTGCATTATTTTCCTGTTAACACTGTGAAGCTGCTTTGAAACAATTGGACTTGTTAAAAGCGCTATATAAATAAAGGTGACTTGACTTGACTCAGCCTGCTCCTCTGTTCTGTGGGGCGTTTTGACACAACACACGTGGAGTGTTGCCTTGACAACAGCTGAGGGTATATTTGGGAGAAAGAAAGGCAACAAGAGTCTCTGAGGACACATCTGTGCAACCGTATAAATTTGAACCGGAGTCGGACCCGGAAATAAGATAACGGCCCCAACGAAGTTCCAAAATTAAGGCTAGAGCATGACGTTTCTGAATGGTTGGTTAACGTAATGTCACTTTGATCTATCTTTGTATGTACTGGCAGGGTAGCGTAGTGAGATACGAATGCTATGTGTTTACTGATGTATACGTTAGTTTATTGAGAGATTGATGTTACAGCTAATGGTCATGAAAAACTTTTTTTTCCGGTAAATGTAGGCTTGTTAGTGTTGCGTAACGTTATAAACCATCTACAAAAGTAACCTTAGTGTAGTGTTACCATGTTAACTTCACCAGCGTATACAGTTTGTAATAACCATAACGCGTTGTTCATTATAAACGTGGGATTATGAATTATATTGAGAACGTCATACATAGAAAGCATGCCGTAATGTAACTTACCCTGTAAACTTTAGCCGCATTCATTGTGAAGCGTGCAAGTGATTTGCAAAGATTAATATAAAGGTTAATAAAACGTTACACTCACTTCTTCTGGAGGTGCAGCAGGAACACGAATAGTTGGTACCGATCCTTTTTTCAGGAGCACCTTCTTAGCAAAACCTGCTTTATACTGACCCTCGTCTGGTGAGAAATGATTCGCGCAAACATGAAAGCATTGACGTTGATCGGGGGGAATAGTCCCTACGACAACAAAACTCAGCCACTGCGTCCTCAGCCGTTCGTATTTAGGAACATCAAAATGACTGCTGTGCTCGTTATTACACCCAAGAACAGAACACCACAATCGCTTAGACGCCATTCTGCTCCAGCGTATCAACAATGGCGGACTATGATGACATCTAGCTCGGGGCGGGTCTGTGTTGAAACGCTGCTGTCAATTAACAATCATGGGAGGGGGTCCGACCGTGTGACGTCACACGGTCAGACAGCTCGATTTGAGACGGGGGAAAACATATAAGGAGATAATTTTTTTTTTTTTTAAACACTGGATGGATTTTTCTCATTATAGGATGGTTGTGTACAGCCACGGCCAACACACATTTCCGTACAATCAACTTGACAAAGTGCATGTACCATTATATGACCCCTTTAAGAATGAATTTTGTTCAAAGAAAGGGAAAGATCTAACATTAAAGATGTAAGTGCTACAGATCCTGAGCGTCATTGACAAATATCTTTTCTTGTAAAATATGCGGTGTAATCAGTAACACCAGAGTTAATTAATCGGTAGGAAAATCAGCACATCCCTAGTGTATAGCCAAGATGCTTAAGTAAAAAGTTTGATAAATAACTAGAATGCGAGATTAGTTGCTGCTGAGGGACCAATAGACTCTCTCTTTGCAATGACTGTAGAAATGGTTGTTAATTGTTAATATTGTAGACAAAGTATGTTACAGGTTGACTTTTTACAGTCAAGTCATTAATGTTTCCAATGAATTCTAATGAATAAACGCATTAATAAAATGAATTTAATTTATTTCGTTAAAACATTTTGATTTATTTATTTTAAACACCCCCACCTAATTTTTTCTTGGGCTCCATGCCAGGGGGTGCTGCATCACCCTCAGCACCCCTACTTCCCACGGTACTGCATACAATCATGCAATCATGTTATTGGAGAGATTGACACAAATATGGGGGAAAATAAATTTCAAAAATGTTTCTTAGAACTTACATTGATGGATAGATTGTGAAGTTATGGTGTTGATTGACGGTAGGCGATGCTGCATGCTCCATGAAGGAATTCCCGGAAGACGGTTCAGGATTGGGTGAAGAAAACCTGATAAGGAAAAGAAAATATGTGAAAGTTCATGTCATTTAACCTGAGGTCTGTAACATTTGATGCCTTGCTCAGGAAATTTCTTGCAATATACTGAGAATTTGTAATGCTTTATGTATATTGCATTTAAATACACATTATAATATTGTGTGAAATAAGTGTTAACAACTTCCAAAATTGTGTGCATCTAGTTAATTAAAAATATTATAAAATACTGATTATGTTGTCAGGAATACATATACCCTGACATAGTTTCTTTGTTGCAAAGGCAGATAACACAGGATTTCCTAATAGATCCTAATATATATAGGCATATTGAAGCGGGAACATTTCTCTAATATCCAGGGAATGCTGATGATGATCATGTGGATTTGATTTGGATTGTTTTTTACTTTTTGTAAAAGAATAACCTGAGAGAAGAGAAAAATACTCACTCAACCTTCACCACCTGCTTGATCTCTGGTTTGACATATCCATCCCCCACTGCTTTTGCTGGAAAAAACAAGATCACATTCATTAAAGACTTGTTACTGTCTTACAAGATTCATTTATTCAAGTCCCAAAGTGAGCATTTTTCATCTAGACCTGGGTCCTGGTCCCCTCCCCAACACTGCACATTTTATATGTCTCCCTAATTAAGCACTCATGATTAGGGCAGACAAAATATCTTTTTACTAAATTATTATTTTGTAGAACGTAGTAAATTCTTTGTGATTTAGTTGACTGTGGTTAGCGTGTTATGAACATCCACAATGGGAGTTACACATTCTGACTAGCATGATTCAAGTACACTTGTGTAAGTTATAGTTTATGTACTGTATATATCTGAAATTATCTCATATAGGATGTATTTTAGTGAGTTTATTAACCTATTAATAAAGCGCTACAGTTTATTTTAACTCTCAGTTTACGAAACTCAGCTAGCAATGCCCAACATAATTATGATTTGAATATTTAAAACAATTATATTCCTTTTTTCACAAATATTGATGCATTATTTAAAAAAAAAGTTTTCTTTTCTTCTCAGTATTATCATGTGTAGTATTAATATTATATCAATATTACATTTAAATATCAAGATTATCAACAATAACAGTATATTATTGTCAAAAAAATAGCGAGTATCCTAGTAAATACAGTCGGTTATGTCTTAAGTGAACGTAAACAGTTGATAAAGTAAACGCACGAGTATAGTATCAGTATATTAGATCCATGCATTTGCTCTTAAAGTGACAGCAGCCTAATATTCTCTAATTCCCTAATATTCAGCCTAATTTTTATACACTGAAGACTATGCAGTGTTATTTTACTTTCGCTCAATGTATTATTGTTCACTTCATTTGTATCTGTTATATTGTTTATTTCTGTTTATTTCATTATATCTTTGTTACTGACTGTTTACTTGTCTTTAACAATGTTTTAAATTTACAATGGTGGCCAAAATTATTAGAACACTTGGCATCTGGGAGTCGTCTTATTGGGCCTGGATTTATTTTCCAAGAGGACAATGACCCGAAACATTCTTTTAGCTATTGCCGGAACTACCTGCGACGGAAGGAATCTGCTGGAACATTGAAAATGATGGCCTTTGGCTTCAGTTGCAGAAGGCATGGGATAACATTAGTGTTGAAGTTCTCAGAGGAAATAAATTGACACTATGCCAGAGAGATGTGCTGCTGTAATTGCTGCAAAAGGTGGGCATACCAAACAGTACGACTGACTTCATCTGATGTGTGATGGTCAGAGCAACCATCTGCATGTTTCATGAACATTATGAAAGGAAATGTGATGTTTTTGAGGTGAAAAAGGTCAGTATTTCCAGATCTGTCAGGTGTTCTAATAATTTTGCTGTGGTATCAAAATTTGAACAGAGAATTGTGAATTTCCACTAGTATCTGAAATGTTGGTGTAATTACTGCCTATTACTGAATTAATTCATGGCCTGTTAAAAAATGTTGGTGTGGCAAAAAGTTAGTTTTTGGCCCTGGTTACAATAAAAGGATTTGCAAGTGTGCAGAACTTGCGTTGTACAAAAAAACAGCTGTTTTATGTGGATTTTGACTCACTCATTTTTTTACATGCTTAACAGACATGTCTGTGATTGGCTATAAAGTCCAACACTGAAAAAAGCATGTTGTAAACGGAAACCTTTTGTTGCTCTTAACAGAAAATATGCGTGCAAAACCGCAGTGTTTAAAAGCAAATTGAGTCATACAACTGATACTGCAGACGTCACATCTACAATCAAATGACCTATTTTGGACTCAAAAGGAGATTTTTACAGAGATTTGTAACTATGCTAACATTCATTCATCAAGACATTTCTGATACATTTGCAAAAGGCGGCGTGCATACCATTTGGAGGTGTGCAGTAACGGGAGAAGACTTCCTCTTTGGGCTGGTTGGGATAGAGGAAAAGCAGATGGTTCAGATCACTGATCCGATCAGCCAGAGAGCGGATGGAGAAATCTTTAGTAGTAAAGGGCATCAGGTTCCACACCATCCTTTCTCCTGCACAATGAAACACAAATACTCAGTATGATGGATGCTGGGTAAAGCCATTCATTTTTTGTTCAGCTAGGACCCACGTTTGGATGCATGCAACTACGTTCTGATTAATATTGTCTTTACTAACCATTTACTGAGCTTCTTACCTGCTTTGTTCGGGTTTTCTGCCACCCATGCAATGGTGATGCCTCCGATTTCAGAGTCGCTGAAGCGCAGGAGGAAAGTGCCGTTTGGTTTGGACATCAACATGTCCTGAGCCTGCTGCTTGTTCAGAAAACCCAAAATCGCTCTGCAGATGAACATTCAATATTTTACCAAAATGTGTAAGAGTTCGGTCACTGTTTAGTATTTTCTTGGTTTGTGACAGAGCTCTGACACTTCGGGGTTTGTCTTGTTTTGTGTGAGCACATGACTGGTAATTGTTGTTGCTAGTCATGTGCTTGTGATGTCTTGTCTCCTGTCTATTGTCTAACTCCGTTGTCTATTGTCTAACTCTATTGTCTAACACCCATCTTTTTACCTGATCATTGATTAATTTGCCCTACCTGTTCTCCCGCATCACCTGCCTTATTTGTTACCTATTTAGTCTCCTTGTGTTTGCTGTGCTGTGCTGTGCTGGTTCATTGTCTTTTGTTCCCTGCCTGATGTTTTGTTCCTGATTCCTTGTATGTATTTTAGTTGGGTTAGTTTTCCACCTCGTGGGTTGGTTGTTTGTTTGGGTTTGTTTTATTTGATTATTTAATTAAAAAAACACCCTTTCTTCCTGCATTTGAGTCCTCGCTCCATTTCACTCACACCAACCGTGACAAAATGTCCTCTTATTACTATCTGAAGTGTGTTGAATCAGTCTTTACCCATCATTCCAGTGAGATTTCAGGTGTTTTTTCATTAGCTCAATGACTCCATCAAACCACTGCCAGAATGTGAAGTTCCTGCCCGGCAAACTCTCCTGTCAACACAAGAACAGCCAAGACTGGATACTGAGACTAGAGACTGCATTGCATTCATTTTAATGTTCTGAGAAACAAAACTAAAGTAATGGATCTAAAGGGAGACAACACACAATGTGAATGGTTGCTGCACACTAGCATTGGGAAATCCAACTTATTTACACTACCAGTCAAAAGTTTGGAAATTGTACTATTTTTGAAAGAAGTCTCTTCTGCTTACCAAGGCTGCATTTATGTAAAAAAAATGCATTATTAAAATGTAAAATAAATGTTTTCGGTTTGAATATATTTTAAAATGTAATTTATTTCTGTGATGCAAAGCTGAATTTTCAGCATCATTACTCCAGTCTTCAGTGTCACATGATCCTTTAGAAATCATTCTAATATGATGATTTGCTGCTCAAGAAACATTTATGATTATTATCAATGTTGAAAGCAGTAGTGTCAATTTTTTTTTAAGATTATTTAATGAACAGAAAGTGTAAAAGAACAGTATTTATCTGAAATATAAAGCTTTTGTAACATTGTACTATCGTTCAAAAGTTTGGGGTCGGTAAGATTTTTCTTTTTTTTTGGGAAAGAACTTAAAGAAATGAATATATTTATTCAGCAAGGATGCATTCGATTGAAATCTCAGTATAGACAATTATAATGTTGCAAAAGCTTTATATTTCAGATAAATGCTGTTCTTTTGAGCTTTCAATTCATTAAATAAACCGTTTTCAACATTGATAATAATAATAATAAATGTTTTTTGAGCATTCATTTTAGAATGATTTCTGAAGGATCTGGAGTAATGAAAATTCAGCTTTGAATCACAGAAATAAATTGTATTTAAAAATATATTCAAATGTGAATTTTTTTTTTTTTTTAATTGTAAAAATATTTCACAATAATACTGTTTTTGCTGTATTTTTTATAAAATAAATGCAGCCTTGGTAAGCAGAACAAATTTTTTACTGGTAGTGTATATGAGCAGCTCTGGTGGCCCACCACAGTTTAATCTGTCCCACCAGTTTCATAATAAAAGGAAAATATTTTTTACACTTCTTACAATAAAATAAAAGGTCTATAGCATTGTGTTTTGCACCATTGCTTTGGCAAAGCATCTGTCCAATGAACTAAAATCGAAAGCAATATATGGCTTTTTGTTCTTATCAAATCACAAAAGGAAGCGATTTTATGAAATAACTACAAAGTCTGTTGCACTATCAGCTTGAGATCCGGCATATCACACTGAATGCAGCTTTCATACTAAACTGCATCTCTGCATGTGCTGTTAGATAAATGTGGATTTGAAAAACTAACAAGTACCATTTATGCTTTATTTTCACTTTGGCATGCCACCATACCCCCAACTAGAGGTCTCTCAAAATCCAGTGGGAAACACTGTAATGCATGCCTTTAAAATGTTATTTATTAAAACTAAACACATATGTGTGTTGCAACATTATGACAATTCTATGCTCATTTAGAGTTCCATATGACCGAAAGGCTGCATCAGACAATTTAACTGATTTAGTCCTAATCGTTCAGTCTGATTTGCCAACCACTGAAAAAAAAAATCAACTCAAAGAACAACATCTTCAGGTGATAAGATAAGAGATGTAAGGACACTGGTTTGTGTATTAGTGATGGTTACCCTATTGAACTGAGACCAGGTGATGGTCATGTTGCAGTAGTCCTCAGGGTTATTGCTGGAGCTGCTGAAAGCTTTCTGAGCGAGGAACACCAGATTGTCTTCTGACAGGCCTCTGTCGCTCTGAACCTCTGATTTATATTTCATATTCAGAGCCTCGCACAACTGCGGCCACAGCACCTTATCAGGCACTACGAACGGCACTCGACCCTAAGGAGACATAATGATGAACCTAATGAGCACAGGCGTATACTGTTGTGAACACTGTAGTACGTGGCAAGCACGGATGCAATTTTAGGTCCAACCGAAGATCTTTTAGTCTATGCTAGAGATGCGCAGATCAGCTGTAACATCACCCGAATCCGCTGTTTTAAAAAATCATCCACCCGCATCTATGATTTTCTCTGATTTACACATCCGCACCCGACCCGCACCCGATTGTCACGTTACAATTATTCAAATTCTCGTATGTACGATGATATCGTAGTAGTAAGCAAGCTGCTTTTAAAAAAGTTATATCATATAAGTGAGTATTTCTTTATAAAAACAACTGGCCTATATTTGTTTTCAGAAGTTGGTCATTTATAAACTCGATAGTCTTTGATAGTTTGTTAACATGGGGAGGTGTAGGCTTAAACATTTGCATGTAAATGCTAAACACAATCAAGAAAACAGAACTAAAAGAAAGTTTATCATATTTTATGGCTAGTTTACCTTATTTTTATAATTATAACCATAATTTCACCCAAACCGAATAATTAACACACGTTTAAATGGGTAAATCTTCTACATTTTCTTTTCTGACACTCCAGTTCTTGTTAAAACATACTACACATGCTTCTTGTGTGCATTTTGGGCACTTTTTGTGTGAAATCATCTTTATTTTGTCATCAAAAGTGTGCTTTCACTTTAATTGAGCGACAGCAGCGCAGCAAAAATAGGCTCGGCACCGAAACCCCCACTTCACTGCTGCTCACGCGCTGCTCCTGCTCCAAGTGTGAATGCTCTCATAGGTTAACATGCACGCCGGAAAAAACACGCGCCACTCACGCTTGCGGTGTGAAACCGGTGTAGTCATTCATCATTGTAACACATCTTGTTTTATAAAGTTAGGAGCTATAAATATGATTGTGTGAGATTTAAATTATGCAAGTCAGTGAAAGCGCACAGCTCTGAAAGCACGAGCACTGCATCACGCACATACACAAGTAAGGCTACTCACTGACAGCTTACAGCTTGTTACGCTAAGCTTTTCGGGGGAAAAAAGTTAATGGTACATTTCTGAGATATCAAGTATATAAAGTTCCATTAAACATTCTACACGTCACAATGCCGGTGATGCATTAGTCCAGGTAAAGTAGTGTTTTAGGACAGACTATACTACGAACTATCTCATTCCTGCGTAATAATCAATGAACTTTGCTGCCGTACCATGGATGCAGCAGGCGCAATAATAATAATCATTTTTTCAGCTTAGATCATTTCTATAAGGTGTCCAGAACAACATACTAAAAGTCCTAAGAAATCCTAGTTGAGGAAATATGTTAAATCCTCATCAATCTGAGATGTGTGCCAGTAAGGCCAGACAACAATACATCCCAATGGGGCTATTTTTGTCCTTTACCCCAATCAAAATTAAACTACATAAAGTAAAAATGTTTGTTTTACAAGTTTCTTCGAAAATTAATTGTATTATGCAACTGAGCTATACACTTAATCGAATATGCCCAAAATACACCCAAATTGGCTGATTTTTTTCCTTTACTCCTACCACAATAAAACTTTACACAATTTTTTTGTATCACAAGTTTCTCTTTAAATGAATTTGAATATGCACATTAGCTCCACACTTGAACACAGGTCCTTCTCAAAAAATTAGCATATTGTGATAAAAGATAAAAATTTAACTTTCATATATTTTAGATTCATTGCACACCAACTGAAATATTGCATGTCTTTTATTGTTTTAATACTGATGATTTTGGCATCATCAGTCTCAAAAATCTCAAAAAATTAACATATCATGAAAAGGTTCTCTAAACGAGCTATTAACCTTATCATCTGAATCAACTAATTAACTCTAAACACCTGCAAAAGATTCCTGAGGCTTTTAAAAACTCCCAGCCTGGTTCATTTCTCAAAACCGCAATCATGGGTAAGACTGCCGACCTGACTGCTGTCCAGAAGGCCATCATTGACACCCTCAAGCGAGAGGGTAAGACACAGAAAGAAATTTCTGAACGAATAGGCTGTTCCCAGAGTGCTGTATCAAGGCACCTCAGTGGGAAGTCTGTGGAAAGGAAAAAGTGTTGCAAAAAACGCTGCACAACGAGAAGAGGTGACCGGACTCTGAGAACGATTGTGGAGAAGGACCGATTCCAGACCTTGGGGTACCTGCGGAAGCAGTGGACTGAGTCTGGAGTAGAAACATCCAGAGCCACCGTGCACAGGCGTGTGCAGGAAATGGGCTACAGGTGCCGCATTCCCCAGGTCAAGCCACTTTTGAACCAGAAACAGCAGGAGAAGCGTCTGACCTGGGCTACAGAGAAGTAGCACTGGACTGTCGCTCAAATTTTGCATGTCATTCGGAAATCAAGGTGCCAGAGTCTGGAGGACGACTGGGGAGAAGGAAATGTCAAAATGCCTGATGTCCAGTGTCAAGTACCCACAGTCAGTGATGGTCTGGGGTGCCACGTCAGCTGCTGGTGTTGGTCCACTGTGTTTTATCAAGGGCAGGGTCAATGCAGCTAGCTATCAGGAGATTTTGGAGCACTTCATGCTTCCATCTGCTGAAAAGCTTTATGGAGATGAAGATTTCGTTTTCAGCACAACCTGGCACCTGCTCACAGTGCCAAAACCACTGGTAAATGGTTTACTGACCATGGTATTACTGTGCTCAATTGGCCTGCCATCTCTCCTGACTTGAACCCCATAGAGAATCTGTAGGATATTGTGAAGAGAAAGTTGAGAGACGCAAGACCCAAAACTCTGGATGAGCTTAAAGGGGTACTTCAGCGCTGGGAAGATGAATCTGTATTTAAACTGGGTCATTAATGTAGTAGAAATGTGAAACTATTTTTGAATTTGGTGCCTTCTAGACTGAGAAAACACAGAAAATGTATTTGTCTCATGGGGATGAAAGACAACAATTCCCAGAACGCACTGCTGCCCTACTCTAGGCGCGGCTAGTCGGCTAGTGGATTACTGGATCACTTGCCCACCGCGTTCATTTTCAGAAAATCAGTTCAGTTAGAGACACTACAATTAAAATCTGAACGTGTCTGTTCGATATAATGCGAGTGAGCCGATTGAGCGTCAAGGCAAAAAACGCAGCAGGATCGGATTATATACATCACATGAACTGAGGTAAGCACGGCATTCGCGGCTGCGGCTGCATTCACAGCGCGTGATCAGTCTGGCGCGTGTTCAGTTCATGTCTTTGGAAGCTTAACTGTCATAGGAAGTTCATTTTAAAAGTTAAAACACTCACTTTGCTCTTCACCACTCCGTTTACATGAATCTCCGCAGCTCAGCGAGCCGCGAGTGCTGTGAGTGCTGTGAGTGTGATGTTGAAAACATGTGGAAATAGCACCCTCTGCTGGCCTCTGGCCAAAAACTCCTCCGATGATGCAAAATGACGATATTTGCGAAATAAAATACATAATTCTCTCGTCTCAGGGTCATATGAGGGGGGAAAGTACGATAATTTGAATATACTCCTGGGTTTCTACTGATACAAATCTTAATGCTAATCGCTGAAGTAACCCTTTTAAGGCCGCTATCGAAGCCTCCATAACACCTCAGCAGTGCCACAGGCTGATTGCCGCCATGCCACGTCATTTCTGCAAAAGGATTCCCGAACAAGTATTGAGTGCATAACTGAACATAATTATTTGAAGGTTGACTTTTTTTGTATTAAAAACACTTTTCTTTTATTGGTCGGGTGAAATATGCAATTTTTTTTTTTAGATGTATGCCAAAATCATCAGTTTCTGATTTATTCTTTGCATAGTTCTTCCCATCTGGGTCATATTCATCTGATAAATCAGGCAACTGTGAGTTTGTGCAGCTAGTACAACGACATTCTCCGCAAATGTTAGTGAAAGGGAGTCCATGTTTTTTGTATTTGCATCTCTTTGTGCTGCAGTCTTTCTTGCAACTACAGTGGACTCCATCTAGTATTTCTACAATTATCAAATAATAAATTACAAATAATCTCCTATCCAAAATATGCCACCCCCATTCTTTTGGGACCATATGTTCACTTCCTCCTTTGCTTGCTAGCAAGCTTACATCCGTTTGTTTCAGTAGACTAGGCGATGCTACCTGAAGATGAAAAGTAGTTTGGCCTTAACCAAAATGTGTCTACAGAAAAATGTCTAGTTAGAAAGGTGTTGGTAACATAAAATGTTCCGATTGGGTTTCTAGCCTAGATATTGCTGTTGCTAGCTTCTCATAACACTGCAGAGCTACTTAAGTCTGATGTGTGGCCTGCCTGGTCTGAAATACTTGCTAACTACAAAAAGAGAAGCAGTTTTGGTGTCTGGCAAAATTATTTTAAAGAGCGGAAATGTCTAGAAAGTGTGTCTATCTGGTTTTTCATCTGTCTTCTGTGTGAGAGTGAATCATTTAGTTGGTAAGAATGACTTATGCCTGTAATCTCGTAATCTTACCAACAATATCAATCACCACTTTACTAATGACTAAGATGGCTTTTCTGACTCTTCTGATGTTATCTGTGGGGGAATGTCATTAGGTAAGGCTTGTTTAATTTAGAAAGCAACTGGAGAAAGATTGTGCAATCAATTTCTAAGGTCAATATAAGTCTTTTGTGGCAAGTGACTTCAAATTTATCGTGTTTATGCATAGGTTAACTTGTGTTAGAATGTGTTAGATATTTGGCCCCTGTTTTTCTACTTATGACTTGTGTCAAATAGGCATAGTGTTGCATATTTAAAATAGATTTTTCCAAGAAACTTGTAAAACAAAAATGTTATTTTTCATGTATACTTTCACTGTGTGAGGTTTGATTGTAATAGGAGTAAAGGAAAAAATAAGCCCATTAGGGTGTATTTTGGGCATATTTAATAATAATAATAATAAATTGTATTTGTAAGTCTTTTGTGGCAAGTGACTTCAAATTTATCGTGTTTATGCATAGGTTAACTTGTGTTAGAATGTGTTAGATATTTGGCCCCTGTTTTTCTACTTATGACTAGTGTCAAATAGGCATAGTGTTGCATATTTAAAATAGATTTTTTCAAGAAACTTGTAAAACAAAAATGTTACTTTTCATGTAGACTTTCATTGTGTAAAGTTTTAGTGTGGTAGAAGAAAAGGAAAAAATTAAGCCTATGCGGGTATATTTTGGGTAGCCTTTATTCAATTAGTGTATAGCTAATTTGCATATTCAAATTCACTTTCAAAGAAACTCACAATACAACATTTTTTACTTTTCATGGATACTTTCATTGTATTAAGTCTTATTTTGATAGGAGTAAAGGAAAAAAATAGCCACATTGGGGTGTATTGTTGTCTGGCCTTACTGGCACACATCTCAGATTGATGAGGATTTAGCATATTTCCTCAAATAAGATTTCTTAGGACTTTTAGTATGTTGTTCTGGACACCTTAAAGAAATGATCTAAGCTGAAAAAATTATTATTATTATTGCACCTGCTGCATCAATGGTACGGCAGCAAAGTTCATTCGCAGGAATGAGAGTATAAGTCCTAGCCATATCGGTCTAGAAAATCGAAACTTTTCATTTTCTGTCAGTCTTAGTACACAATGTAACTATACACATCACAACACGTAAATAGGAAAATGTTGGTGTTATTTTGTCACTTTTTATTTAAAAATAGCGAGACTAATTATCCATTCTCTCCCTCATTGCGGTCTTTGATTTTGACATTAGCTGAAAATGAGTGAGGTAGCCTACGTTCATTGCATTTTACCGTGAAAAGAGAGTTATGTGTCTTTATTAAAATGAACACATTATAGATTTGTCTCTCATCCATCGTGACCCACCCACAATTTTTTGGAATGTTATTTTTATTACTCGACCTGCGGATTATCTGCAGCGCCCGTGGATATAACCGCGTTGCGAAATTTTTGGTGCATCACTAAAAGATACCATTGATGATGCATCAACTGAGAACAGTACATTTCATTCAAATATGCAAACAATATGTAAATTATGTGTCTAACCGCCTCAGAGAAAGCATTATCCCACAATACTGTCGCTGTAGCGTTATTGTCTTGACTCCCATGAACGATGACCACAACAGGCAGGGATAATGTCTGTGCAAAAGAGAGAAACAAAAAGGCACAAATGTATTAATGATACAATGCTGCATAGTAAGACACACCAAATTACAAGATTTCTGTTTTAGATTAATGTTTCACCTTCACGTGAAACACAAGTTCATTTCCTCCCACACTGAACTGAGACTCGAACAGAACCGTAAACTTTTCTTCAGTCACTGACTCTGCCCCACGGCGGTCAGAGCGCTTTATACGCTTCAGAGACTGCAAACAAAAATTTGTCATAAAATATTCATAAAAAAACAATCATTAAAATATTATTACAAACAATAGGTTTGATTAATCAAAACCCAAAATAGCAAGACTCAAATAACAGCAAAATAAAAAAATTATGAAATCATAGTCAGAAAATATATATCTTTTTTAAATGTATAGTTTTAGCATATTATTATGACATTTAAATTCTTAGTTAAACGATCAAAACTCTGCATTTTTATTTTGTGGGGGGTTGCAAAACATATAATAATGCAATGCAGTACAATGATGATTGACAGATGAATATTCTTCAAAAGCCAGGTGTATATTTGATACTCATATATTAACATGATTAACATGATGTATAGAAAATCATATGGATAATCAAGTTAACCTAAGTTTCTCATCATAAAATACTACTAACAATATATATTGTACTGGGGAATGCATTAAAATGCATTCCCCAGTACATTTGGACCCTACTTTTAAAACAGTCAAACCTTAATATTTTTTCAACTAAAACCATATTTTATCTGATCAGTAACTTCTAATTAACGGGTGAATGCACAAAATGTTTTAAAGTTTTAAATGTTACCATGTTTTTATGTTATTACTTAATTTATCTAAACATCTTTCTTATAAATTCTTTGAAATTTAAAATGTTACAAGACCAACAGCAAAAACCAATGTAATGCGAGAAAATATTCAGGAGAAATTTTATTTGAATATATCATTATATTTAATTTATAACAGCATATAAGAATTACCACTGTGAACTCAATTGACATCAATGGATTTAATTAAATTCCTTTGTACTGCTCAAAATTTGTGAAAACTACACATTCTATTTTTCTAACAAAACATCAAAAGAACATCAGTATGACTCAAACTGGTCAGTATTATACTTATATCAGTATTACTTATAAGTTTTCAAACATAATATATTCATTCATTCAAATTCTGAAAAAAAAGATGTGTATTTTGACAGTATTAGCACATATCCAACGTTTCATTTTCGTACTTTTGTATGTTTTTTGTAATTTTTGACCAAAAAAAGTACCTTTTTCAGGTCAAAAAGGACCTAAATGCATTAGGAGGGTTAAAGGGTTAGTTCACCCACAAATTTAAATTCTGTCATTAATTTACTCACCTTCATGTCGTTATTACATTTACATTGTAAATAGTGCAGCGTTTTCGAGTTCTACCGCAGCCGATGCTGTTCACGTGAGCTCCACGACGCATGCGTGTGATGATGACGTGGGATCTGCTCTGTTTTTACTATATAAACTGCACAAGAGTCTGACACAGGCTAGGATGTAATTGTTGAATAAAGTCATTATTTTTGTTTGTTTTTGTGCACAAAAATTATTCTTGTAAAATAAAATTAAATTAAGGTTGAACCACTGGAGTCACATGGACTATTTTAACGATATCTTTAGTACCTCCTCTGGGCCTTGAAAGTGTTAATTAAATAGCTGTCTATGGAGGGGTCAGAGAGCTCTCGGATTTCATCAAAAACATCTTCATTTGTGTTCGGGTTTGTATTGACATGAGGGTGAGTGATTAATGACAGAATTTTTATTTTTGGGTGAACTAACCATTTATTTCTAAATAGTTATTTCTAAAACAAATTATCAGGTTTACTTTATAAAAAGCAGTAAATAATTGACATCAAAAAAGACAAGTTTACCACTAACTTAGGTGTACATTTTTTAAATTATACTAAAAGGCCTTTAACTTGATAAAATTCAACTATTAATCAGACGACAGAAGGCATGAAGAAGATTGTATACAACAAGCCTTTCAGCAAAGTTTTGATCATGTATAGAGAGGACTTAGAAACGTTAAATATGATACAGTAGGGTTGACAGCATTTTGTGGTGCGTGCAAACACAATGTGTAACATGAAACATTTAAGCACAGTTTACCATTGTCCTGAAGTGTGCACTCAGGGTGCCAGTGGTTTGGTGGTACTCCATCACACAGTTGTTGTTCAAAATCTCGCCACTGCTGTCACTTCAGTATAAAGAAAGGACAAACAAGTCGTGTCACTTTTTTTATTATTATTTAAGCACATGTATACACGCAGGAATACAAGTTTTTCTCTACAGGTCCTGGTGGTGATATAAAACTGTATAACATGGTAAACATCTGAGATTTAGATGCACGTACTGTATGCGATATGTGCCCACAGTTGCAGTGTGTGGTGTATAGGGATGTGCCAGGATGGTTAACTATTTGACTGGCCATCCAACAAACATCTAGTCAAAATATTAAGTTTAATATTAGGGTGGTATTACGGAGGAGCATAGATGCAAATTCTCAAAAAGCTGACCGTTACACTGTTCATAATAATCAAAAATAAATCATAAGATCAAACTGAACTCAAAATACTTGTTTATCTCTGTCTTAACCAGAGGCCTGTACCACAAAACTAATTTAACAAACTCAGTGTTACAGGAATGGTTTTGAGTAACCCTCTTTCAAAGAAATAGAAGAAGGATTAAGAATGTGGTACAATTCAAGAGAAATTTAATATTTCTTCTGGGAAATAACTTAAGTTGTTTTCCAAATGTGCATCTGCAGTTGTCTTACTATTCTCCTTAAATAGCATATGAGGTAATCTGCTTTTTACTTCTTTATTTTTTATTTTTAGGACTTATTTTAGTTTTATCCTCCATTTTGTGGTAGCTTACCTCTGCCTTTTATGGCTCTTACATTTTTGGCAGTGTTGCCAAGTCCACGGTTTTCCCGTGAAGTTGGGCTACGTTAACACTGTTGCCGCGGGCTGTTTTTGATGTCCGCGGGTTGAAGTGACACCAATTATGTTATATTTAGCGCCGGAAATGCTCGATTTAGCAAAAAACATATGTTTTACCCCCTGGAATGCATTTTTTTTGACCAGGGAACCCCTAAAAACCCGATTGGGCTTGTTTTGGGCTAGTTTTGAGTTGCAATTGGGCGTGTTTTGTTGTGAAAACCTGGCAACCCTGGTTATTGGACACTCAACTGGCGGTCCTTTTAAAATGCCTCTTCCGCTGCACAGAAGGGAGCTGCTGTGTGACTCTGAGTCAATCGCACTGTCAGAACAGACTTCCTGTCAGCCGCCAGGCCTAAAGTGTTTCCTTAGTATTTTAAGTGGGGTTTTTTTTCAACCGTTTGACTTAGTTAGAACATGGTAGTAATGTAGGAGAGACCTGCCTTTCGTTTGAAACTGTAACGGTCGGTGGTAGGGATACACGTGAAGGTGAAGGTTCAGGTTCAAATGGTCTCTAATAAACTCCAACAGAAGGAAGGCAGGCAAACGAACACCACGTAACATTTACAAGACCAGACAATGAACACAGGAACTTATATACAGACGATAATAAGACAGCTGAATGTGATGGCAAATCATATTAGTGACCATGACAACAAAAGTACCGGGAAAACTGAACAAAGGAAAACAGGAACTGATTAATGCAAACTAAACGTCAGTGAAAGTGAAACTAAGATGACATAGACAGACTAAGTGTGACAGAAAGTGGTTTATTTTGTGTTTTTGGTAAGAGTAGATAGGTAAAGTTGATTTTTCAGGGTGTAACTGACACGTATTCATAC
The DNA here is from genome assembly GCA_023029165.1 of Gobiocypris rarus. NCBI lineage: Eukaryota > Metazoa > Chordata > Actinopteri > Cypriniformes > Gobionidae > Gobiocypris > Gobiocypris rarus. Next base: position 11,038,872 of record CM040920.1, read on the forward strand.
CAAACCGTTTCGGTACAGGGCTTTCGGTACAGTGCATGTGTGCACCGAATGCTATCTTTAACAGTAGGCTTCAATCCGAGTTCCCAGACGAACATATTAAGTATTCAGTCCATTTTATCAAGAAATTTAATTGATAATTGCCGTTTTGACGCTCTTTAATGTGACGTGACTGATCGCTGTATAGGTTCGGCAGTTCAAGCGGCGGTGCGGCACGTGAGTGAACGCGATCAACTCTTCCTAAAGAATAAACATGAATTTATCTTGAGGATACATTACAACTTACTGCAACGTATCATATGTCGTGTAATCGCTCAATCAATGTTTCAACGTCAATAAAATATCTCGTAAACAATGAAACGTAGCATTACATTTACCTCAGGCAGTCATTCTGTCCACAGCTTTTAGTTCACTAGAGAGATTAACTATTTTGCTAAATATATGCACTATATTAGCTTATATATACAGGTCCTTCTCAAAAAATGTGCATATTGTGATAAAAGTTCATTATTTTCCATAATGCAATGATAAAAATTTAACTTTCATATATTTTAGATTCATTGCACACCAACTGAAATATTTCAGGTCTTTTATTGTTTTAATACTGATGATTTTGGCATACAGCTCATCAAAAGACTAAATTCTGCTGACCTGACTGCTGTCCAGAAGGCCATCATTGACACCCTCAAGCGAGAGGGTAAGACACAAAAAGAAATTTCTGAACGAATAGGCTGTTCCCAGAGTGCTGTATCAAGGCACCTCAGTAGGAAGTCTGTGGGAAGGAAAAAGTGTGGCAAAAAACGCTGCACAACGAGAAGAGGTGACCGGACCCTGAGGAAGATTGTGGAGAAGGACCAATTCCAGACCTTGGGGGACCTGCGGAAGCAGTGGACTGAGTCTGGAGTAGAAACATCCAAAGCCACCGTGCACAGGCGCAGCCGGAAATGGATTACAGGTGCCACATTCCCAGAACAAGCCACTTTTGAACCAGAAACAGCGGCAGAAGCGCCTGACCTGGGCTACAGAGAAGCAGCACTGGACTGTCGCTCAAATTTTGCATGTTATTTGGAAATCAAGGTGCCAGAGTCTGGAGGAAGCCTGGGGAGAAGGAAATGCCAAAATGCCTTAAGTCCAGTGTCAAGTACCCACAGTCAGTGATGGTCTGGGGTGCCACGTCAGCTGCTGGTGTTAGTCCACTGTGTTTTATCAAGGGCAGGGTCAATGCAGCTAGCTATCAGGAGATTTTGGAGCACTTCATGCTTCAATCTGCTGAAAAGCTTTATGGAGATGAAGATTTCGTTTTCAGCACGACCTGGCACCTGCTCATAGTGTCAAAACCACTGGTAAATGGTTTACTGACCATGGTATTACTGTGCCTGCCAACTTTAGGTAATTGGCCTGCCAACTCTCCTGACCTGAACCCCATAGAGAATCTGTGGGATATTGTGAAGAGAAAGTTGAGAGACGCAAGACCCAACACTCTGGATGAGCTTAAGGCCGCTATCGAAGCATCCTGGGCCTCCATAACACCTCAGCAGTGCCACAGGCTGATTGCCTCCATGCCACGCCGCATTGAAGCAGTCATTTCTGCAAAAGGATTCCCGACCAAGGATTGAGTGCATAACTGAACATAATTATTTAAAGGTTGACTTTTTGTATTAAAAACACTTTTCTTTTATTGGTCGGATGAAATATGCTAATTTTTAGATTAGGAATTTTGGGTTTTCATGAGCTGTATGCCAAAATTATCAGTATTAAAACAATAAAAGACCAGAAATAGTTCAGTTGGTGTGCAATGAATCTAAAATATATGAAAGTTACATTTTTATCATTACATTATGGAAAATAATGAACTTTTATCACAAAATGCTAATTTTTTAGAAGGACCTGTATAATATATATATATATATATATATATATATATATATATATATATATATATATATATATATATATATATATATATATATATATATATATATATATATATATATATATATATATATATATATATACATATACATATACATATACATACACATACATACATACATATGCATGTATATATATATATATATATATATATATATTTTATATTAAACTTAACCTGTTAATGATGTCTTGATTATGTAATGTATGTTTAAATAAAACTGTCATGAAAATGACAGACACTGTGTATAAACAATTATATTTCAACAACGAATTGGAGAAAAACATATGTTAATGCAAAAATTGCCTTAGGTGAAGTTTACATGTTTGCATACAATGTATTATTTGAGTGTTGATTATTATATTTAAAAATAAATAGCAACTGAATTTAGGCTAATAGTTTGGGCTCTGTTGTTAACCTTTAATATTATAGTAATGTGCAAGTAAGAGCTCCCTATTGTTTACATTATTATCTTTAAGAAACCTTTAGTTATAACTTAATTTAAGGACAGACACAATTTTTTCAGTAAATCAATGTTAAATAAAAATAAATAACAAGCAATTTTGTAAAACTGCTGTAGCGAACCCGTACCAGACCGTGACTTCAAAACAGAGGTACGTACCGAACCGTCAGTTTTGTGTACCGTAACACCCCTAGTTGATTGTAAAAAAAATTTCTTTATGATAGGTTGCAGTTTAATTTTTGTTAGATTGGCTTTGTTTGTTATTTTGGAACTGGAGTTTTTCTGATGAAAAATACCACTTTTTTTGTTTCAAAAAATCATAACAGTTTATTGTTACTTTCTTTTGATTGGGCCGTGGGCCTCTTTAATGAATTCTACTATTTTTTTTGTTCCTTCTTTTTGCTATTTACAATAAATGTATCATCTAAGTTATTATGTTTTCACAGGTCCTTTTGGTCTGATGTCTTGATGGAAACCTTTAGTTATTTAAAAAAAATATTTATTATGTTTTACTCCTAGCGGATGTAAGAAAATGGGGGCTCTGCCACTTCAGTAATATCTGTAATATTTTGGCCAATGTGGCCCCCACCCCAAATCAGATAAAGCAACAAGTTCTAAATCTCTTCCATGTTAAGTTTTAGACCATTATGTCAGTTGCTTGTTTTTTTTTTATTTTTTATATAGTCTGAAAGTGTTTCATCTTATTCATTTGGTGCACTCTGTAATCTTACTTGCGGGTGTTCTCATTCTTGAGTAATGCCTTGGCCTGCTGTTCGCTGATGATTGTGGCCTTAACCTGAGGAGGATTCATGTGGACGTTGAGTTTTCCACCGACCAGCAAGCGAACCGTCGCTGAAAATTTTGTCTGAGTCTTCAGCACTTGAGGAGGCTGTTTCTCAATAATAAATGTGCTGCAGAAAGACCAGAATAAAAGACACAGCTCAAAACCTTGCTTCTCTGAGTAAGACAACAGTGTCCAGGACTGCGTGCGCACCTGGTGACGAGTGCTGATATGACATCTGTGACGGTAGCGTTGAGTTCAGTGAGAAGTTCTTCTGTGGGTCCAGGTATGGGCAGCTGCTGTGTTAGGTGTTCAACTCGACGAATCTGCTGTCTGTTTTGCCAAATCATATCAGCCAACTTCTCACACCTGCAGTGACAAAAAAAGAACATAAAATACTGTCCAAGAGGAACCTAGCAATGCACATCTCATACAGATGACTGAATCTCAGCGAATCCACTCTTCCAACTCTGCTGCTTTGTTATCATTCAGTGGCCGTTCAAACAGTCTGACATAATTGTTAAGCCCAAAGTATAGTTAAGCCCACACAGTCCTTGCAAAGTATACTTCTTTTGACTGGCGTTCAGCACATGTACAGTTTTTAGCTATCTGCCACGAGTTACAACCAATGTAAATACTGCAATCTAAAGTATGCGCATACAGTTACAAAAATCCAGTCATTCGCGTTCAGTACATGCGTACTCTTTAGCCGAAAGTATAATTTTAAGTGCACAGTCAAATGCACAGCCTTGCAAAGTATACTTCTTTACTCGTACACAGCCGGTCGATGCATGTGCCGTTTTGAGCAGTATCTCACCACAAGTTACAACCCATGTAAATACTGCAAAAACATTAAAGGGATACGTCAGCTCTGGGAAGATGAATGAATAGTTAAACTGGGTCACCCACCGGAAGTAATGGCGCATTTGAGGTAAAAAAATTATATAAATACTGTTCGGTTTCTCAAACAAACAGATCGTTTCGTGTCTTAAGACATCAATGTGTCGTCACGAGCAGGGTTAAATATGAACATCTTTTAATCCCCATATTTGCATCTTTAATGAGGTAAAGTAGGTAAATGAGGTAGGTAAATGAGATTAAATGTATTTTTTGTCGTCAAAATAACACATCATTATTAATTTTTTTTAAATGTTTTTAGAATTTGGTAAATGACTGTAAATATAAATCAACACAAGTCAACTGTAGGCGAATTAAACATTACTGGTCTGTGTTAGAAAATATTTATTTTGTTTTTATCTCTTCTAATATTCAACTTTAACACAGTTTGTGTTTGTTAGGCAAAGTAAGGCATGGCAAGTATATATGCCACATGCCGGTTGAGTTGAGTTTAGTTTCGCTTTAAATTCATTTAGGCTTGGTGTTTATAGTGAATGCAAACATCGTTTTAACTTAATTTTATACAAATATTACATTCTTGTTCTGTTTACGGATAAATATGATGGATTTTTTGTGGTGTGAGGGGAACCAAAATAAATGTTTGTAGTGTTAAAGGTTTTGTTTTTTTTACCCAGTATTTTACAGTCTTTATGCATGTAAAAATTAAATGCAACTTATATACCGATGTGACTTATCTTGCGACTTGTATTGATGTATTTTCTTGTTGATATTTTGATTTACACTTTGATAAATAACATCACAATATGTCCATAGATGGCAAAAAACTCATGAAAAAAATGCCTACGACACGTCCTCAGACAGCCTTGTAAATAAGTGTGAGTGTGTGTATATTGTGCATCAGTACCAGGCTTGCAGTATGTCCAGTCCTCCCTCTGACGGTCCTCCGTTTCCTGCAAGCTGCTGTCGTCTCTTCCATTGGATCAGTTCATCATCCACGATAACGGTTTGTTGTTTCCTCAACAAAGCTAGAGTTCTCTGATGCTTCTCCACCAATTCCTGTACACAAACACACATTATATTATTCAACTGCTGGAAAACATGATATAAAATATTGCTCTTGATTTCCACGAAACATTTGCGTAGTAAGTAACAGTAGACATGCATATCATGGATTCAGTGTACCTGTCTGTATTTCAGTAAGATGTTGGCCTCTCGTGTGAGCCAGGCCTCTAGCGTGGACTTCCTGCTCTGCAGACCCGATTCTCTCTGAACACGCTCAGCTGGAGGAAGGCTGGCCAAACTACTTAACTGTGCTGTTCGACACAGATCAATTTCAATGAATCGGTTAAAAATCGGTACAGTTCAATGAGTAAAACCCTGTGTAGGATATATGACATGTGTTTTGCCATTTTGTTCAGAACGACTCATTCGGCTTGAGTTCAATCAAGAGAAATTAAGTTATACATTTACTACTTTTTTGTGGTGGGGCCAGTGAAAACTGAATCATTGAATTTTTTGAATCGAAAACTGATAATCGAAATCTTGTGAATCGGAATCGGGACATATGTATCAATACCCAGCCCTAATTGCAATCTTGAATTGATTAATTAGCAGAAGTTATTACTTCATCATCTGCACTGATGTATTGTACTATGGTAGATAATAGGGGTGTGAAGAGATTAAAGTGTGACGAGATTTCTCGTCGAGGTGAAAAGCTGCCTCACGTCATATTGTCATGACGGAGTGTGAGGGTGAAGTTAGGATAGAATATGACACGGCAACGTTTACATAATGCCTCCACTGTCGTTTGAGAGAAAAAAAAACCTGGGTAAATTGCACTGGTGTGTCAGTCACGTAGGGAGAGAAGGGTGAAATGTTTGAATTTGCATGGTGGAAATGATAGGTTTTTTTTACCACTTTGTAATTTTGGCTTGGAATATTTTTTAAAGTTTATTATTATGTCTTGCACTTATCTGTATGGCTAAAAATGACAGTATTAGGAGTTGTTTTCGCTGTCATAAAGGAAAAAAATCCATCAGAAAGCGCCAGCGCCTTCATCGGACAGAGGGCTGAAGAAAACGTAGCCTATTTAGTTTCGTAGGCAACATAGTTAGGCTATGTTTAAATATTAGCCTATGATATAATTTTTTTTAATTTTCATATGTTGATTATGAAAAGTAAGCAGCATGAGAGAGATAGGCTACATCATAAGATGCGCAATATATCTGGAGACATGGCGTGGAGTCAGACAGAATAAGACAAACCAACCAAACTGAGCATAACAACAACAACATCAAGAACGGACCAGGAGTGGAGGGAAGTGACTTCAATATAAAGGGAGTGCAAACAACGAAGACCAGGTGCAGGGAATCGGGGGAGAGCAGTAAAGATGATGATGGAGTGAGTTCAGGTGTGTGACAGGGAGGATCACGGGAAATGGAGTCCGGGACAGGCGTGGATGTACCATGCGCCACCGTATCAGACAAATGTCTTATCTTGTAAAATGCGCGTTCAGCACCAACTATTCACAGAGTAGGCCTACGTACGATCGCCAAATTGAAAGTGAAAGTAAACCCGAGCGCGCATTCAAATGCGACTTCAATAAGTTACCACTGTTTAAAAGCGACTCCCTGAGGCATGCGAATATCTCCCAATATGAGTTAAAACATTTAAAAATGCAGTTGCAGACTATATTTCTAGTCATGCATTTCATCATTGAGGATTTCTTAAAAATACTATGTACAAATCTTGTCTCGTTCTCGTGAACCCTATCTCGTGTCTCGTCTCATCTCGTGAGTTAAGTGTCTCATCACACCCCTAGCAGATAAGCAGCGACTTACATTGTTATATAGGAAAAGCACCCCAGAGTGGCCACTGAAACAACATGTGACTGACCTACTGAACTGCAAGTTCCATATGAAAGCATAATCAGGTAACACATTTTTTTACAGTGTCCTGTTACACATTACATGTAGTTATTATAAATTATGCATAGTTACATGCAACTAAACCTAAACCATGTTAAGTACAAGTAATTAATATTACTCAGTACTAGGGATGCAACGATTATTGATTTTGTTGGTACGATTATAGTCTGAGAAATAATCACGGTTTTGCGATTATCACCATTATTATGCATTCATTGATTTCACAACAATGTATAAAATCACATTAACACTCTTTAGATTTTTCAGTGTTATTTGTATTACCTTTTGAACCAGAAATAACACAGTAACCAAATAATACAGTACAAAATAATAATAAAGACAAAATTCATGCGTTCATAATAATTTAAATAAATGTTTTATTCATATCAGATACACGTTGTGCATGAAACAAAGTTTGTTCTTCTCCCGTGTTCACAATGTAGACTACCTCAGGGAAAACTCATTGCGTTATATCAACTATCATGGTCATTATAAAGGTGTTTGAACGACAAAACACATTCACTTCCACATATTTGACAATCGGTACCATAATTAATGATATAGTTAAAGCTACACTGTGTAACTTTTTTAGTTTATTCTTAGCTAAAAACACTTAGTTCTTTCAAAAACATATGTGCTCATTAATGTATATTTACTTCTTTCAAGTAATAAAGTATTCTCATAGGTGTATAATATGCCATTGAAAATACATACGGGTGAGGGGTTCGAATGCGCGTCACCATGTGGCCCCTCCGTCTTGAAAGTACATTAGCCAAAGAGGGACATACCAGTAAATTCAAGCTTCGCCTTTTCGCGTTTTAACACTCGTTGGCACTGTGTCGAATGTGAAGAGGGAGATTGCTTGAGACTGATATAGCCTACAATGTAAACTTTGCCTTACGCTAGTGATGTTGTACAATATACAGAATAACGATAGCACTGATAAAAGTTACTTTACTAAGATTAGCTTGCATTTGTCAAGGAACCTGATCGCTGATGTTAGCAATGAAATGGTAAAAAATAACGAAAAGGTAAAACTATTATTCATTTTACATAGATGTCATAACCTACATGTTAACTGACAAATTAAATAACTGCAAATTATAATAGTTTTCTAAAGTAACCTCATCACTTGATCGAACTGGAAGCCATATTAATCTTGGACTAAATCAGCCACCGTAGGAGTTAAAACGAAACTGAGAGGAACAGAAACTAATATTCACTGGATGGTGATATAACTTTTCACTGCTAGATGGAGGAAAATATTACACAGTGTAGCTTTAACAAGTTTGTAAATATTTTGAATAAAGAAGGAAAAACTAAATAAATGTGATGCTTATCTCTGAATGCATGACGCGTCGGCATTGAAATAATACGTTCTAAAATAACGGTCGTTTTAAGACAAAATCTCACGCTGAAGGTTCAGCTAACTGCCGACTTCATTTCTTTGGTGGAAATAAAGCGTCGCTGTTTGGCCCCTCTGCCACAGTTAATCCAGTGTGTACAGTAGTAGCCTCCGTGACTCTGATAAGCACGGCACTTTAAACTGGTGCACCGCTGGTGTACGGTAACTTTGTTTTCGTTTTGTGTAAGTTGCAACAGTTCCGTTCTGTACAAAATAAACACTCGGTGCAGCAGAGCCTTTACGGTTAATTAACCGCAACATTTTATCAAGAAATCGGTTAAATCGCTGCATCCCTACTCAGTATTTAAATATGGAACTACACTAAAGGACTCTAAAATTAAACAAGATTTCAGACTTGATAATAACTTTAATGTAGCCATAAGGGTGCTTTTACTTGCTGAGTCTCCAATAAAGCAAATATATATATATATATATATATATATATATATATATATTCTCTCTTTATCTGTAGACATCAATGGCATATCTTATTTTATTTATTATTTACTCTAAAAAGGTTCATGCATTCAGTGGTGTTGTGGCATAATATAGAAAAATGATAAATGATAGGTGCAAGATGAGATGACGTAATATGTTCATACCCTGTATCCTCAAGCTCTCTTGGTACTGAATGATGAAGTATTCTTGACTGTGCTGCAGCTTGCGGAGGTCATTCTCTGTGTCCTGCATCATGACACGCAGCTCCTCAAATGTCTGGTTGATCTGCTGGTATCTCTGAGGGGTCCCATCCACCGGACCCGACCCCGTACTGCTGGCCTGATCACCACAAACATACAAAATATCATTCACAATCCAATCATAACCCCTCAGTGTAGATCAACAAACAAAGAAACTGTGTGTGTGACTTACATTGGATGCTTCCTGTACGAGTCTTTGCTCAGTGTAGAGAATGTGTTTGACACACCGCACAAGCTCCAAAGGGCAAGGGTCATACGAGCTCTACAAAACATAGGAGCATCAAACTCAGATCACTGTGGGTATGAACTTAAATCATCAGAGGAACACATCTTTTGAAATAAAACATGCGATACCTCGATTTCTTAACCATTTAGATCAGATTCCAATCGGACACAAATAATCGGATTTGGACTGTCAGTGTGAATATAGTCAAAGAGCCTTTGAAGCTGCTTCATTCTCATCAGATCGTATAATTTAGAGGAAAATTAAAGAAATAAATATGAAATATGAAGTAAATTATATTCTTCAAATGTGAATATGTTTGTACTAAAAGCCCAAACAGATATTGTGTAACAAAGCCCTGTGATCACAAATAAACTGAAGCAGACATGATTGAATAACTACGTCTCATTATTCTATTCAAAACATCAATATAATGATTGATTTTGCATGTGCATTTTTGATTTGCATTTTGTCAAATATCAAAACCAGAGTCCTAAATCCTTCTAATGATACAGTTTGCCAATATTAAGAATGTCACAGTCAGTGTTAGGGGTAATGCAATACAAGTTGAAATGACTTTAGGTAAGCATCACATTTGCTTAATGTTTTGTTCTTATAGAGTGGTGCAGGTGTGACATTACTTTGTAGGCCACGCGGAAGTGAGTTAGCATTTTAGCACTTCCGGTTCCCTCTTCCCAATTTTTTTAAATGTGGTTTAGGTTAAATGGCTGAAATAAGGTCTGTGGTGAACACAAGCTCAAGATAATTTCACATTTTATTCTACGACATAAAATACATCAGTATTACCCTTACTCATGATTTTTTGAAGTGCAGTTTTTATTTTTGTAAAAAAGCATAAGTTGTGAAAAAGAACATTTCATAATAGCCTTTGTACACTGTTTTTAATCTTGATGTAGTTAACAAGAATAACAGTAAAGTGTATCCAAATTAATTTCCTTCGTTTTTTTAGTAGCACACACAAATTACAAGATCTGTAACATGCATGACAAATATGATCTTTTCTGCATTCCATTTCTACAATTTGCTCTTCATATTATGGATTCTGAAGACCATAATAAGGTATTGTGACATTGTAATTTTTTTACGTTTTAGGACTGCATTGATTTTCAAATTCTTAAAAGTATTGTAAATACATTTGATATTAGAACACAACTCCTAACTTAATTGTACAATGCTAATTCTTTTTAAAACTTTTTTCATTGTAGTTATGCTTTTTCTCTGCGTAATCCACAATGTAATGTAATTGAAACATTTGTTTTAATATCATTATTATTTTATAAAATGTATTACTCATAACTATCAGTGAAATAAATGTGAAACGCATGTTATTATGTTTTAGGACCACTTATCAGTGAAAGATGTGCAGGACACTCGAGGCATACCAGTGCCTCAAGTGCACAAAATTTCACTGTCCGCTTTGTCCAAAGGACAATATAAAATTTAAGAAGAAGAAGATAACTTGGATGATCATCAAGAAGATGACAAGGAAAAGATGGAGAAGGCTCTTGGACTTTTTTGCTCAAATAGAGAAAAACAACTACTTTCTCAACATGATGGCACCCAGCTCTCAGATATTTCTAATTCGTAATATAGTCCACCATCACAACACCCAGCTAAACAGATCAAGGCTCGAGAAAATACAGAAGTTAATGGGAACCAGACAAACCTTCATGAACAAGAATGGGAAACTTATCATAGGTAACATGTCTGTGTTTGTAACATACTTTTTAGCCTGAGCATGTGTACTATGATGATTATTTCTTTCCCCTATTAGGTCTATCTCAAGATATTTCAAATGCTGACAAATATTAAGGTTCTGCAAAAAGATGAGGCTATTACTAAACTGCCGAATGTGAGTGCTAGCTCCAGGTGTTGGCAACATCCATGGGGCGCAGAACTACAGGAAAAGGTATCAAGTCAAGCCAGCTTTATAATATTGTACAAAGTCTCAGAGCAGCTCTAATGAAAATCATACCATTATGTCTTATAATTTTACACTGAGCAGTTTAATGGCTGAGACAAACAATAATATACAGTATGTTAATGATATAAATGATCAATCAATTGAGATTAAACAATTATAATGAAAGGCCTATAGAAGATAGAATTGTAGCTAATATGAAGAATGTTGTTTTTATGCTTTTACATTTTTAGGTTTCTTGTGTACTGGATGAGGCCAAGGATCTTAAGGAGCATAATGTACGCATTTATGGTGAAATACCTACATGTGAGGACTTCTTGACATTACAACTATAGAATGATGTAGAAGGCATGGTAAGTCATTGGATTAACATGCACTTTTTAGTTAGATGTGTAATTTGCATTATCATGGATTTTATTTTTGTGCCTCTTATGCAGATTCTGAATTCCTGTCTAAGGGTTATTGCACAAATGGTCCATCAGGGTATAGTAGTATTATAGTATTTACTACCAATGCACTACATATCAACAGTATAAAGTGTAAATTACAAAACAAACAAAAACATTGTCTACTGTAAAATCAATTTTGTTTTACAGAACATTGAAATCTGGGTGACCAGCAGTTACATTTCAGTGACCTGGTTACCACCGCTCTCTGCAGACCCCTTGGACCATTTTCCTCTATGTTTTTTCTTTTCTTTTCTGTGTATATACGTTTTGTGTCTTTAAAGATTTATGACAGTTTGTGTGTGGATAAATTATTCTTTAAAGGTAGACATTTGCAACAAAGATGTAAGTTTACTTCCATCTTGGAAACCAGGCCAATTTACTTGGGAACCAGGCCATTGGATGATTGCTGTAAGTTAATGTTTAAATTCTAATTTAAAGTCATATTTTTATGTGAACATAAGTTGATAATTTCTTTAACCATTTTTTCAATCTATTTAAAGTTGTCTTATTGAAAAGTTTGTTGCACAATAATAGATAAAAGTTTTCTGGGACATTTTTCAGATTATGAAGCCAAAGCAAAGACAACTGTTCTTTCTTGACTCTCTCTGTGGTTCTGGTTTAAGTGATGCCAGATACATTCAATTATACAGGTTATATTATTCCTTCAAATGTTCACAACAGCTGTGCGGTAGTTCTGTTCGAAACCATCCTGCTTGTTTGTTTTTTGTTCCACTTGTAACTTAAGGAATTCTTTATTGTTACTATATTTTACTAAGGTGAACATGAAACTGAATTCCAACTTATTGTACTTTTTTGATGCGAGTTAAACTTGTTTTCGTATAAATCTATAGCATCTATGTGGATATAATATCTATACTGCTAATACCCATTATGTGCATGTGCACTGATCAGTCTCGCACAGCAAGAAAAGTACAACTGGTCAAAATGTATGGTAGTTCAGTTTTGGACCATATATATATATATATATATATATACTTTTTTTTTCTTTAACTTCTTGTTCATTCACATTATTCCAACCCAACTGTTTAAAATTCATTTCCATGCTTGCAAGTAAGCACTGTTGCAAAATTCCTCTTAGTCTGTCTTTTTTTTCTTTTCTTTAACTGTTAGAGAGCTTGCCCAAACAATTTCACCAGGACTATGGTCAGAGACTGTCCTTAAGGACATTATGGTAACTGTCCTTTAGGACATTATATATTTATATATATATATATAAAAACATTTTTTATGTCTCTCATAACTATGATCCTGCTCCTGGTGTAATGTATAAAGTTCTTAATTTACAAGTTGTGTGTTTATCATAGCAATTAATAATTTATGGTGTGTTTGATTTCATTACTAGGACAATGCAAGACAAAGGCTGTCAAATAACTGTGGAGTGTTTGCCTTGATGGCAAGTAGATTATATGTAAATGAGGAACATCGAGGTGTAATAAATTGCTGTTACCCATTGATTTTTGTGTGTGTGTTTCTTATGTTGTTCTGGGACAGAATTTTGACTTCACTGAAGTATTTATTTATTTATTTTTGTAGCTATATGCATTTTAATATGATTTAAAATTATATTAATTCATTACTTTATGTACACAGCTAAACATGAAGAACATAAGAAAATGGTGGTGTGCCGTCTTGCTTGAAAATTTCTCTTTAGAGTAAGTGTTGCAGTATGTGTTAAAAAAATTAGCTGTATTTTAACACTTAAAGAAGTGAAGAAATTTTGTTCACAACTGTATTGGGAAGTCATGGAACAGAATGAGTTAGTGGCTCGCTCCTAACACTATTTGAGAAAAAATATATTCGGCAGACCCTTTGAGTGAAAAGAAGTTGCAAAGTGTTTCAGTAATGATAAAAATCAGCAGGTGTAAACACTACTTACTCTATAAAACTCCTTTAATATCTGTTCTTAATACTGTTAGGGGTTGGCAAGATTTTGAAATGTTGTATTCAATGTAAAATATTGGGCACGCTAGATTTTTCAAATAAATTTCCAAATAAATCTAATTATTAAACTAAATTAACCATATAAACTAAATTACTGATCTAATTACTGATCTAAAGCCCACATTGTCACTGTATGATAATCGAAATATATTCTGTTGCATTATTTTTCTGTTTAACACTGTGAAGCTGCTTTGAAACAATCTGCATTGTTAAAAGCGCTATATAAATAAAATTGACTTGACTTCAATGGTGAATAAGGTTTTTTTTTTAATATTTAAAATTTGGCCATTAATTCAATTTTTTTTTAAATTATTATTGACAAAAGTCTTTAAGTCTTTAACTGTAATTTGTGATCAATTTAATGCATCCTTGCATTAAATAATATATGTAAAATTGTCAAATTAAAAAAATAATGTACAACCCCAAATCAGAGAAAGTTGGGACAGTAAGGAAAACGCAAATAAAAAAAAGAAGAAGTGATTTCTAAATTTATTTTGACTTGTATTTCATTGCAGACAATATGAACAAAAATATTTCATGTTTTGTCTGGTCAACTTCATGTCATTTGTAATTATGCATCCTTTCCTGTCATTCAGACCTGCAACACATTTAAAAAAAAGTTGGGACAGTAAAGCATTTATCACTTTGTAATGTTGCCATTCCTTTTCACAACACTTAAAAGATGTTTAGGGACTGAAGACACCAAGTGATGAAGTGTTTCAGGTGTAATTTTGTCCCATTCTTCCTGCAAACAAGTCTTAAAGTGGGCAATGGGCCACAGTACGGGGTCTTCGTTGTCGCATTTTGCGCTTCAAAATGCACCACACATTCTCTATTGGAGACAGGTCGGGACTGCAGGCAGGCCAGTCAAGTACCCGTACCCTCTTCCTCCGCAGCCAGGACTTTGTAATGTGTGCAGAATGTGGTTTTGCATTGTCTTGTTGAAATATGCATGGACGTCCCTGGAAAAGATGTCTTCTTGAAGGTAGCATATTATGCTCCAATATCTTTATGTACTTTTCAGCATTAATGGTGCCTTCACAGAAGTGCAAGTTACCTTTGCCAAGGGCACTGACACAACCCCATACCATGACAGACCCTGGCTTTTGGACTTGTTGCTGGTCACAGTCTGGATGATCCTTTTCTTCTTTGGTCCGGAGCACACGGTGTCCATTCCTCCCAAAAAATACCTGAAATACTGATTCATCTGACCACAGTACATGTTTCCACTGTGTGATGGTCCATCCCAGATGCCTCCGAGCCCAGAGAAGTCGACTGCGCTTCTGGACACTGTTAACATAGGACTTCCTTTTGGCACAGTACAGTTTTAACTGGCATTTGTGGATGTAACTACGTATTGTGGTACTTGACAAAGGTTTGCCAAAGTAGTCCTGAGCCCATGTGGTGATATCGCTTATAGATGAATGACGATTCTTGATGCAGTGCCGCCTGAGGGATCGGAGATCACGGTTGTTCAGCTTAGGCTTGCGCCCTTGTCCTTTACACACTGAAATTCCTCCAGGTTCCTTGAATCTTTTAATTATGTTATGCACTTTTGAATGTGAAATATCCAAATCCACCTGTTTCAAATCACATCATTATTTAACCATTTTACCTCATTACTAGCCCTAAATTGCTCCTGTTCCTACTTTTTTGTAAATGTGTTGCAGGTCTGAATGACAGGAAAGGATGCATATTTACAAATGACATGAAGTTGACCAGACAAAACATGAAATATTTTGTGTTCATATTGTCTGCAATGAAATACAAGTCAAAGTAAATTTAGAAATCACTACTTTCTTTTTTAATTTGCGTTTTCCATACTGTCCCATCTTTTTTTGATTTGGGGTTGTATAATTGTATTACTTTTTTTTATCCACTTTCAGAAGAAGAATGCTCTGCACTCCCTGAAACCTGTGGCAAGAAAACAGAACTTGCAAATGAAAGTAAGAACTTTGATATGAAACAAAATACATATACTATGATGGGTTTCAAATTATATAACTATAATATTGGTCAGCTGATTTTAAATTACTTCATTTTAGCAGACCAAACACCAGCTGTGCCCTCTGTTTTCAGCAAGGTATGCATAATCAATATTAATGATGATTTAAAATGTGTATCATGGAACAGTTTTAATCCACTCATATTTTTCTTTATGTTTTGTGTAAATTGGTGATGAATAGTTGTTAGTCTAGTTTCTCAATTTAAAAGGAATACTGTAAAATTGTAGAATATGTAGTTAATATTCAGAAATATGCCTGAGTAAGGCCTACATTGCAGCCTAATGAATTTAAAACACCGTCACCTTAAGTAAGGTAAAACGTGTAAAGACATGAATTGGACACTGACAATAATAACCAAGCTGTAAGAAATTAAACCATGATGAGGAACATAATATTTAATGGTTTATTTTCATTACTGTCGCTACTTCCTGCCTCTCTCATTCACAGCGGTCCTCTGCAATGACCGCTTGGGGATTTCACCGCACATTTGTGAAATCCCTCCTACTTGCAGCCCAAGCTCCTCCCACTTGCTGAAGCTCCTCCCACATGCAGGTCTCCGGGCTGCAGAGATACATACATGCAGATCATGGGCTCAAAAAAAAACATGACTGGGACATCCCTAGTGCTGAGATTTTGAAAACAAAACTAAAGGTAAAAAAAATGAAAGGGCAAAAATGAGTGTGCCTGTGAAGTTTCAGATCAAAATTCCTAACAGATAATTTAATATAACATTTTGAAAATGGCAATTTTGGGGTTGAAGAAAAATGAGCTGTTCTGGGTGTGGCTCCTTTAATGCAAATGAGCTGCTGCTCCCCACCCGAGAGGGCGGAGTCTACACATCTCATTCACAGCAGTGAACACGCAAATGAAAACTGAAACATGATATCCGTTTGTTTTAATGATCATCTTTATCGCAGACACGCATGTGACATTGCAGTTCTTCATCATCATTAAATATCATCTGCATATGCGTTTTAAAGCCTTATCGCTCTCAACTTAAACACACACACATGCTCCTGTCGCATGCCCACAGAGCTAGATGTTAGCACATCCGTGAGTAGTCTATTAAACTAGACTAGCTGCATGTAATATTGCGATTAAACTGTCAAATGCTCACAAGGTTAAGTCAGAAACACACAAAGTTCACATGAAAACAGTTGGTTGTGTCTGTGAACGTATGCAGCAAGTAAGTTACAGAAATCTTGTGTGTACATTAGATCTGTCTGTCTAACTTAACTAAAGTGAAAGCAGTGTAATACAGTACCTGCTGCTCTATCTGCTGTTAATATGAATCAAACAACAGAAGATAAACAGAAATTCACTCACTGCTCTTGACTGACTGAACTTTAGTAGCTTTAATAAGAACACATTTCTTACTTGAATGCTGCTCTTAATGCTCTGGCGAGGGGATAAACATGGCGGACTGTGTGAACAGCTCAGCTCTCTGAGGGAGGGGTCTGTGCTAGTATGTCAGTGTCCATCAACATGTGTGGGCAGGGCCTCTGCAGTGAGACGTCACACTGCAGGAATCTGGAAACGGCTTGTCCTGAGACACTGCTTATGATTTATGGGTATTATGTTTGG
The DNA here is from genome assembly GCA_023029165.1 of Gobiocypris rarus. Taxonomy (NCBI): domain Eukaryota; kingdom Metazoa; phylum Chordata; class Actinopteri; order Cypriniformes; family Gobionidae; genus Gobiocypris; species Gobiocypris rarus. Next base: position 11,056,097 of record CM040920.1, read on the forward strand.
ATTGCCTCATAAACCTGCAACTGACACTCGTACCTTCAGCTGTGTGGCATAATGGCCCAGTTTGATCTTCAGCAAGAATCCATCTTCACCCATCTGATGCTCTGCCTTCCTCTGCAGCTCCTGGATCAGACCTTCCAGCAGACGTTTGGCTTTAAACTCGTCCTGCTGGTTCTCCAGGTCGATGGCATCCCTGCACATGGCATAAACGCGCTTTAGTCCATTTCATGCCCTGCTACAATAATACACATACTTAATAGACCTTAGTCAGGGTAGCGCCATATTCTTTTTTACATGAAAGAAAACAATGCTGTTGAAATTAAACTTTTCGAAAAAGTCAAAAACTCCATGAAACAGCTTTGAGTTTGTTTTGTTTTTTATTTGAAAGGGACAAAGCACATAGATCCGAGCTTCTAGCAGAGGAGAGACTCACCACGGCTGAGCCTCCAGCCACTGCGCCAGGTAGTGCCGCACCTCAATGGGGAAGTGCTGCCCGTAGAGAGATTGCATCTGATGCAGGGCGTCCCCCTGCAGCTGCTGCGCCTGAATCCACAACGCCATACCTGGCTCTGGACAGATAGACAGAGATGTGCCATTGCAACGTTAAAGGGTGGGGTGTTTCATGCATTCTGACTTATTTACACTGTTGAAGAGTTGGATTCTCATGCTAAACATGGCCAAAATTAAGTTGGACATATGATGGAATATTTCTGTGCCAAATACACTCCTTCAGGATTCTAATAGGTTTCGGAAAGTTTTTTTCAAGTATGGCCCTGTATGGCCAACTACTGGAAGGAGCTGTCCTTTGCAAACAAGGAGGATATTGTTAAAAGGGGCTAATTCTGGTCAATCAGTTTTGGATATTGCTCATGTGCAGGATGTGAATGGTCACAATGCCCACAGAATTATTTCAAAGCACTGCGAGAACACTACCATGCACAATGCAAAGTGCCGTGGCTGGTCAAGGAAGACTAGTGAGAATTTTTGACAGGAGGATGAAAATAACCTTAAAGTGGGACCACCTCAAAACAGCTCCAACCTCCAATTTCAGCTGAAGTCAACAGCAATACGAGGCCGGATAGATAGGTTGTGTAGAAGTAAAGAAACCACTGCAAAAAAAACACCTTGCATTTGCCAAAGGGTTAGAGTATGGAAGGTTAGAATTGTGCTCTGCAGTCCCACAAGTCAAAATGTATCAACCTAGCATTGGATGGTGTCAGGTATGTTCGTAGGAGATGACTGGAGACGTTTAATACCAAATGCATACGTGGCGCCATTAAGCATAAACATAATGGTATTGAGGACGCATGTATGCAGCAGGTGATAGGATCTACAAAGTTGCTGGCATTATGAAAATGGACCAATACTTTGGAATCCTGCTACACACAATCTATCAATTATAGAGAGGATCTGTTTGGAGATCAAATGTGTATTTTCCGACATGATAACGATCCCCCAAAACAACATGCACGCAACAATAAAAGTGTTAATGCTCAGCATTTTGAAGCCTCCTCTTAGTCCCCTGAATTTAACTTTCAATGAAGCTCAACTTTGGGAAGAATTTAAAGAGGATGAAAGAAGTTAAGCATGACACATTTACAAAGTTTAGTGAGTTAATGCCAAGGAGAATGGCTGCTTGAAGAACCAACATTTAAAAATGGATTAGATTGCATTGTTGTCAATGTATGATTTACTTCTTGTGAGCTTTCTGTTTTTTATATGCATTTTTTTGCATAATACAATAAAACCCATATTTAATTATATGCTGGAATTTGCCTTTCTTGCCAAATAATTTGGTCATTTTAATACCTTAACCAAATTTAGTGTATTCGTCTTCAAAATAGAACATCTCCTTATATTTTGATTGTTTAACAGAACATGAAGTGTCATTAAAGGGTCATGAAACCCTACAGCAAATTTTTTGAGATTTTAACAGAGGTATGTGTGTTGAACATCATTGAACATAATGTTAGCATCTGTTAGATTTAATTAAAAGGTGAAACTGGTAAATTTTTATGTTTTTCACCCTATTTTCGTCTTCATGGTTTAAAAACTACATTGCGTCCACGTCACAGCTTGTGACGTAGCAGCGCACTATAGTGCTACGTGACGCATCGGTGTCTCATTATTATTAATGAGACTGAGTTTTCTTATCCTATGAGAAGACACCGTCTCTTAATTATTCATGACAACACGTGGTTATTTCCAATGACAGAAGTGACAGTCTGCGTGTTCACGGAGTAGTTGAGAGGAGTTTATGATCTGTTTCCCTGGTGTAAAGGTTCGGGTGTGTTGCATGGCTTTCCCCGCGATGCCGCCAGGGCTAGTCTCTGGCTGCGGGCGGTTGGTTGGCCACTGCACTGCACTGACAGTTGCTTGCCCCCCTCTTTCTCCCCCCTGCCTCGCTCTGCCACACCCACCCCCTCCCCTCTTCTCACGGGCATCCACGCCCATTTTTTAAGTAGCATTTTTCAAAACGATTACGAGGTGGATTTGAGCTGAACGAGGGGGTTTCATGACCCTTTAAAGGAAGACAAGACAATGCTGAATAAAGTCGTTGTTTCTGTTATTTTTGGACCAAAATGTATTGTCGATGCTTCAAAAGAGTCTAACTAACCCACTGATGTCTCATGGACTACTTTGATGATGTTTTTCATACCTTTCTTCTTACCTTTCTGGACACGGACTGTAGAGTGTGCATACATTTTCAACGGAAGGACAGAAGGCTCTCGGACTAAATCTAAAATATCTTAAACTGTGTTCCGGAGATGAACAGAGGTCTTACGGGTTTGGAACGACATTCGGGTGAGTCATTTGGGTGAACTAACCCTTCCAAAAATGAAAATAATGTAATTTATTATTATTTGTTATGTCATAGGGTGAGTAACAAATTACCTTATTTTCAGTTTCAGTTTTGACTATCGCAAGTAAAAAAAAAAATTATAATAATTAAAAAATAAATATATAATAAACAAAAAAACCTTATGAAATATTCATTTTTATTATACAGTGCAGTTGTTTTACAACAGTAAATTAATACTGTCCTAGGGCTAATAATACAATTACTATTAATAATAATAATATAAAATTATTGATAGGATTATTTTATTATTATTACTATATATATATATATATATATATATATATATATATATATATATATATATATATATATATATATATATATATATATATATATATATATATATATATATATATAGTTTAGCTTCATAAAAACACCAGTGTGAACATAATGTGGACTGAGCAATTATTGCAACTAAAAAGAGGTTGGAGTTCATTTTCAAGTTCACGTACAAGTATACTAGTTCATAATTTGTGAAGCAGTGTAGGCACTGGATATGTTCAGTATTGAACATTGGCTGGAATGTTGACTAACTTTCTACTGAAAACTGCACAGAATGCACTATATGCTGCCAACTGCTTTTAAAGGGCAGTCACACTACACTTTTGTTCCACTGACTTCCATTCATACTCATGCGAATGCGGGAGACAGGAAATCCAAGTTCAAGTGAATAAGTTTCCCATTTTGCTGCATTCCAAAGTTCAAGTTTGGTAAACCTGAATTCCTATTACATGAAAATAAATGACTAACAGAATATTGGGTAACTTAACACTTTATGTTAGGGTTCAATTCTTGCTATTAACTAGTTGCTTCTTAGCATGCATGCATATTACTAGGATATTGTTTATTAAAATTATTGATATGATTGAAATAGTTTGGCTTCCTAAAAACACCAGTGCATAATGTGGACTAGCAGCCATATCACCCTGTAGCCCAAGGCTGAACCTAGTCAGTACCTGGATGGGAGACCAACTGGGAAAACGTCTTGGTTACATATGGTAACCCTAGTTCCCTGAAGGAGGGAACGGAGACGTACGTCGGACGTCACAGACGAATCAGGGTCACTTCAGGGAGCCCCTATCAGCTTCGAGATATAGAAAACAGGCCAAAGAAATGTGCATCTCGCGCTCCGCCAAGCAGCGCAGGTATAGAGCAGAAGTGAAATGCAGCACGCACTTGTTTTTCACTGAGGAACCAAACTAGTGACTCAGCGCGTAGTGATGGTACAGCAACTGTGGCGACGGGACGTACGTCTCCATTCCATCCTTCAGGGAACGAGGGTTACCATACGTAACCATCCCTTCGGTCACCGACGAATTGGGATCCCGTTGGGCCATCCTCTGCTTGGAGACAGCCTTTTCCTTCTGCTGGCCTCCGTAACAGACGAAGAGCTGCTCTGAGGTCCTGAAGCTTTGCATTCTGTCCACGTACATCCGCAAAGCGCGTACGGGACAGAGAAAAGCTAGGGCTAGGTCTGCCTCCTCCGAAGGCAGCGCTTGCAGGTTCACCACCTGATCCCAGAAGGGAGTAGTGGGAACCGTAGGCACATAGTCTCAGGATTGCATGAGAGTTACCAGGCCCGAATTCCAGGCACGATTCGTCGACCGAAAATGCCTGCAGGTCCTCTACCCTCTTAATGGAGACCAATGCAACCAGGAGTACTGTCTTAAGGAACAGAACTTTTAACTCAGCTGACTGCAAGGGCTCAACGGGTGCCCTCTGCAGTGCGGTGAACACCAGAGTCAAGTCCCAAGAGGGTACAGAGGGAGGGCGAGGCAGATTTAGTCTTCTAGACTTACCATGTAGAAGAAAAATTTAATCATAGAAGAAGATTTATGTTTGAATTCATTCAGAAGTCAATGTCTGTTTGTGAAGCACCTTATTCAGCTGTTCAGACACAGCTTTAGCTGAAGCCCAGGGGGGTAACGGTGGGACATCTAAAATGTGAGCTTTCCCGACAAAGGGTGTCGGATCATTTAAATTATATTAGATACAGGGAAGGGACCATTTACATATTGTGTTTCTGCTTTTTACTCTGTGGAAAAATACTGGGGGGGTTGCTTAAACATTGGGGGTATAAGAGCTGACTTTTCTTTGTTCTAGTCAGTTCACACTTGTGGTCACCACGAGTATGGTTGCTTCAACTCTGGATTCATTTCTTGCAAGGAATTAAATCTTTAAAAGACACAATTGGCTAAGGTTTGTCTCTTATTCAGAAATGCAACGGAGTTAACGTATTTTTGCCGCAACAACCATCTACCATGTCATGATTTGCGGCGATAGCGGCGACATTGACCTTGAGGGTGGAGGGAGACAGCCTTCTCTCCAACCCGTCTTGTAGGAAGGAGAGCACAGAACTGATCGAACATCTTTGGAGGTCTTCTCAGTGAGAAGAGCACCATTCGACAAATAGGTTCCATTTCAACGTATAGAGCTGCCTCGTAGAGGGCGCTCTAACGAAAGTGATGGTGTCTACCACAGCCTGTGGCAGACCGCCTAGAACCTCCGCGTCCCGTCCAGGGACCAGATATGGAGTTTCCGGAGGTCCTTCCTCAGAGGAATGGGCCAAGGAGGTGCTTTCGCGAGGAGCACTAGTTCCGGGAACCACGTCCTGTTGGGCCAGTACGGAGCGACCAACAGGACCTGCTCCTCGTCCTCCCTGACCTTGCACAGAGTCTGTGCGAGAAGGCTCACTGGGGGAAACGCATACTTGCGTAGTTGAGGCCCTGTCCACAGACCCGAAACTGCAAGCCCATTGTAAGTGGCACCCCAGCCAGTGGCAGAGGCATCCGTGGAGACAACAGCATGCATGGACACTTGTTCTAGAGGTACTCCTGTCTGTAGAAATGAAGGGTCTGACCATGGGCTGAAAGTTTGGCAGCATCTCGATGTCACTGAGACACGGTTGAAGCTCCTCTGTTAGGCGTGCTGTCAGAGCGACCAAATCTATCTCCATCCCGAGAAAAGAGATTCTCTGCGTCTAGCAGAGTTTTCTCTTTTCCCAGTTGACCCGTAGACCCAAATGGCTGAGGTGAATGAGCACCATGTCCCTGTGTTCGCACAACTGTTCTTGTGACTGTCGCTGCAAACCTATCTTGGGGACGGATGCATCTGAAGATGCGTTTCTGCGTTATTATCCTGAACGGCAGCCTGTAAAGGGACCATTTCAGAATTCGCAGATCCGAGATCGGCCGTAACCCACCACCTTTCTTGGGTACAATGAAGTACGGACTGTAGAACCCGGACTTCTTGTCGACTGGAGGGACCGGCTCTATCGCATCCTTTGCCAGCAGGACCACGATCTCCACCTGGAGCACAGAGGCATTTTCCTTCGCCACGGAAGTGAAGTGAACACCCCTGAACTTGGGGGGATGCCGGGCGAACTGAATCGCATAGCTGAGTCTGATGGTACGGATGAGCCAGCGAGACGGGGCTGGGGAGCACTAGCCAAGCCCCCAGTGACCGTACAAGCACGGTCAGCGGCACCACAAACGTACCCGCAGGGGGGCAGCGAGGTGGCATGCAGGGACCCGACACAGACAGCATGGGAGAGGCCCGTTGTGGGGACTGCGTCCGCTGGGGAGGTGCATGAAGGTTGGGAGGCAACTCGTGTGCGTCCCCGGCACCCCCCGCTGGCAATTGGAGATGTGCCTGAGGGTGACAAGGCATGGGAGCATCGAACACCGCCAAGCTCTTGGCATCCAGAGATTTTGGAAACTGCTCTTTCTTTGACAATTTGGGTTCTGCTGGCACTGGGGCTAGCAGCGGAACAGAAGTCAGATGTAATTTTCTCCCCCAGCCCTTCTCCGGAGGAGGGAGTGGTGCTGCAGCCATCTCCCAAAGAGCAGTTTCCTCCATCTCTGTGTGGCCCGTCTCAGGGTCTCTAGAGGTGTTAGTGAGTCCAGCAGGGGGTGCTCACCCTGTGGTCTGTGTAGGTCCTCAGTATAGCGATGGGGGCACTGTACTGTAATCAGCACCGTCTTTCGGATGAGATGTTAAACCAAGGTCCTGACTCTCTGTGGTCATTAAAAATTCCAGGATGTCCTTCGATAAAGAGTAGGGGTATAACCCTGGCATCCTGGTCAAATGTGTCCATTGGCCCCTGTCCATCATGGCCTCCTGATCATCCCCATATATATATAAATAATATATATATATATATATATATATATATATATATATATATATATATATATATATATACATGATTGGCTTCATCACTCTGCCTCCTCTCCACCAATAAGCTGGTGTGGTGGGCGTTCTGGCGCAATATGGCTACCGTCGCATCATCCAGGTGGATGCTGCACATTGGTGGTGGTTGAGAAGATTCCCCCCTTCTATATGTAAAGCGCTTTGAGTTAGGGATGTCAATTTCGACAAATTCGCATGATCGATCGTTGTTTAAATTAACGATCAATTAATCGATTAATCTTTAACTACAATAGGCTGAAAGACGTGTCTGCTGTGTCATACACCGGCATAACAGAATGTGCAATGATATTCAAAAAACACAAGCATCCTCACCCAGAGGAAAGGTTTGATGTAAATAAACGGCTAGATTATAATATGCATCCGATGATTGATCATTTAATATAATTATTTAATTATCAAATATTGCGACTAATATTACAACATCGCAGATGCGCTGTCAACCCGTGCATGCGTGCGCCAATGTCAGCAAATTGTTTTTGTTAATGTAAGTGTGTTTTCTTTCCAAATGTGCTTAGGACATTTCCTTAATATTGTGGGCAAATCTGGAGAATGTGAAAAAGGACACGCATGCTAAGACCTACAACATTTAGAGTTTTAAAATGTTGTTCATAACCCTCTCCTGTTTCACTGAAGCAGTGTTAATTTCGCTGACGAATGATTTTCGCCAACAACCTTTTTTCACAGACGAAAACGAGACGATAACTAAATAAAAACTAATGTTGGATGACAAAAAGCTATGACAAAAATCTACTGTCATTTTCATCAACGAATAAAAACGAGACGAAAATGTTAGGGAGGGACGATAAGGTTAGGGAAGAGATCCAGTCAGAACTGATATCATGTGTAAAAGATGCGCACATTTGAACTGTAACGTGCGGAACTAACCAGGGAAACGCGCGCACTTCAGGCTCACGCATCTCCAATAGCGCTTCAGAACGGCTCAATCAATGAATAGCTCATATTTATGGCAGGCAATTGTTTATGAACTAATGCTGATGAATAATGACAATGTTTACTTTACGATGTTTAGTTATACATTTTAGATGGTTGTAACGCATGTTATCTCCCTCATCTGAACTGAATGAACTTTTGAAATACCTGCCAGTAAGGCGCAGGCATTTCAAATTAAGAGTCAATGTGTATTTAGGCATTTAATTAGCGTGCTAGAACTACTTTAAGAAATCCCAAGTAGAACTAATCTCACAGCTAAGGTGATTCCATGTACAATAATGTAGGAGAAAGTTATTGAAGGTCTGAGCAGCACACATTTAGTTGACTTGACTACAGATTGCTGGGTTATTTTGCTTAAGTTTTCAAATGACTGAAGATATAAGTTATTGTTACATTATGTTGTTAATAATTTTATTTTTTATTTGACAATGTAGTGTGGTACATTGCGAACAAAAGTCAGATATTATATTGCATTAAAAAAAGTCTAAAAATGGCATTGCAACCAGTGCTTTAAAAAAAAAAAATTAAAAATCAAGAATCGAATCGAACCATGACCTTAGAATTGAAAATGTAATCGAATCGAGGATTTGGAGAATCGTGACACCCCTAATATATATGTATGACAGTCCCAATCATAGTTATTATCATGTATTGCTGTTAGAGCTGCGCGAGCTGAAGCTAAAGTGCTGAATGAAACCAGTACACTGAAGCCCTATGCTAGCACGTTTTATTTAGCTAAAAGAAACGCATCCTATATGAAATTGATCACATATATTCAAAATAAATGTAATATTACAAATTTCATCGTCACAAACTAATGCGAATGTACAAGCTTGAACTTGAACTAAGTTACGTGTGCGAGTCAGAATGCGTGACTCGTGTTGTGCACGCGCTCTTCCTGGAGCAACGCAATGAAACACGACAACTAAACCCATTCACAATCACAATGTTTTATTACAATGGTGTTCTCATTAATGTTCAGTAATATGAGAGTCCCAATCATAGTCGTTAGTAGTTGTGCATTGCTGTTGGAGCTGCACGCTGAAGCTGATCACCACCTCCCTTTACAACGCTCTAATCCTTAACCAAATGCAATCTATATGAGATAAATCAACTATAGATAGGCCTGCACAAAATAAACTCAATATTACAACTTACATTTCCACAAAACAAAAGGCTGCGAATGCACACGCAAACTTGTAGTCATGATGAAGGTGTAACTCCAGCTGTAAAATGGTCCCAAACAGAACTCAGCCGCGCTCGCTTTATTTTTCCTCCTGTGTTTCGCGGTTTCGCGGTGGTCCCAGTTCCGGTGGACCGTGTTCCAGTGGTCCCAGTTCCGGTGGATCGTGTTCCGGTGGTCCCAGTTCCGGTGGATCGTGTTCCGGTGGTCCCAATTCCAGTGGATCGTGTTCCGGGGGTCCCAGTTCCGGTGGACCGTGTTCCAGTGGTCCCTGTGCCGCTGGTCCCTGTGCGAGTGGATCGAGTTCCGGTGGTCCCTGTGCCGGTGGATCGAGTTCCGATGGTTGCTATGCCGGTGGTCTGTGTTCCGGTGGTCCCAGTGCCGGTGGATCGTGTACCGGTGGTCCCAGTGCCAGTGGACTCTGTGCCGGTGGACTCCATGCCGGATGTGCCGCCCCGGCGCCCTGCTCTTCCCACGCCGCCCTGGCGTCCTGCTCTTCACGCGTCGCCCCAGCGTCCTGCTCTTCCCGTGCCGCCCGGCGCCCTGCTCTTCTGCTGGCCGCCCTGACCGCCTGAACTCTGCTGGCCGCCTGAACTCTGCTGGCCGCCCCGGCCGCCTGAACTCTGCTGGCCGCCCCAACCTCCTTTGTTTTCCCCTTCCTTGTCTGTTCCTCCCTTGTCTGTCCCCCCCGTGTAGACTCATTGTGTTTGTCAGTCTTTGTCGGATCGTTGTTATGTCTACGTCTCCCGGTTCTCCGTGATTCCCTGCGTTGGTATGTTTTGAGTTTGTGTTATTTTGATTATGTGTTTTCCCCCTCGTGGGTGTTTTGTTTTGTATTTATGTTTATTTTTGTAATAAATTCCCATCTATGCGCACATGAGTCTTCACCTTAGTTGTCTTTTAGTGTTATGTAACAATGTTTTCCTCAAATTTAATTTCGTTTCGACTGAAGAAAGAAAGACATGAACATCAGGAATTTTCATTTTGAAGTGAACTAATCCTTTAAGTGAACAACTCATTTATGTCTGGGACAACTTAAGGGCATATAGGTACTGCCATAAATCATGAAATAATTTTTATTTTTGGGTGAACTATCACTTTAACAGTGAATATGGGCAAGACAAGTTTTGTATGTGTATTGACTCATTATTTACATTTTGTTAATTTTGAACAACTTCTGGGGCCCGTACCATGTTGGTAGATTAACAAACTCAAGGTTATAGGATTAGTTTTGAGTTGACAAAACCAAACCAATCAATTCAGGCTTTGTTGGTCCCATGATGCTGATCATCAACTTTCTCTGTCAACTCAGGTTTTGATCCTGAGTTTGTGGAGCGCGTGCACGTGAATGTGTGACATCAGCAGTGAGCAGCCAATCATATGCCTTTCAACACAAAGTGTGACTCATTTCTCGCGAGAGAGCCGTCGTGATTCAAAACTCTTTTGCTGAAGATAAAGACATTGAAGTATATTTAAAGAATTTAAAAGCATTTACAAAGAAGAAAATAATGTTCCATGTAAGAGGATAAATAAAGAAAATAGTTGTGAAAGTAGTTATATATATATATATATATATATATATTTTTTTTTTTTTTAAGCAGTCTCTTGTGCTCACCAAGCAATCCGTTTCTATGATATATATATAAAAAACTTTAATATTGTGAAATATTATTAAAATGTTATTAAAATGATTTTTATTTGAACATATTTTACTATGTAATTTATAATTGTACAATTATTATATTAAGTAATCATCATTAGACTATATATATATATATATATATAGTTTTTTTTTATCATGTAGTGACCTTTAATTTGGAGCAAGAGAACCAGGGGGAGTGGCTTTATTGCAGGGGGAGTGGCTTTATTATGGCTTTATAGCTCACAGCTGATTGGTTCAAATTCAGTTTGAGATCTCTTATCCCGAACATAACCTGCTCCGGAGCAGGTCAGCTGCGGAGCATAAGTTACTACGGAGATGAACACTGCTAAAAGCCAAACCACTTTAATGGTACTTAAAACCCAGGATTGGTACAAACTAAGCTTAAACATATCTGGCTAGCTAGCTAAACCGGCTTCATGGTATAGGCCCCTGGGCTGGCCTACAATAGTAGTAGTAAGCTTATTTAATACGTTTGTAAGTAGTAAGTTTGCAGCATACTCACAAGGACATTAACCCTCAAATTTGGCATTAATTTAAAACAAACACATTTAAAATAATTCAAAATAACTGACCTGCTGATTATCAATAGAAGAAGAATTTAAAAAATGTAATTGCTTGGGGGATAAAAGATAGTTTGGACCTTATTTTCATGCATCGGAACACAATACTGGCGGCCAGATGGCAGTAATTTGATGGTATTGAGTTCCACAATGCATGAAAAAAAAAAACAGACTACCTTTTATCCCCCCAATAATGCATCATCACCACAGCACTCTACACAAATAGAGGAAAAGGTAAACGCAACTTCCATTTCATGTACATTTTAAAAGTTGTAAGTAAAACAATAGGTATTAGGTCTCCACAATTAATCGAAAATGTAAATGTGATTACAACTATGGATGCCATAATTATGTAATCATTCAAAGGCGCAATTACAAACAAAACAAAAAATCCAAGTACATTATTCTGTGTGCTTAAGATGTGTTTTTGTTCTTTCTACAGGTTATCTTTAAGGGTTTTCCCCATTGTATTATTTTTGTTTTAGTATAACATTATAATACCATGCATATTTTTTTATTTTTTTATTTTATTTAAAGAAGCCAAGCCAATGTATATTTGACATTTAATACTTAATGCAATAGAAAAGCAATAACAGTTTTTAAGAGTGTTTTCACCTCGTTTATTTTTTGTCATAATCGTGCAGCCCTAATAGTTTTCATACCACAAACGTTTCAAACAAATAACTTTTGTATAAAAAACATCTGAACTTCTGTCAGTGCCATCGATCAATGTTTAAAAAAATATGTGTCACTACAGGCTCAAGAACAAGGATGTCTAGTAAAGTGTACTGTATGGGGTAAAATATTTTTGTCAAAGACATCCAGGTATTCTATACAGAAAATGTACATGCTGAGCACAGTATTTGTACTATATACTGCAATAGACAATAAAATAAGTATGTTGTTTATAACAACCTTAAAATTATACATACTGCAGAAATAGAACAGTTTGGTAACGTTACCATGCTAACGTTACATCTAATCTTATGCTTTTGCCTTAACAAGCTGATATGCTAACACATACTAAAGAGTAGCATAATAATAACGAACTATTTAAATACCATTATACACGAGTATGGTAATCATTTAACGTGTATGCAATCACTTTCACCATTAGATACCATCACTGCACCATGGTAAATCACGGTAATTTTTTAAGGGAATGATATCAAAATAAGTTATTTTGGTTGCCAACTCAATAGATTTTGAGATACACGCATTGATAAAACTAATATTACTTTGTTCTCTAAAAAAATGTACAAATGTATGTGTTTGTATTCCTGTTTTTAAAGCAGAGTGTAACTTATTACATTAGCACATACAATTAGCATCAACACAAACCTGTTGCTTTAAACGCACGAGGTGAGTTAACTGAAAGACTACAGGCAAACTGAAATGAAATATCCCCGAAATCATGTTTTACAGTATGAAACACTACAATATACATTTATTTTATAATGATTATTTTGACGGCTCGTGGTTTGTTTAGTTAGCATTAGCCATTAGCATTGGAAGCTAGCACTGACACAAATGCATACATACAAACACAAATGTTTCAAACTGTCGCGTTTACATCAGACAGTTTACCTGTATCATAAACGATTTAAAAGTGTATTTGAGTCTGTAAACATGGTGAATTGTCACCCACTGGAGAAGTTTAACGTATGTTAAGCTAACCAGTAAAAGTAACTTACTTAAGAAAGCAGTCAGCTCAAAGCAGTCGCATGAGAACAACTGAATAATAAAGGTGATAAAACATGTACTCACAGCATTAAAGGAGACCTGCAGCAGAAAGATGTGATGATGACTTGTGGATGTTAAAAGTTTGACAGGGTTTATCCATCCATGAGCTCAACTGCACAAAAAGCACACTACAGCAACTCTTGAGGTGAAGCTGAACACATCTACTGTACACTGACATCTGCTGACCACCACCACACGACTTATTTTATTTCATTATTATTATTATTATTTTATTATTATTATTATTTATTCTATTCATTGGCTGCCTGTTCAATGCAGGATTGACTTTAATTTACTAATTTATTTGTTTTTATAGCACTACAGTGTAATGTATTGTGGCTCCACAACACATTACAGAGCTCCCATGTATTTATACTTCATATAGGCCTATGATATATAAACCAAATGTTTCTGACTGTCTGTAGGTCCAAGCAAAAGTCAAAGGGTGATCAAGCATCTTTTCCTTTATATATTTGTTCAGTCTGTCAGCTCAGATTTTTAAAGGAATAGTTAACCCAAAAATGAAAATTATCCCATAATTTACGCACCCTCAAGTCATCCTAGCTGTATATGACATTCTTTTTTCAGACGAATACAATCATAGTTAGATATATAAAAATGTCCTGGCTCTTCCAATAATGGCAGTGAATAACTGTTTCTGTTTTGAAGTCCATAAAAGTGCATCGATCCATCATAGTCAAGTCAAGTCAAGTCACCTTTATTATAGCACCTTTTACAATCCAAAGCAGCTTCATAGTGTTAAAGAACCACTCCACTGGTTTTAGAAATAGGGCTTATTCAACTTCTTTCCTACATTTAGATATGTGGGAAAATGCATTTTTGTCTCAGTTTGGCAGGGTCGCCGCTAGCTTAGCTTAGCATAATGAATGGAATTTGCCAGCTAGCATGTCCCGAGTAAAAGTGATCCAAAAATTATTATATATTAATATACAGATATTAACTTGGGACTATATTATGGGGAAGCACAGGCGAAACACTGCTACTTGGGCGCAGAGATATCACGCAACAAATGAAATCCCCAAACATCCGTCAACATATTGCCATATGTTGTGCATGTGTAGCGTAATATCTCTGCACCCAAGTAGCAGTGCGTCGCCTGTGCTTCCCCATAATATAGTCCCAAGTTAATATCTTCATAGGAAATTGCCTAGTCTTAATCTGCATCGCTATTTGTACTCGTTGTGAATGCGCAATGTTTTTTTTTTTATCACTTTTACTCGGGACATGCTAGCTGGCAACATAGGATTCCATTCATTATGCTAAGCTAAGCTAGCTGTGACCCTGCCAAACTAAAACAATGCATGCACTGAGACATAAAATGCATTTGCCCACATATCTAAATGTAGTAAAGATTATGAATAAGCCCTATTTCTAAAACATTGGAGTGCTCCTTTAACAGGAAAATAATGCAACATAATTTGTTGCGGCTGTAGGCCTACAGCCGCTCTGGAGAAAACAGTGATGTCATCCAGCTAAAATCTATTATTATATAGTGTCAATGCGGGCAGACCAGTAATATAGTTGAAATTTTAGTGTCCCCAACTGAGCAAGCCAAAAGCGATGTTCATAAACTTAATCCTCACAGCTACGGGGGTACGGGGACACACATATGTTGGAATGCCAGTCTCTCGTGTACGTGCGTACGACAGTAAGCAGGAGTAGAGATTGCAGTTTGTTAAGTTCAAATATGTATATTTTTTCACACAAACAAATCACTTCACATCAGAAGGCTTTTATTAACCGTGTGGAGTACATTTATGATAGATGGACGCACTTTTATGGACTTCAAAACATAGACAGCCATTCACTGCTATTATAGATCTTAGAAGAGCAAGGACATTTTTTAATGTCTGAAAGAAGAATGTCATGTACACCTAGGATGACTTGAGGGTGAGTAAATCATGGGCTAATTTTCATTTTTGGGTGAACCATCCCTTTTAGTCTCTGCTGAAAACACATATGTACTTTGAGTAGCCTATTTTTAGTATCTTTTCTGATTTTGATTACACTTTGCTTATGTTTTTTTATTTAATTTAATTTAATATTTTTTGGTTAATTTGCCTATACTGATGGGTTAAATGTGTTATAACAAATAATAAATGTGTTGTATAAATAACACATTAAATTCATTTGAGATTTTATTTTCACCAAGTAAATTAAATATAAATAAATTAAATATAATTAATTTAGTTAAATAGCTAGTAATTTTAATGAATAATGCATCAGTTATTAAATATAGACTACATTCAAAAGATATCTCCAAATAAATCAATCAGTTGTCATCTGTTCCTGAATCTTGACTCCTGCAACTGTGACAAGCATTTTAAAGTTGTTTAAATATTGCAATGATTAGTCTATTTAATGTGTAGCTATCATAGGTTTGCATGGGTCAGATACGATTTATCAAGGCACAGTTGCACTGGACAGACATTGAATATACAATACCTTAATAGGACATTAATATGCATTCATTAGAGATATAGGAAGGAAAACAATAAAGTGGAAATACATTTAAAAAAATTATGTAACCAAGATACATTAATATAAATTATTATTTTTGTTTTCCGCAGATGAAACAAAGTCATTTAGGTTTGGAGCAAAATGAGGGGGAGTAACGTAAATGGCTAAGTTTTCAAATTTGAAGACGGGTCAACTGAGCAATCACGCGCACCCTGGAAGAGAACACGGCCTCGGTCACGTGATATCTCAGAAGGCGGAGACATTGTAGAAGAAGTGGTGCTGAACTTCTCCACATCGAAGCGGTGAAGTGTGGCTTCATATTTGTAAACAGTCAGTGCGACACGAGAGGAATCGTCTATTCGTTTGTTGTTTCTCTAGCGCTTTAAGTGTAAGTAACGTTACAGCATAACGTGCTCATGTTGTAATTGACTAATAGTTCATGCATTCAGTGCATTTACTGACAGAAACATTGTAAAACGTGTACACTATATAGTCAGTGATCTTTAGCCTATAATTAAGGTTTAAGGGATTGTGCTGCTCTTTAATCTTTTAGTCTCCATGTGCACCTATTTATAATAGTTGATCTTTTTATCATAGCGTCGAACCTGCGGAATTTAACTCTTGAATTATTATTTGCATAATCACATTCTTATTTAAAATCATAGTTAAAAAAAACCTGTCTTGAGTTTTGCCAAGAGGAGAATCTCTCACTTATGTTAGTTCTGTTCGTACACCAAACTTTTCTGGCTTCAAATGTCAGCGTCCTTATTTCTCGTGTTTTTCCCAGACGTGTAATTTTTCTGTTATTAATGTCGTCTTTCACTGATGTTTCTGGCTAGATGATGTCATAGAGTTTATTTGTATGTTGGGTAAATGGCACATTCACAAAGCAATATAGCTACCTTAAATTTGAACTCAACCAAGTATTTGCTTTGGATTTGTTTACTATCATCACTTTTTAAAAATCCTGCATTATAGAAAAAAGAAAAATAATTATTCCCTGTATTCTGCCATTTGTTCTTGTTTTCTAATGTTGTTTTTTGTCGCAAAATGTGTTTTGCAAAAAAAAAGTAGATATCATGAAAGTAGAAATCTGAATTTAAATTTTTGGGTTAAAGCAGGTTTAATACATTTTGAGATCCTGCCAGTGTGTCACTTTTAAATGTTGTGCTCATTGCAGTCTGTGTACCAGCATGGCTGAAACTAAAGGGAAGTTTGATTTTGCGATTGATCGGGGAGGAACCTTTACGGATGTGTTTGCCCGTTTGCCCGATGGTAGAGAGAGAGTCCTAAAACTGCTGTCACACGACCCCCAGAACTACAGAGATGCCCCTACTGAGGGTATTCGCAGAGTACTGGAGGAGGTAAGGAGAAAACCATAAAACATTTGGATGTAGGTACTTATTGAGTAGAGTAAATTTTTTGGTTATGGAATAGATCTGAGGAGGGTAGTTTAGAATGTAGAGAACATAAGTCTTCACATCATTAAAGTAGCGTTTGTCTGTTCGGTTCTTGAATTGAGCAGGAGACAGGACAGAGCTTTGCTCGAGATCAGCCCTTGGACACTTCTCAGATTGGCTGGATTCGGATGGGCACCACAGTGGCGACTAATGCCTTACTGGAGCGACAGGGCGAGAGAACAGCACTACTGGTGACACGCGGCTTTCGGGACCTGCTACATATCGGCACGCAAGCGCGACCGGACCTGTTTGATCTGGTGAGTAAAAATGATGATGTAAATTCATGCCAGTGACTCTGTGACCATGAATCATTCACTCAACAGATTTATTCAAACTCACAACAGTTTTACTTCATGATACTTTATTACAATGGACATGTGCACTAAGACAGAGGTTTTCAAAATGGGGTCCTGAACCCCCAGGGGTCCTCCAGAAGGTTCTAAGGGGTCCCCAGAACATTTCAAAGAATAAAAAGTCAAAGCAAAAATGGTGACAGTCTACCGAACATTGTGTTTCATTTCTAAATGTTCCTCTCCTTTCTTGCTGTATACATACTTTCCAGTTCCTTTATCTTGCTCACCGGGGTTGTAAGGCGGAATTCTTAATGCCGTACGTAAGCTGCTCACTTACATTAATAGTGAAAGTTGCTTATATAAATAATTTTCAATTTAAAATGTTCTTCTTCAGGTTTATACATCCAGCATTAAGTATAGCCAATTTAAGTTTGGAAACAATATATTGTATTTATAATGTTACATTTACTATTTAGGCCTAACAGTTTAAAGGAACACTCCACCGTTTTTAGAAATATTAACTTGGGACTATATTATGGGGAAGCACAGGCGACGCACTGCTACTTGGGTGCAGAGATATCACGCAACACATGCACAACATATGGCAGTATGTTGATGGAAGTTTGGGGATTTCATGTGTTGCGTGATATCTCTGCGCCCAAGCAGCAGTGCTTCGCCTGTGCTTCCCCATAATATAGTCCCAAGTCAATATCTGCCTAGGAAATCGCCTAGTCTTAATCTGCATTGTTATTTGTACTCGTTGTGAATACGCAGGCCACAAGAAGTAATTAGGTGGGTTTTTGTTTTTTGGATCACTTTTACTGGGGACATGCTAGCTGGCAACATAAGATTCCATTCATTATGCTAAACTAAGCTAGCAGCGAACCTGCCAAACTAAAACAATGCATGCACAGACAAAAATGCATTTGCCCACATATCTAAATGTAGGAAAGATGTTAAATAAGCCCTATTTCTAAAAACGGTGGAGTGATCCTTTAAATGTCTTTTCATATATATAGATGGATTTCCCTCATAAAAGGTCATAATTGGGGGTCATTGGCATCATAAAATTTGAAAATCCCTGCACTAAGACACTCAAAAAATGCCTTTCAAGCATTTTTTCTCCATTATGTCAACTGGGCATTACACTCCAGTCTTCAGTAGCTGTTTCCATCCACCTATTTTTTTGCGCATTTTGGGATATCGTTAGAATTCTGGATGGAAATGCCAAGATGCGCATAAATTCTAAAAAAAGTGCATTAAAAAAACTAATGCACTACATTTATCCAATAAGAAAACATGCGCATAAACTGCGATCAACAAATAAAAAAAGATGTGACTTTGCGATGGGACGTCATAACTGGAGCATCCAGCGGATATCTGAAATGTTGTTTTGGTCCTTCCAAAATGCCTAAGAAAAGTGTCGTTAAAGTTGTTCGGTATAATTACCTCCCAGAACTGTCTTATGAAACGTGGTTGTGTTCGCTATTCTCCTGCGAGTTTTAGTTTGTGGAGTAAACTACTTTTTTTTTCTTTTTTTTTGCTCCGTCATGCACATCATTACAGCCATCCATGCCAACAGTGTGCTGCTTAATATTTTTGCGGAAACCATGGTCATTTTTTTTATTTATTTGTTTTATTCCTTGATGAAAAAGTTTAAAAGAACAGCATTTATTTGTAGTAGAAATCTTTTGTGACATAAATGTTTTACCTTGACGTTTGATCGATTTAATGCTTCTTTGATGGATAAAAGTATTATTCTCCTATAAAAAGTTTACTAACACCCAAACTTTTGAATGTCATTTCAATTGACCATCAGTAATATTACACATTAATCCTCAACCTGTTGTTGCTGTTGGTCAGCAGGTTCTGAGAGTTCATTCTCACTCAAAATACTTTCTGAATTTGAAATGGCATACTATTCATACTATTTCAGCTATTGTTTAAATGATATGGCCGAAATAATAATGTATGCTACTATACCATTCTGAATCCAGCCACCAAATAATTCAGTAAATGTTCAGTAGGTCCAACCATTGAAATATTCCTTCATAGGCCGTTCTTGAATGCTACTGGCTTGTGCAATAGACAGTATTTACAGGCAAGAAAACCGTCAACGGAAGTAAACAAGAACAATCTTACAAGATTTATTTGAAAACACAGATTCCTTCACAAATTAAACACCACTATCGGTGAGTAATAGTAATTTAACAGCATACTTATAAGCGAGTGACAGTTTTATAGAGTTTTGCTTAAGTGTATAATGGTTCAGAGGTCACCCCTTGCATCTTTGAGTCATTTGCCACTACTATGCCACACCACCTCAAGAGTGAATGAAAGATTAGTGGGAGCTGGGAGGGATGATAAACCCAGGAACAAGTAAAAGTGAGTTGGAGATGGAGAAACAGACATGATGTTACTAGTGGTTTGAAATGGAACAGTTCAGAGTTCAGAAACATGCATTACACAACTACGGATATGCAGACATGAGTGCTTGGCCAATAGAGTATACCTACGAATGTCTGTGCCTGTCACATTATTTAGGTACGTTGTCCTTCAAACTAAACTAAAAAAAGAAGAAGTGTTTTCATAAAACACTTCTTCTGGGACTGCATGTTTTCTCTAGTAAGATTATATTTTTCAGAATCATATTTTTGTAAAAGCTCTTGACTAAAAAGTGAACACGGGGAAACCACACTGATTTGTAGTCAGACAAGGTCAACTATATAATGAAGTTACATTTTAACTAAAAGTTTAAACTGTGTTCTCAGGAAAAGGGTATTTTTTCATAAATGACAGTGGACTTGTTGAGCAGTAGTATCAATGATTTAATATGTTTGACTTTATACCATTGTGATGTAGTGAGAGAGGGATAGTTTTTAACGTGATTGTGGATTGAGGACTTAATATTTAACTTCTTTACCTAATATTAATACTTAAATATTTTAAAGTACTGTATGTAATTTTTGCAATTCATTCACTATTTAGCATTGTAAAATCAATTATAGAACATCACCAACTAACTATATTAACTTAACTAGCCAGCCTCCTCTAGCCTCTGACACAATTCCTGTTTCCATTTGGGATACAAACTATAGTGTGACAGTATATCAGGTTTTGGCCAATATTGATGTTGTAATGTTGTTGCAGGTGCTCTGGTTTCCACCACCTCTTAAAACACATTAGTTTTTGCACAAAACCAGTATTTTTCAGATGAAATGTACAAAGTACATTGGAAATGCATCAGTATGAAACCCCAGAAGACAATGAATGATAATGCCAAATTAGGTAAATCTTTAAACAGTGCTTTATCTCACCACTGAAATATGTTCATCACTGAAAAACTATTCACAATCAACAATGCTTTGATGAAATTCCTAGATAATAAAGTGTTTTGTTGTTTTAGGGGCTGCGTGTGAGTGTTTCAAAGTGTGTGTTGTTGTTTTAGGAGGTGTGTATGCCGGATGTGCTGTATGAGGAGGTGATTGAAGTAGAAGAGAGGGTTATTCTCAGACAAGATTCCTGTCAGCTTCCCAGAAACGAGCCCAAACGTATAGTAACAGGTGAACAACATGTCAACATCTAGTGCATATACCTAATTTTAACAGGTTATGTCATACGGGATTAAAGGAATAGTTCACACAAAAATGAAAATTAGCCCATGATTTATTCCCCCTTAAGTCATCCTAGGAGTGTATGACATTCTTCTTTCAGCCGGATGAAATCGGAGTTATATTAAAAAATGTCCTGGCTCTTCCAAGCATTATAATGGCAGTGAATGGCTGTTTCTGTTTTGAAGTCCATAAAAGTGCATCTATCCACATGGCTCTGGGGGGTTAATAAAGGCCTTCTGAAGAGAAGCCATGTGTTTGTGTAAGAAAAATATCCATATTTAAAACTTTACAAACTGTAATCTCTAGCTTCCACTAACTGAGACTGGCGTTCCAGCGCATGACGTAGAACGCAGGAGTAGTGTAAGTCCTGCCATTATAAAGCTTGGATTAGCCAGTATATTTTTTTAATATAACTCTGATTGTATTCGTCTGAAAGAAGTATGTAATATAACCCTTGTATGTAATATAACCCTTGAGTAAATTATGGGCTAATTTTCATTTTTGGGTGGACTATCTCTTAAAGGTTTTCTTGATATTTTGTAGTAAAGGACTTTATATATAAGGACTATTCTATATCAAAGTAATTCTATCACAAAAGATGAATTGTTAGTTTTAGAGGCCAAAAAATTCTCCTCAGTGCAGAAGGGCAATTAATAAAATTGAGCTGCAAAACTACTTGATCTGAAATTCCACAACTTGCATTAACGTTAATATCTATTATGCCCATTCAGAACCATTGTCAAGGTTATTACAGAGGTAATGTACAGTCCCTGACAAAAGTCTTGTCACTTGTGTACAAATTGAACTGAAGTGCCGCTGAAATATATTTTTATCAAGATTTTTTTACAAGAAATGGCTAATTTTAATCCCAACAGCTTTTGTAGTAATGTTTCAGTGCAAACTGAAACTGTCAAAAAATATTCTAATATTCACAGCTTGGTAAAGCCAAGAAATCTTATACCTCTTATAGTCCCAACCATAAAAGAGGCCCAATTCTGCAGCAAGATGGTGCTCCATCGCATTCTTCCATCTCAACATCCAAGTTCCTCAAGGCAAAGAAGATCAAGATGCTCCAGGATTGGCCAGCCCAGTCACCACCACCAGATCATTATCTTGAATCCCATTTAATTTCCCATGTCTTCTCTTGTCTTATAAGCATCCTGCTAACTTAGAGTGTAAGAAACCTTGGCTAACATTGTAAATTTATGTAATATGAAACAATATATTTTGGTTTATACAGTTTCAGAAAAGTATCACTAATGTCAACTACATGAAATCTAAGCACGGAATCTCTGTCTCTCTCAGGCAGTACAGGAGAAAGTCTGGAGGTGTGGCGTGAGTTGGATCTTCTACGTGTCGAGCAGGATTTGCAACGCGTGCAATCCAAAGGCATCAGAAGTCTAGCTGTGCTACTACTGCATTCTTACACGTTTGTATAGATCATTATATACGTCTTAAGAATTTATTACACGGCTGTCTGTAATATTTTTTCTGTTTGGTCAATTGCAACAGTGATCTGATGTTTCTTAATAATGACCGTCATCCATAGCAGTGAAGTATATCAGAACCGCTCACCTAACAGTTGTGTTTTTCACTGGTGCCATCTTGCATCCCATTTATCCACTATATTGCAAACAAAAACAGAGGACATTAGTATTAAATATTGTACAGTAGGGCTTTAACAGAGACAGTTTGTCTTATCTTTTTTTTAATCTAAATTTAATGTAGCAATTACCTCTTGAAGATAAACTTGTTAAGATAGTAGCTGTAGTATAATGTGTTACAAGTTGTTTAGGTCAGAGGTCTTCAACCCTGCTCCCGGGGACCCACTGTCCTGCAGAGTTTAGCTCACATAGGCTCTATAAACTATTAAATAAATAATAGAGAGGTGCAGTTATGACGTCACTTTGCAGGCCAACTGGTAGTTAGCATCACACTGGTTCCCTCGAGAAAAACATTTTCCCAGAACGTTTGAGTTAGAATAGTTTAAAAGAGCATAATAAGGTTGTAAAAGCGGACTGAGTTTACATGTTCTGCGTGATGACGTTTAATTTTTCCCGACAGCCCCTGTAGTCCCATTTAGCCACTTAGCAACTGCCTTTTTCAAGACAAGTAACCGCGTGGGGTAACACTGTTGTATTTTATGTTGTAGAATAACATGTGAAAGCTTGAACACCACAGACCTTATTGCCACTTCATTGCTTATATGATTTCTAATACATTTAAATTGCTTAAGATTATATTTTACTGTCCCTACAACTTTTTTTGAAAGTCAAATTATTGTCACTAATCACACCTAAATATTTAAAATGTTTTACCACAATCTGAGGTGATGTAATAAAACATAGTATACCAACTAAGATCTTTGTGAGGAGTGAGACAGTGGAAGTGGTAAAACATTTAAAAAAAAATTTATATATATATACTGCAAACAGGGGG
Source organism: Gobiocypris rarus (assembly GCA_023029165.1). Taxonomy (NCBI): domain Eukaryota; kingdom Metazoa; phylum Chordata; class Actinopteri; order Cypriniformes; family Gobionidae; genus Gobiocypris; species Gobiocypris rarus. The sequence goes on from CM040920.1 coordinate 11,079,556, forward strand.
CGTGTTGGTCTGCTAGTCTAACTAGTACGCTGACTTGTCTGCAAGAACTATTAAACAACTACTAAACATAAACACTGCAAGGTGCAGGAACTCACCGTGTTATGTCAGAGGATATCTGAGTGTCAAAAGATGGACAAGAGAGAGTTATTTGATTATCATCTGTGTAAGAAGGACTGAATTACTCATACTTGGTATAAAGTGGGAGTGAAAGTGGTCTGTGTACTGAACCCTGTGGAACACCATTTGGTACAGTAGTGTGGTGTGGAGATTAAATTTCCTAATGCCCAATGTGCCATTATATCAAAAACTGAAATAATTCAAGATCAACACACCAAGATTTAAATCATATTTATTTTTCCCGATTGTGTGTGTTTCAGATGGGCGGCACATGAGAAGGCTGTGGGATCTTTGGCTAAGCGTCTTGGTTTCACTCAGGTGTCTCTTTCCAGTGAGGTGATGCCTATGGTGCGAGCAGTGCCTCGTGGTTACACTGTTTGTACGGACGCCTACCTCACACCAAAAATACACCTTTATCTCACAGAATTCACTGCAGGCTTTAAAGGAGGATTGAAGGTATGTGTGTGTGGTGCAGAAAGCAATTTCTGAGAAACATTGTTGAACACAGTTGATTTTTGAACCCAAACAAACACTCCCATCATTGCTCTGTCCCCAAAACACTATGCAAGAGTGGATGACAAAAGAATGACAAGGAACTGATAAGAACAAAAAATGTACATACAGTGCACAAGAGTATATACAAGCAAGAGTCGCCAGCTGCACACCAGCTCCAGACAAACAATGACACTCAAAACTGTGTTACTATAGGCAACATTACAACAACAGCGTTCATCGTATCTTGGTTCTGTGAAACAGCAAAACTGATGTTACTCACATATGGAGCAGAAACAACACAAACTCTGTGTCTGTTTTCATGCCTTCTCACTTAGGTCTCTCAGGCGCTGGAAAGTTTTTCTAATTTTAATGTGGGTCTTAAAGCACTTGCCTGATCATAACCCTTCTTTGTCCAGTGATATTCCTCTGACCCTTTCTCTTTTGTAATGTCTCTTAGCCATCTCTCTTTCTGCAGTCTTTCCTCAAATCTCCCTCTTGCTCACTCTCTCTCGTGTGTTTACGCCCCCTACAGCTGTTTGGTGCTCGGTTTGATCACTTTCAGCAGTGTTTAGGCTTGTTCGACTTCATACAGCGCTGCACAGACTGATCGGCGGCTAACTTGAAGCTGGTTAGAAATTTTGTCCGACTTGAGACAGCGCTGATGACACGTAGCTGTTACATATGCCATCAAAGTAATGCGAGAGTTATTCGAGAGCAGCCGGCTGATTCATTCTACACAGCTTCTCCAGAGTGGCTGCACAAGCTTCGATGACAATACAGCTGTTCCACTATTGGCCAGATTCACTACATGACAGCCATCACGCGTGTTTTGAGTTTATTCTAATACCTTCAGTTATACCTATTTTCATGTAAGTCGTGATGTTATATTGTGTCATGTTGATCAAAATAAAACTAATAAAAATCGTAGTCCCTACTTAATTAAAGGGTTACTTCAGCGATTAGCATTAAGCTTTGTATCAGTAGAAACCCGGGAGTATATTCAAATTATCGTACTTTCCCCCCTCATATGACCCTGAGACGAGATAATTATGTATTTTATTTCTGAAAAAAAATCCCCAGATGAGGCAAATATCGTCATCGGGGAGCTGCGGAGATTCATGTAAACGGAGCGGTGGAGAGCAAAGTGAGTGTTTCAACTTTTCAAATGAACTTCCTATGAACGTTAAGCTTCCAAAGACATGAACTGAAAATGCGCCAGACTGAACACGCACTGTGAATATGCGGCCGCGAATCCCGCGATTACCTCAGCTCATGTGATGAATGTAATCTGACTCCTGCTGCGTTTGTGCCGTGACGGCTGTGACACTCAATCGGCTCACTCACAATATATTGAACAGACACGTTCAGTTTTTAACAGTAGTGTCTCTAGCTGAACTGATTTTATTAAAATGAACACAGTGGGCAAGTGATCTAGTAAACCAGTAGCCGTGCCTAGAGTTGGGCAGCGAAGCAAGTGCATTCTGGGAATTGTTGTCTTTCATCCCCATGAGACAAAAATACATTTTCTGTGTTTTCTCAATCTAGAAGGCACCAAATTCTAAAATAATTTCACATTTCATCTACTACATTAATGATCCAGTTTAAATACAGATTCATCTTCCCAGCGCTGAAGTACCCCTTTAATAGTATAGGCTTATGTTGAAATTTATTCTAATACAAACAGATGCTGTATAAAAGGAATAGTTCACCCAAAATTTTAAATTACCCCATGATTCACTCACCCTCAAGCCATCCTAGATGTAAATGACATTCTTCTTTCAGATGAATACAATCAGTTATATTAAAATATGTCCTGGCTCTTCTTAGCGTTATAATGGCAGTGAATGGCAACCCAAAATTTGAAGACCAAAAAATGCATCCATCTATTATAAAAGTAATCCACATGGCTCAGGAGGGTTAATAAAGGCCTTATCCATATTTAACATGTCATAAAGTAAAATATCTAGCATTTTAAACTGTTTAAACATTTCTAGCTGTTACACTCTCTTCGTAAGTTGAATATGGAATGCGGTCCACATGAAGCTGAATATTTTGCTTTATAATGTGGTAAATATGAACATTTTTCATACAAAAACCCATTGATTTGCTTCAGAAAGCCTTTTATTAACTCCTAGAACCGTGTGGATTACTTTTATAATTACATCCATGATTGGTCTTCAAATTTTGGGCTGCCATTCACTGTCATTATAATGCTTAGATTAGCCAGGACATGTTTTAATATAACTCAGATTGTATTCGCCTGAAAGAAGATTGGCATAAACACCTAGGACAGCTTGAGGGTGAGTACGTTATTGGTAGGGCTGTCAATCGATTAAAATATTTAACCGCGTTTAATTGCATGATTGTCATGAGTTTATCAGTTCTAAATGTACCTAAAATTAATATTTTTTCACGTTTTTAATACTCTAATCAACATGGGTATGTACAAATATGCATGCTTTATGCAATTTCTGTTTTCTGTCATACCATGTGGATGTTTGTGATTATGTAAGATGCACACAAATGCACCAGGGTTCAACAGAATCAAGTTGACCAGTGCTGCGGGGGAAACTGAGAACTGTCGTGCTCGGACTTGGACTGCAGCAAACGTGCTCAGTGTAAAAACGCCCTTTTCTTTTATTTTGACCTGGAGTCTAATAAAAGTTAAACAGAAAAAATGGTAGCTTATTTAGGCTATATAACGTCACTTGTTTCAGAATAGTAATGTTAATGTTAGCCCTTTTCTTTCCCCATTTCTGTTTGCTGCAGCATCCTTTACGTCTTTGGCTGCTCTTGAATTTCTCCAACTACGGGCTAGGCCACAGATCAAACTGAAAATGCGTTAATCGCGCATTAATAAAATTAGTGCCGTTAAAATGAAATTGCAATAATGCTTTATTAACACGTTAATTTTGACAGCCCTAATTATGGGATAATTTTTATTTTGGGTGAACTATCCCTTTAAGCGGTACATAAAGTATTGAATGAAAATGTCTCTGAAACATCTGTGTATTTGACAAATATTGCATTTATTTTACTTAAGCTGTAATAAAGTATGCAAACACAGCGCAAGCGTCTCTAAGAGAAGCAGAAATTGTCCGACTTCATGTCTCCGTTTGCAGCTCCTCCCCGCTTGCACTCTCTTCAAGACACCTTTTCTTACTGCACCTTTAATTTAATACCCCAGCTCTATCTCTTTCAGGGTGTGGATGTCTTATTCATGCAGTCGGATGGTGGACTGACACCAATGGAGCAGTTCTGTGGCTCTCGGGCGGTTCTCTCTGGTCCTGCTGGAGGAGTTGTGGGCTATGCTGTCACATGTTATGGGTTTACAGAAAAGAAGCCCGTCATTGGTTTTGACATGGGAGGTGAGAGATGAGTGAATGTATAAAATAATATTTCCATTCACGCCTGCATGATCTCTAATAGTCACTAGGTAATAAAGCCGTTGACATTGCTCTTGTGCTTATGAGTAAAACTAAAAAAACAGGGGTCAGATTAATTAACAGTCACGGAAACTAATGAGCAGGAACACAGTCAAACAGAGAGAACTGATCCAAAACACTAAAACTAAACCAAACAGAAGCATAACCCTCACACACAGCTCTCAAATCATATATTTTATGTATGTATTTGTTTATGCTTAGCATGCAGTGAAAAAGGTGTTGAACTGATTTCAGAAAAGAGAAACATTTGAGCAATTTGACATTACCGGTGATGGATTTGTTTGTACAGGCACATCTACAGATGTGAGCAGATATGCTGGAGAGTATGAACATGTGTTTGAAGCAACTATCTCTGGCATCACCCTGCAGGCGCCACAGCTTGACATCAGCACTGTAGCAGCAGGTGGAGGATCTCGACTGTTCTTCCGGTAACAAATACAATATGAATATAGATCACAATGTAATAATTGATTTGTTGAGTCTGTATTATTAAGTTGGCTTGAGAGAGTCAACTTACTGAAATCCTATTAAACTTCTTCTTCTTTTTCTTACCCCTAAATTTCTGACCCTAACTCCTCCTAGAGTTTTAACTCCACATACTCCAAATCGGCTCAGACCTTCAGACTGTTCTGCCTTAGTGTGCTATATCTTTTCTAACTGATCCGACTTACGGTTTTCCTAAAAATGACACTCAAAGCTCGGAAAAACTCCCATTGACAGATTTTCAAACTGCAACTGTCAAAAACTCAAATCTAAACACTGAAGCCCAGACTCAAGCAAACTGACATTCTATGAACTACATCTGAGCCATAGAGACTCATTTAAACTCATCTATCTATCTATCTATCTATCTATCTATCTATCTATCTATCTATCTATCTATCTATCTATCTATCTATCTATCTATCTATCTATCTATCTATCTATCTATCTATCTATCTATCTATCTATCTATCTATCTATCTATCTATCATACTCTCTCACACGACTACACACTCTGAGTGAGTGAGTGAGTGAGTGAGTGAGTGAGGAGGAGTGAGGAGTGAGTGAGTGAGTGAGTGAGTGAGGAGTGAGTGAGTGAGTGAGTGAGTGAGTGAGGAGTGAGGAGTGAGTGAGGAGTGAGTGAGTGAGTGAGTGAGTGAGTGAGTGAGTGAGTGAGTGAGTGAGTGAGTGAGTGACACAAAAAACAGGAGGTTAATAAAAAAAAATCCATATTTGACAAGTTATAAGGGAAAATATCTAGCTTCCAGTGGACTGCCTTCCATATACAACCTTCTGGAAAAAGCATAACTGGCGCGACAATGACGTCGGACATAGCGTAAGCGTTTTGAACGTGAGGCATTACACTTTCTTCGTAAGTTGAATACGGAAGGGGGTCTGCCAGAAGCAGTAAGGGCTTTGACCTAATTTTTGTTAAATAAATAATGGTACTGTGTAATATGTTGCATGTTGTTGTTCATCTGAGGTTGTTTTTACCTCATTTTGAATTTCCGGTATTTCAGGTCAGGGATGTTTGTTGTGGGGCCAGAATCTGCTGGTGCTCATCCTGGACCAACCTGCTATAGGAAGGGTAAGAGTGGATGTTAGGTTCTTATCAGACTCACTGTCTTAACATCCTTTTTATTGCTTGTACATTTAGCACTTCTGCTCTACATTGCCTAATGCTTGTGTTAGGGAACAACAGCTTAGGACCCAAGACTAGTTGTGAAGAATGAAGGTTAATGCGATTAATTAAATAATTTTTTTTTACTGAAGAATAGTTTGCAGTTTTCCTCAGCAGAAGTCAGCTTCAAGTCTCACAAGGAGGTTGTAAGCTGCACTGTCTCTGCATACATACAATTTCTCAACACAATTATACTGCTTATCTTTTGAAACTAAAACAACAGCTTCTAGTTTTTTTCATCATATTAACACCAATTATCTTAGCCACCAACGCATAATTCAGTCCAATAAACATTATCAGAGTTTTGCAAGAGTGAGATGGACAGAAATACTATCTACAGGGAGTGCAGAATTATTAGGCAAATGAGTATTTTGACCACATCATCCTCGTTATGCATGTTGTCTTACTCCAAGCTGTATAGGCTGGAAAGCCTACTACCAATTAAGCATATTAGGTGATGTGCATCTCTGTAATGAGAAGGGGTGTGGTCTAACATAATTATTAGGCAACTTCCTTTCCTTTGGCAAAATGGGTCAAAAGAAGGACTTGACAGGCTCAGAAAAGTCAAAAATAGTGAGATATATTGCAGAGGGATGCAGCAGTCTTAAAATAGCCAAGCTTCTGAAGCGTGATCATCGAACAATCAAGCGTTTCATTCAAAATAGTCAACAGGGTCGCAAGAAGCGTGTGGAAAAACCAAGGCGCAAAATAACTGCCCGTGAACTGAGAAAAGTCAAGCGTGCAGCTGCCAAGATGCCACTTGCCACCAGTTTGGCCATATTTCAGAGCTGCAACATCACTGGAGTGCCCAAAAGCACAAGGTGTGCAATACTCAGAGACATGGCCAAGGTAAGAAAGGCAGAAAGTCGACCACCACTGAACAAGACACACAAGCTGAAACGTCAAGACTGGGCCAAGAAATATCTCAAGAAAAATTTTTCTAAGGTTTTATGGACTGATGAAATGAGAGTGAGTCTTGATGGGCCAGATGGATGGGCCCGTGGCTGGATTGGTAAAGGGCAGAGAGCTCCAGTCCGACTCAGACGCCAGCAAGGTGGAGGTGGAGTACTGGTTTGGGCTGGTATCATCAAAGATGAGCTTGTGGGGCCTTTTCGGGTTGAAGATGGAGTCAAGCTCAACTCCCAGTCCTACTGCCAGTTTCTGGAAGACACCTTCTTCAAGCAGTGGTACAGGAAGAAGTCTGCATCCTTCAAGAAAAACATGATTTTCATGCAGGACAATGCTTCATCACACGCGTCCAAGTACTCCACAGCGTGGCTGGCAAGAAAGGGTATATGTAACGAAGTTCTTTGTTGTGGGAAGGAAGGAGGCGGGAACCGGCGAACATTCAATAGACTTTAATTTCAAAATAAAATAAAAAAAACAAAAGTAAACCGCGGGCAGCCCCTCACGGACGACTGCCCGCAAACACACACACCAAAACATAAACAAAACTCAACATAAAATCCAGGCCTGGTCCTCTCTCGTCCTCTCCTGAACTCGACCGCCCTTTTATGTCTCCGAGCTCATGAGAGGACTTCGAGACCGGTGTGCCTAGCTACAGGTGATGTTCATTAACACTCACGCACCGTCTCCACTCGCTCCTCCCATGTCGCTGCTCGCCCACCTCGCCACATACCCCCATCGCCTCGCAGGCCGGGGTACCACCGAGACGGCGCTACTCCTCGGGGGCCAATCTCCGCGCTTCCGCGTCAGGGGTATGGGCAGACGAGACGAGAAACGGGAGCCGGAGACACAGGAAGCGACAGGACGAGAGTGGAGAGAGGAAAAAAATTCTGGTCCAGCTCCCGACACACTGCCGCTCGCCTCCGCCCGCCGAGAGGCTCTTCTCTCGCGGTGCTGTGCGATGGTACTGACGCCGATGGACGGCTCGATCCTCCTCCGCCTGGCGGCCGGCGGTGGCTCCTCCGGTTGAGGGCAGCCGGCATCGAGTCCCGCGCCCCTGCTCCTCCCATCATGGCGGATGGCAGCAGGCTCCGCCCACGGCGTAACGCCAGTGACTCCTCCGCCTCCAGGACGGCCGCCACCCACCTCGACCCAGGCGCGGCAGCGAGCTCCGTCCCACCGATCTTCGGCCGCTCCAGCACCATCGCCTCGGGCAGCCACCCGCGGGCTTTCCTCATCCGCGCTGCCCGAACTCCTCAGCACCGCGATCCCCCTCAGCAGCGAGGGCTCTTCGACAGCATGTCCCTCCTTCCTCCCGGGTTTCGGCACCAGTGTAACGAAGTTCTTTGTTGTGGGAATGAAGGAGGCGGGAACCGGCGAACATTCAACAGACTTTAATTTCAGAATAAATAAACAAAACAAAAGTAAACCGCTGGGCAGCCCTCACGGACGACTGCCCGCAAACACACACACCAAAACATAAACAAAACTCAACATAAAATCCAGGCCTGGTCCTCTCTCGTCCTCTCCTGAACTCGACCGTCCTTTTATGTCTCCGAGCTCCCTCATGAGAGGACTTCGAGACCGGTGTGCCTCGCTACAGGTGATGTTCATTAACACTCACGCACCGGTCTCCACTCGCTCCTCCCATGTCGCTCGTTCGTCCACCTCGCCACAGTATAAAAGAAGAAAATCTAATGATATGGCCTCCTTGTTCACCTGATCTGAACCCCATTGAGAACCTGTGGTCCATCATCAAATGTGCGATTTACAAGGAGGGAAAACAGTACACCTCTCTGAACAGTGTCTGGGAGGCTGTGGTTGCTGCTGCACGCAATGTTGATGTTGAACAGATCAAAACACTGATAGAATCCATGGATGGCAGGCTTTTGAGTGTCCTTGCAAAGAAAGGTGGCTATATTGGTCACTGATTTGTTTTTGTTTGGTTTTTGAATGTCAGAAATGTATATTTGTGAATGTTGAGATGTTATATTGGTTTCACTGGTAAAAATAAATCATTGAAATGGGTATAAATTTGTTTTTTGTTAAGTTGCCTAATAATTATGCACAGTAATAGTCACCTGCACACACAGATATCCCCCTAAAATAGCTAAAACTAAAAACTACTTCCTAATAAACTACAAAAATATTCAGCTTTGATATTAATGAGTTTTTTGTGTTCATTGAGAACATGGTTGTTGTTCAATAATAAAATGAATCCTCAAAAATACAACTTGCCTAATAATTCTGCACTCCCTGTACATTTTTGTCATTTAAACCCTCTGCGTCAGGAACTGGAGGCCGCTGACCTCTAATCCTCATCTCATCCAAACTCATTTTCATACAGAGTGAAAGTCTATTTCTTTGTTTCTTTCTTTTTACTTGGTTTTGTTTACAATATTTGCACCTGGGGTGAACACGTCCATTTCCATGGGGATCAGATCAAGGTTTCTGATCTCTGGATAGCTTTGGATTGCATGGTAGGAAGCTCTGTGGTGTATACATAAAGGGGATGGGTGTTTGCAGCAGCAAAACTCAATGGTCTGCGTGCCTCATTGTAAGGGCCCTCAGTCTGGTTCTCAGTCTGTGTGGCAGTGCCTAAAGCTGCAGCTGCTTGGACAGTCTGAGAGGAGAGTTTGAAAGCGGAGGGAGCTAATATACCGGCTTACAATTCATGATGGTATCTGCTTCTGGGATTTTTCTTTCAGTGGTTAAAGGTACCTCACCCATTTTACAAATCCATGAATAAGCGCACACAGTTATACATTTGTTTTTTTCTGGTTCTCTCTTTGTTTGTAGCCAGTCAAGTTGTTGGGTAACTTTCCAAAGAGAATCAAAACCCTGGCTAACCATTTTTTTAATTAGCTCTGCATATTTCTTTGAAGTGAGGGCTTTAGAGCAGAGCTGTTTACAATGTTTGCTCTCTTCCGTCTCAATATTTTTATCAGAACTGGTCATGTTACTGATCAAGTTACTCAATTTGTCAGCCATATCTTAGTCACAGTTAATACTCACCTGAAATTATAACAGCAAGAGATGGAGGCAGCGATCTTTGAACAACACGGCTGTGGCTACTGCGTGATGAAACTGCAAAATACACTATAAAACAAAGTCACATACTGGTCCATTTACAATTTGGGTCACAGCTTTTATTTCACTCAGGATAGTTCCAGATGCATCCCTGCCAAACAGCCCTGTTTCTATTTCTATTTGGTGGTTTCTAAACTTATAGCTTAGTCCCTAACTGCCAGAATCACTAAATTCGGGGTGCCCCTGTCTGAATGGAAGAGTCAGAGAGCTTTGTTTTGTGAGACACACTAGTAGCATCTTCAAGCCTGCATCCAAGGACCCGACTCACTAGTGACCTAATACCCTTCAGTAGGTAGGAGTAGGATCTATTCCGACACCTTCTGCCTGTGATGGCTTCCAGTGTCCCTCCGACCCCTTAATAAAGTGGAGTTATCACCCACCGTCTGCATCTGATGGCTTTCGCAATAAACCAGCCTGCATCCAAGAACCTGGTGTTCACGTCTGAGTGTGTACATAAACTCACTGTAGCAATTCCCAATTCTTTCAACCCTTTCAAACAGACAGCCCTAACCAAAAATAAAAATTGTCTTACTTTGTTTGTTGTTTACCCAGGGATGCCACCTAGGAATGATTGCACACATTCTCCACCAAAACTGTTACACTCAAAAAAAAATGTAGGACCAATAAATAAGATTTATGTAATTTGATATATAAATGTTCCATCCATTTTGATTACATATTTTTGACATAAAAAGTAATAAACTTTATGTAATATATATGTGTAAGTCATATATAAATTAAACAAGTAGGAATAATATTTATGTAAAAACATCAATAAATCAAATTAGTTTTAAATGAATAAGAAACAGGATTTTGTATTATTATGTAATAAACCCAATTTACTTAAAATGCTTTATGTTTAAGTATTTTTTATTATAAACCCAATGTATTTTAAAGTCATATTTATGTATTTTAAATATGTTTAAGTAATTTTCCTCCCCAATCACAACATATAATAACAAATGGGCAGACCACCTTGTTTCACTTTATATATATTCTTTAATGAATTTTTTTTTGCCACAAACAAGCTCATTTCACAAATATTATATATATATATATATATATATATATATATATATATATATATATATATATATATATATATATATATATATATACACACACACACTGGATATGGAAAGTATTCAGACCCCCTTAATTTTTTCACTCTGTTATTTTGCAGCCATTTGCTAAAATCATTTAAGTTCTTTTTTTTCTCATTTATGTAAACACAGCACCCCATTTTGACAGAAAAACACAGAATTGTTGACATTTTTGCATATTTATTAAAATAGAAAAACTGAAATATAACATGGTCCTAAGTATTCAGACCCTTTGCTGTGACACTCATATATTTAACTCAGGTGCTGTCCATTTCTTCTGATCATCCTTGAGATGGTTCTACACCTTCATTTGAGTCCAGCTGTGTTTGATTATACTGATTGGACTTGATTAGGAAAGCCACACACCTGTCTAGATAAGACCTTATAGCTCACAGTGCATGTCAGAGCAAATGAGAATCATGAGGTCAAAGGAACTGCCTGAAGAGCTCAGAGACAGAATTGTGGCAAGGCACAGATCTGGCCAAGGTTACAAAAACATTTCTGCTGCACTTAAAGTCCCTGTAAAGTCAAAATTTTAAATGTGTGCTGAGTTTCACACACATGTCTTCAATCTTAGATAAACATAAGAATAAGAAAAAAAACACGAAGGTAGTCATTAACTTAGTTTAAATAAGGCTGAATTTTAAAAGGATAGTTCGCCCAAAAATGAAAATGCTATTTTTCGATGCTTCAAAAAGTTCATAAAGAGATTGTAAAATACATATGAATTGAGTGGTTTGGTCAAAATTTTCATCAGCGAACATAAACAGAAGCTCAAACTAACTTGCTTGACGCACGAGAACAAACCTCATTGGTTCTTGAGAAGCTCAAACATGCTGTGTAACACGAGAATGAACCTCATTGGTTCTTGTTGAAGCTCAATCGTGCTGCATAACACCAGAATGAACCTCATTGGTTTTTGCTGAAGCTCCAACGTGCTGCGTAACACTAGAATGAACCTCATTGGTTGTGGTTGAACCTCAATCATGCTGCGTAACACCAGAATGAACCTCATTGGTTTTTGCTGAAGCTCAAACGTGCTGCGTAACACCAGAATGAACCTCATTGGTTCTTGAGAAGCTCAAACGTGCTGCGTAACACCAGAATGAACCTCATTGGTTATTGCTGAAGCTCAAACATGCTGCGTAACACCAGAATGAACCTCATTGGTTCTTGCTGAAGCTCAAACGTGCTGCGTAACACCAGAATGAACCTCATTGGTTCTCACTGAAGCTCAAACATGCTGCGTAACACCAGAATGAACCTCATTGGTTCTTGAGAAGCTCAAATGTGTTGCGTAACTCAAGAATGAATCTCATTGGTTCTTGCTGAAGCTCAAACATGCTGCGTAACACCAGAATGAACCTCATTGGTTCTCACTGAAGCTCAAACATGCTGCGTAACACCAGAATGAACCTCATTGGTTCTTGAGAAGCTCAAATGTGTTGCGTAACTCAATAATGAACCTCATTGGTTCTTGCTGAAGCTCAAAGGTGCTGCGTAACACCAGAATGAACCTCATTGGTTCTTGGGAAGCTCAAACGTGCTGCGTAACACCAGAATGAACCTCATTGGTTCTTGCTGAAGCTCAAACGTGCTGCGTAAAACACACTTACTTTAGCTTTTTTCTGTCCAGCATATCCTCCTTTGCGATGGAAAACCCTTATAAAGTCATCAGTGTATTTGTCCAGTTGACCGATGAATTTTAATGTCAGTGAAACCGTAGTTATATGCATGAAGCATGAATGCACCATGTTACAAAGCTCGAATAATTTCAAATTAGTTTCTTGAACATGACAATGAGTTCACTGTACTAAAATGGCCCCCACAGTCACCAGATCTCAACCCAATAGAGCATCTTTGGGATGTGGTGGAACGGGAGCTTCGTGCCCTGGATGTGCATCCCATAAATCTCCATCAACTGCAAGATGCTCTCCTATCAATATGGGCCAACATTTCTAAAGAATGCTTTCAGAACCTTCAGAATCAATGCTACGTAGAATTAAGGCAGTTCTGAAGGTGAAAGGGGGTCAAACACAGTATGAGTATGGTGTTCCTAATAATCCTTTAGGTGAGTGTGTGTATATATATATATATGTATATATATAAATATATATATATATATATATATATATATATATATATACACACACACAATATATACAATTGTGTAAGTTGTTAGAAAGTATTCGAGTACTGGGACATTAAATGGGTTAGTTAACCTAAGAATTACCAACTTTTATCATAAGAATTAAAAACTTTTATCAATTACTTACCCTCATGTCATCTCATAACACTTGTTTATTCTGTTTCTCTTTTGGTTCAGGGGGTCCTCTGACTGTCACTGATGCAAATCTAGCCCTTGGCCGTCTGCTGCCTTCCTTCTTCCCAAAAATCTTTGGCCCTGGAGAAAATGAGCCTCTCTCAACTGAGGACACCATGAAGCATTTTCGCAAACTCAGACAAGAAATTAACCACTTCCTTTCTACTAACCAATCCTCTAGTAGCGCTTCTGGAAAACACCACTCAGAAATGAGTGTAGAGGATGTTGCTATGGGCTTCATCAGTGTGGCTAATGAGGCCATGTGCCGGCCAATTAGAGCACTTACACAGGTACAGCACATTATTCTGTTACTCTCCTTGTTACTGTTATTTTTATAGTTTAGATAAGAGAATAGGTGTGGTCTTTTATCCTTTAGCTGGATTTTCAAGACTTGTTGTGACAAAAGTAGAAATAAATTATCATAAGTTTCCATAGCGATGAACACCAATAAAAACATTCAACCTTCTTGAGACTGAAAAACCAGAGTTCTCAGAAAATACCACTAAACTTATCTAGGTCATTTGATAACAAGATTACACTGAGATCAAGGACAAAGCGGACACAGGCAGCTCTCATTCACTGCATGAATAGTTCCTGTTTCTGTGAACTGAATTTGTGCACTACAGTACACATAACAGATTGTGGAAGAGCCAGGATATTTTTGAATATTACTTTGATTGTATTCGACTGAAATTAGAAAGTCGTATACACAAAGGATGGCTTAAGGGTGAGTAAATCATGGGATACATTTCATTTTTAGGTGAACTATCCCTTTAAGCACTAAAAGGTGAATTGACAACTGAATTTAGCTGCTAACCCTGGCCTTAATTTCGTACTCTAGCTACATTGCTGCATTTGCTGACACTTCATGACATTCTTTCCTTGAGAATCGAACCAATAACCATTGTGCTACTTTTTGAGCTACAGTAACACCTCTGTATATCTAAATATCTGTCGTGTAACCTTTTAAACAATGAATGTACCTCTGTAAACTGTAAAGTAGTTTAACATCAGATCAGAATTGGCTGTGTACTTGTTCCTTATGTTATCCTAATGAAAGGAATCGTCTTTGAAAACTCTTAATCAGAATGTTATTACTTTTTTTCTGGAATGTAACGCCCACCATCTAACCAATTACAGGACGGGTATCTAAATTTTAGTTTTAAATATCAGCTCTCTCTCAACAGGCTAAAGGGCATGATACATCTGAGCATGTGCTGGCATGTTTTGGAGGAGCTGGTGGTCAACACGCTTGTGCCATCGCAAGAGCCTTAGGCATGAAGACTGTCTTCATACACAAGTATGTCTGTATGTTTTTATGTGTCCATCTGTCTTTTAGTGTGTTCAGCTTTTGTCACCATACTTATGGGATAAGATGGCAAAGAGATGCTTATTCCAGAATATGTTGAGCGGTGAATAAATTAATTTGTGAATGGCTGATGGTCATAAAATTCAGCTTATACATGAAGGTTGTGTACATTACGCTGTCTACCAAATTTTGTGATTGGCTCGCAAAAATTATTGAATACATTTATTATTGTTATTTCAGGAACTTGATAAGAGCTATAATCTGTGAGCAATAATCTAAATTATTTGTTATTCTGAGTCTATTTGTGGACTTGACTTGTTTCTAATTTGTCAATTCATTAGCAGATGTGGTCCATAATGACTGATTGCTCTGTCTTGTGGTACACATGGAAAATATAATCAGTTTTTAATATCAGTGTGCACTATAAATTAAGAAAATTAAGAATTGTGAAACTGTGTTCACAAAAGTTTAAATATGACATTGAAAAATTGTGTTCACAGCATGTCCTTAGTCCCCAATGATTGGTTGCAGGGCCTAAAATTAACACTCACCAAATGCCAAATGTGAGTAAAAATCGGTGTTGGCGGGCAGGGCCGTCGCTAGTAGGGTGAAAGGTGGTGACAATTATAGGGGCCCCCACCACCCAGGAGGCCCAATTAAATCCAGTAGTCATGCTGTATATTCCCTACTCATATAAACCATTATATTATATACATTTGTATGCCTGAGAGTTAAATGAAAATCACAAAAACATGCAATTTAGTTAAAAAAGTTTTCCAAATTTCTTCTCTCTCCCCCACCCTAAAAATGGTTTAGTCAGATGGTTATTAGGCTATTTCAGCAAAGAGACCCAATAAAATCGCAATAACCCCAGGTAGTGACTAGAACCAATCAGAGTTGAGGCTGCTCCTAGAGCAGTTGAAGTTAGAAAAAGTTACATTGGAAGTTAAACTGACTGAAATGTTGGTAAAAAAAAATCTGGGTACAAATAATGTCATGAAAAGGAGAGGGAGGCCAGGAGAATTGTTTAACCAGTTCTTAAACAAGACAGTGCACTGTAGCCAGGGAGTCAATTTGATGGGGTGCCGTGTCCCAATCATTTCGACCCGAATCATTTGCTTTCGCCGGAATAGTACACTAAAAGCTGCCTCCCGCGCACTCCGGGACAGTCATATCTCTGTATAGCGGCGCGGTCGCGCGGCCGAACAATTACGCGCTCAAAGTCCTCGTCTTTTTGCGCTATGTTGTTTGTTGGTTTGTAGGCTATAACATCATGCATATGCGTGTCACAAGGATTACTCGCCGGCTGCTGATGTGATATTTTTAACAATACTGTCAAGAAAACGCGAATACAACTCATTGCTATTGATGAATACATTTATTAGCTTTATTTATTTAAATAGCACAATGTCTTCATCAAAAATGAAGACGGTGAGAAACTTAAGTGGATTTATTTTATGTTTGACTGCATTTCATTTCTGAATATTTACCTCAGATGTTAGACATAAGACTGACTTGAAATACATTTTATAGGGCTATTTATATTGCTGGTAGGCCTACTTTTTGAGAAGTTAATTTTATAATTTTAATAATTTCTTGTATTTTGTTATTTTATTAGTTTGTCTTGCATAATAGCTTGATGACTTTAAACATAAGTTATTAAACACTTAATGCCATTGTTTGATACAATATTCAAATACAACTTTGCATAAAGAATAAGTAAAAGCAATAACCTTTATTTGTATTAATTTATTTGTTTAAATAAAATTGTCAGTTTTTTAAATGAATTGGTGACTGTACAATACTCCTTCTCTTTCTACTGTTAGATACAGCGGAGTGCTGTCAGCATATGGTTTGGCTTTGGCTGATGTGGTGGAGGAGGTTCAAGAACCGTGTTCTCTACAGTATGAAGCGGGCTCATACTCTAAGCTGGACCGCAGGATAGAGGAACTCTCTCAACGCTGCAACCAAATACTGAGCAAACAAGGCTTTAGCAGGTCACTCTCAAGGATAAAGTCACAATGAAAAGCTTCTCTTTTTGCTCATCTGGTGTTTCATTAACGTTTAACAAACATATTATTATATTTTATGATAATTACATGATTGTGTCTGTACAGTTTTCAGATCAGTATAGAAGTGTTCCTGCACCTGCGCTATGAGGGCACAGATTGCGCGCTCATGATCACGGCTGCAGGTCACCCCAGTAACGCCCACTCTTGTTGCTCGGGTGACTTCCGCACGGCCTTCACTAAACGGTACTGCTGTTTTCATTGTAAAAAAAAAAATCACTCCTGTTGTTTCCTCTTCTGTCTTTCACTCTTTCTGTTTCTACATCAGATATATGAAAGAGTTCGGCTTCACGATCACAGATCGGCCAATCATGGTGGATGATATCCGTGTGCGTGGTTCTGGGAAGTCTGGAATAAGGTCAAAGGTGCAGCCCAAAGCAGGGCAGAAATCTCCAAAACCTATTACGGTATTAAAGCCAATGCAAACTTAACCAATTTTTTTTTTTTTTTATGAAAATACTCTGAAACTGCTCCTTCAGACAGCTGCAGATGTTAGGAAGTCGTGGACCCTTTTCACATTTCTGTGGTTCTCAAAAACAGAGGTCATCATAGTTGGGAAAGCTTCTATGGCAAATGTAAACTACAACAAATATAACGAGAACAACAAATATGTTCTCCAATAGCAAATATTTGCTCCAATAGCAAAATAAAAAAATCCATAATAAAGTTTCTATTACTTTACAAAAAGCAGGAAAAAAAAGAGATTGATTACTTAAGTCAGGAGAGAGAAAGATGTTAAATTTGCATCAATCCCTCAAACGATGTATTAGAAACATTCATGCAGCTGCGTAAACTAGTTTTCTGTAATTTAATGGCAACGTAATACAACACAAAGTATAGTGTTATAAATATAGAATACATTTTTAAAGAATTACAATTTTCAAAACGTTGCTAGATTGAAACCGGTAGAAACGTGTCATCACAGTCAGGCAAAGGTCTATGCCTTGACTTTACTGTTGTTGGCAATGATGGAGTTTGACCTGTGTAGTCCATTAAAGCACAGTTATACTGTGTCCCAATTCCCGCTTATACTATATGCCCTAAAAATATGTACTGTACATACTTTTGAGTTTGTAGCAGAAGAGAAGGCAAGCTTTGGGACATACTACTTTGGCATAATTGCCTCTTTAACGGACCGTTCTGTCGCTTAGTTTCGTGTATCCTGTCACCGTTTAAACTGCCCTGTCAATCATATTGTCACAGTTAAAATCCTCCACATTTAATTTAAGTGAGGTTTTTCATGCCGAGAAATATCCTTGTGCATAATGATGCACTTAGAATTTAATGACCAAACATATCTTTACAAAACTTCACAATGCTGTTGCAGATGAAAAATAATGTAAATAACATTGAATAAATATCTTTTTGTCAGTTTAGATACTGATTATTAATCACTCAAACCCCTTTATCTAAACCTTTCTACTTAATCGTCAGACTCCCACATCCGCCGTGTTTGTAGTTTTTAAACACTTTTTTGTAGTTCTAATTGAATCCTTGTCCAAAGCGCAATAGGTTGTGGGCGTTTTTAGCCGTTAGAGTGTGCATGGATTCCCTACTTTGGATTCTAACCGGAAAAAGTAATCCATCTGGGTATCTTTGGAATACTCATTTTACTCATACGAATTCTAATTTTGAATACTATTTAGGATGGATAGTATGCAAATTTGGACACAGTCTTAGTGTTGATGGTTTGGGGTACACTAAAATTTGTCGCACACTAGATGAGAAGTGCCTCATTGCGGCTAGGAAATCTCTCAGGTAAGGTAACACATCATGTTAATTTCAAAGCAGAGGTCCAAAGCATTGCTTCTAATCACCAAACAGGCAAAAATTGGTGTTCCTTCAAGTGATGAGGTTACTTTAGAAAACTATTATAATTTGCAGTTATTTAATTTGTCAGTTAACATGTAGGTTATGACATCTATGTAAAATGAATAATAGTTTTACGTTTTCATTATTTTTTTTCCCAGACGAATGCAAGCTAATCTTAGTTAAGTAACTTTTATCAGTGCTATTCGTTATTCTGTATATTGTACGACATCACAGTCTCAAGCAATCCCCCTCTTCACATTCGACACGGTGCCATCGAGTGTTAAACGCGAAGGCGGCTTGAATTTACGGGTATGTCCCTCTTTGGCTAATGTACTTTCAAGATAGAGGGGCAACATGGCGACGCGCATTCGAACCCCTCACCCGACGAGAATACTTTATTACTTGAAAGAATTAAATATACATTAATGAGCACATATATTTTTGAAAGAACTAAGTGTTTTTAGCTAAGAATAAACTAAAAAGGTTACACAGTGTAGCTTTAAAAGGATATTTCACCTCTACTCTCTTTGGTCGTCATCTCAATTTCTTGAGGAATTGAAGGTGTTCACACTTTTTCATTTAAATTGTTGGAAAAATATTTGTCTATAAAAATTTTGATAAAAAGGTTTTTAAGATCATTAGAAGAAACATTCTTAGTAGTGCATTTTGCAATATTTTCACTTGGCAAGATGCTTTACACGTATTTAAATTGTGGTTATTATTAATAAAACCAAGGAATTATACAGGAATGTTATTGATTAAAATTTTTCGGACCCAGATGACCCAGTGTTACTTTGAGGACCGTTATCTGGACACCAGTGTGTATCTGTGGGAGAATCTTTGCTGTGATCATAGCATCCAGGGACCAGCCATCATTATTGATAAGAACAGGTGTGTGTGATTTCCTAAAAGTTTCTAAATATATTATACATAGTCATTATGCTCACCACTTTAAACTTGCAGATGTTGGGCGTTTGATCAAACCTGTTAAAGTTCAGTGTGTGTGTGTGTGTGTGTGTGTGTGTGTGTGTGTGTGTGTGTGTGTGTGTGTGTGTGTGTGTGTGTGTGTGTGTGTGTGTGTGTGTGTGTGTGTGTGTGTGTGTGTGTGTGTGTGTGTGTGTGTGTGTGTGTGTGTGTGTGTGTGTGTTATCCCCAGCATTTGCTCTAGATATGAATGATTTCTCAGATCATGTGACTTGTTGAGGAGATTTTTTTTCTACCTCGTAAAAAACATAAATTCCCCATTGCTAAACCCACGTGATTGTAGTCTTTTTTTTGTACCTCGTAAAAAAACAACCACACAGGCTTGCCACAGAGTCAGGTTTCCACTATGGTCTACCCCTTAGTTTTCCCAAATCTTAATTTAACCAAATTCTATTTAAAATTCTTCCCCGAATTTTAAGTTTGTCTTTTACCAGAAGTGTTCCGTTGCCACCTCGGGTTCGTTTTCTCTAATTCCAGTAGTCTGACCCACCGGACCCCCCAGAGCAGTCGGCCCTTCTCCCTCAATCTGGACCCCGCTCTCGGCACATTTACATTTATGCATTTAGCAGATGCGTTTATCCAAAGCGACTTACAACTGAGGAGTACAGGAAGCTATCGGTCATGAATAGGTGAAGAAATGCAAAAAGTGCCTTAAATACCAAGTTTTGGACATTACATAGAGTAAACTTAAGCTAGGATAGGGAGAGAAAAAAAGAGATATAGAGGTAGATTATTTTTTTTTTTTTAATGATAAGGTTAAGTGCCCACAGAAGAGATGAGTTTTTAGCTGTCTTTTGAATGATGACAGTGATTCTGCCATCCGGATCGAGGTAGGAAGATCATTCCACCAGCCAGGAACGGTGGATGAAAAAGTTCTGGAGAGGGATTTCATGCCTTTCTGTGATGGTACCATAAGCCTACGCTCCTTACCTGAGCGAAGGCTTCTGGTGGGGGTGTAGACTCGTAGGAGCGAGTCGAAGTATGCTGGTGCCGAGCCTCTGGTGAATCCATAAGCAAGCGTCAAGGCCTTGAACTTGATGCGGGCAGCAAGTGGCAGAGAGAAGAAGAGAGGTGTGACATGGGCCCTTTTGGGCTCATTGAAGACAAGACGTGCCGCAGCGTTCTGAATCATTTGAAGAGTTTCATCCAAGGAATCCCACTATTCTGACACCAATTGTAATGGCACTCTCAGTTGCATTACTGAATAAGAGACCAACCTTAGCCAATTGTCTTTATAAAGATTTATTTCTTGCAAGGAAGAGCCACAGTCAACACAGTCATCAGAGCCTGCATCGAGTGTAACTGAAGACATAACAGTGAAGACAATCTCTTATACAATCCTTCAGTAGTTTTCCACAGAAGTGCCCTGCTTTGCAGTACCACATGTTACTCCTGTATGAATTCAAACACTCGTCTACATAATTAATCATTCTTCATCAGTGATTAGAATTTTTCCACTACAAGCACTAATTTAATTTAGTATCCAGCCCGACCTGCGTAACAAAGCCTGCGATCGATCTGAAGAACACATGCAGATCTTACCCCATGTTGAAGGTCTGTTAAACATGTTTAAAAAATATTTTCCGGTCACGTGAGGCTCGCAAGAAAAAGCACAGCGTGAACATAAAATTGACTGAATTATGGCGCAATTCATATAGTAACTTTTCTCTGAATGTGTGTGATGTGCGTTTGCTGTAGATAGCATTCTTGCATGCAGCTTCAGTGAGAAAATTCAACTGAACAAACTCCTTTGCCTCCTCTCTCTGGTTTTAGTTAAAGTAAGGCATATAAAGCAGTAAGTTGTCAGTGTTATTTTAGTATTATTTATATAATATTATAGTTTTCCTTCATATTTTGAATTAGCATTTATTTTTATATTTACAGTTTTAATTTTAAATTTAAACTTTTAAAAAATGTCAACTTTATTTTAGGGCTGTCAAAAAATTAATCATGATTAATCACATCCAAAATAAGTTACACATACATGTATATATTTAAGAAATATTTGCAAGTAATTATACTGTATATATATATATATATATGTAAACAAAACTTTTATTTTGGATGTGATTAATCATGATTAATATTTTGACAGCCCTACTTTATTTTAAATAACAAAAATGTTTAACCCCCAGTTTTACAGACAAAGCTTAAGCTAGTCCCAGACTAAAATGCATGTTTGAGCTGTCTTAACCATGAGAAACTTGCATGGACATAAAAGCTACTTAAATGTCCTGATTGAACTAAGGCCTAATCCTGGCTTAATCTAAGCCCTGTCTGTGAAACCAGGCCTAATAGTTTTAGTTTTACTTAACGATAATATTTTTGCTAGGACACCCATTGCTTTTAGAACAGTTTATGTCGTAGGTACATTTTCACAGTTTTTAATGTAACTTTGCAGATAAGTTAAATTAACTTTTGCACAGTACTATGTTATTTACCTTCTTTGGGAATAATTGGGTTGAGATATTGTTACAGTCTAATTACACAAATAAGTACTGAGTAAAATTAATTAACTACATGTACTTATTATAGGGTTAAGATTTGGTTACATTAGTTACTTGTAATGATTGCTATACTAAGTACATTTAATATGTACTGTCATTTTAAAATGAAGTGTTTTGCCCCTCTTCAAGCATCCAATGAAAAGATCTTAAAAGTAGAGAGTTTTTCTCTTTAGCTCTTCTTTAAACCTCTGATGTCCTTCCAATGGGAAACTGTTACTACCTGTTTCAGTCTCCAGCGCCTGATATCCTTCCAATGGGAAACTGTTACTACCTGTTTCAGTCTCTCTCCAGCTCTTCCATTGTAATCTGTGAAGTAAGAATTACATTCTGGGATTTGCCAATTGAGGGTTGATCTAAGGTGTTTAGAAATGTTCTCATTGTTTCTGTAACTATATATTTTTTATATAAAAGAAAAAAATGATATAATTTTTTTTTGTCAGCACGATTCTTGTGGAGCCCACATGTGTGGCTAATCTGACAGAGGATGGTGACGTGTGTATTGCTGTCGGCATGGGAACGCAGTGTGTCTTAGGAACTGAACTCAACACCATCCAGTTGTCCATTTTCTCCCATCGCTTCATGAGCATCGCAGGTTTGATGGCACAGAAAAAAAGTTTGGAATGAATGAGGAGTGTGTTGATGTGAAATCTGGTCAGTGTATAGTGGACTGTCTATGTTATTATCTGTAAGTGCACTGATGCGTTATGGTTCCTCAAACACAGAGCAGATGGGTCGAGTGCTGCAGAGAACCTCCATATCCACCAATATAAAGGAGCGTCTGGATTTTTCCTGTGCTGTGTTTGGTCCTGATGGAGGTTTGGTTTCCAATGCTCCTCACATCCCTGTTCATCTAGGGGCCATGCAGGAGACTGTACAGTTCCAGGTATACAAACACACAAATATACAACAAACTTCTACGCAGAATTGTTGAATTCTTGATTGATGTAGACAGTGCTGGGTTAAGTTACTTTTAAAAAGTTATGTTACATATCGTGAGTCCCTAAAAAAGTGACTAATTGACCATATGCACGGAACATTCTTAAGAACTTCCGCAATAATATAAGCCAGCGGTAAAACTTCTGGTCAAATGTCACTTATTGGTGTGTCGGTATTGTTAATGTCCTGAGGTAGCTTTAACAGCATCAATAGTGTAATATTTAGTTTATAATCAGAATAAGTCACTTAAATAGTCAGGCCAAGCATTAATTTAGTTATTGAAACGTAAAACGACATAAAAAAAGATGCATCTCTCAGTGTTCTTCCTCAGCAAAATTCAATTAAACTGTAAGTTTTCACACTTTTGTGTGAAAAAGTGCATCAACACACTTTAAATTTTACACACTGTAAAGATTTATTGTGTGGTTTAGTTAGATTCATTGAACAAAATGGGAGTTTTCACAAGTGTACTGAAATCAGTGACCTTGAGCTGCACTGACTGACAGCTTTTGTCAGTGATTATAAAGGGAAGGAGAGCTCAGTGCTAGCTTTCAGTGTAATTCATTCGCAAGTAAAGTTATTGTTTTTCATGGGACTTTGTGAGCACTTAATACTTCACCTTGAAAAAATAATTTTTAAACCTAGTGATTTTATAATGTTTAATATTTATTAAACGAAGCATCTGGAAAAAAACATTACTGGAAATGGCTAAAATGAGCCAATAGATGCTCCTCGGTCGCCATCTCCTGCTCATAGTGGTAATTAATTATTATTATTATTTATTTTTTTAAAGTGTTTTCTATTAAATGTTGTTTTTCCTACATCTGGAAACGTTTTTGCAAATGGGGACAATCTCAGAAGGATGAACAACTAATGTTTTTGGTCATCAGATTAAAAATAACATTTGAAGTGCTGGAAAAATATTTGGTGTGCGTGTCCGATTACAGACGTTGCGTTTCTTATTCCAATGTTCCCATTAGTTACGTCATTATTGCAATCAATAAAAGTGGTTTATTGGCAAATTTGGTAAGTGTGATAACTGCATTAAAATATAAACACAACATTAAAAAGTCAACCACTGGTGGTATAGAATGACAGTTCACCGGAAATGCCCAAGCTGGCTTATCAAAAACCAGTTAACAGTGCACAGTGATGTCAAATACATTACTCAGTTTACTTTTTATGTAAAGTAAAGTATTCTTTTTCTCACCTGGGCTGGGTTTGCGTCTTTGTTGTTTAATAACAAAAATACAAACCCCAAAAAATATATATTTTTGTCAAATGTAAAGGCCCTTTCACACCAAATGTGAAATGAATAAACCTCAGGCTGAAGAAAATACAAATTTACGTCTGTACAGTAGAGTGCGCAGCTGAAACAAACCTTTCAGCTGTGCTGCCATTATGGATTGCAGAAGAACAGGACGCAGGAGAATAAAGTTCAACACTCTTCAACAAAACCAAAAAGGAACACAACTGTGATATTTATCTAATGTAATTTTGCTTATTAGCATGGTTGAATTAGATCATTGAATGTCATCAGCAAAGACAATGGTTAATAAAGTGAAATGAAATGCATATGTATAAAGTATATTTATGTAATTTAAAATTTAATTATTGCAGGTTTGCATTTCACTGTTTTTGTTCATTTCGAGGAATACTGAATCTGTTTTGGTGCCATTTAGATGAGTAAATGCCTTGCTCACATTTAGTCTAGAACTACAATAACCATCATGTTTACACAGCACACACAATGCCTCAACTTACTCCCAATTTCTCTCAACATGGGGACAGAAGAGGTCTCAGTCAATAAATAGGAAAACAAAGTAACTTGTGTTACTATGGAACTGAACAAATATTCTGAATATTCCGATCTAATATGACTTCTGACCTGTAATGTTGCCAGAATCATAATCATACACTGTTTGTTCGATGGCCAGAGGAGAACTGGCACCCCGACTGAGCCTGGTTTCTTCCAAGGTTTTTTTTTCTCCATTCTGTCACCTGGTGGAGTTTTGGTTCCTGTCGCCTTTGGCTTGCTCAGTTGGGGACACTTAATATTCACTGATCACTGATCTGCCCGCATTGACACTATATGATAATTGAACTGAGCTGGATGACATCACTGTTTTCTCCAGAGCGGCTGTACAGCCGAATCAAATTCTGTTGCATTATTTTCCTGTTAACACTGTGAAGCTGCTTTGAAACAATCAGCATTGTAAAAAGCGCTATATAAATAAAGGTGACTTGACTTATTTGAAAAAGTAAGATATTTTATTGTAAATTTAAAAGTAATGTGTTACATTTCTTGCATCATCTGTTTATTGATTTGCTTGTAAACCTGTTATTTGATATTTATCGTCATATTAATGGGTATGCAACGCGCTCAATGGTACGCTCAAAGTCACACATACTGAGAACATACTGAAAATAACACAAAATCACTCTCTCTCTGACACACACACAATTTGTTTCTGTTTGATGATGGAAACTAATGTCAGACTGAGCTGTTAGGGAGCTGTTAGACCTTAAAGGAGAGAAAAACCCTTTTAAATGCAAAACCATGGTACAAGCGGAATAATTCAGCCTTTGAACTACTGAAGATGAATGCACTCGTGAGGTGCAACAGCTTCTCCGCTTTGCATTACCAATAATTGTCAATTATTGTTACATATACACAGCTTAACATACTACGCCATGATGTAGATTTACTCAAGGAAACCTAGAGATGTCTGATAGCACACTTTCATGTGTTGTCACTCTTAGCAGATGATAATTTTTTGTGATGTGAATTTGAATGTATCAGAATCTGCTCAGAAAAGTATCAGAAAAGATTCAGAAAAGAACTATAATCCAAATATTGCAGATGTGCTTGTTTATGTGTTGTATGTTGAATAAACTAATATTCTAAATTAAAGTACTTTGAAGATGAAATCATAAGCATTGTAATAACTGTAAGTTTGATAACAGGTTATTTTCACTTCTTTTAGATCAAGTCGGCAGGAGGCAGCATGCAGGAGGGAGATGTGATTCTCAGTAATCATCCGTGCGCTGGCGGCAGTCATCTACCAGACCTCACCGTCATCACTCCTGTAGGTTGCACATGAGGAACTTTCTGAATTTCATTTTAAATGATCTGCTAAGGCTGTTTTTGCCTCAAAATGTAAAATTAAGCCTTGTTTTTATTACTGTAATGTATCTGGATGTTTTACTTTTGATTCTCATTACCCCGTTACATTCAAGGTAACTAACACAATTTAAGTTGGTATATTTGTGATAAATAACATTTTAAAAAGTTTTTAAAGATGTGTCTTATGTTCGCCAAGGATGCATTTATTTTTTTTATTAAAAATACAATATAAACAGCAGTATTATGAAATAGGTTTTTAAATTTAAAATAACTCTTTTCTATTTTAATATATTTTTAAATGTAATTTATTCCTGTGATGGCAAAGCTGAATTTTCAGCATCATTACTCCACTCTTTAGTGTTACATGATCCCTCAGAAATCATTCTAATATGCTGATTTGGCTCTCATCTATTATCAGTGGTGTAGCCAGAGGGGTGTCCAGGGTGGACACCTGACATCTGACTGGGTGCCTCCCTGAAATTTAGATTGCTATTTCCATTTCATCTCCTATTAAAAGAAGCATTTATTTTGACGTGCGGCGGCGCGGCACATTGTTTATTTATAATGAATATTAACAGAATATTAACGTTAGTTGCCAAAGAGACAATTAAGAATAAAGGGGCTCGCGCATAAGCGCAGAATTGTTCAAAATCCTGCAGCCTCATTCACATTGTTTTCCATTAAACGATACAATTTGTCTCAAAACGTTGTTAATATATAATGACTTCACGCTAGGCTGGAAGAGTGCGTATAGGCATTTTTCAGTATTTTTCTTTCTGTGTAAAGATGGAAAGAAATAGGCTAATATAGATTGCCCACGTTTCCGTTGGCCACTTTTTTTTATTCTTGAAGTGAACTTTTTGCCTGTATGGTGATTAGATTCACTGTTTTGCATTGCCGGCTTGAACATGAGAATGCGATCCGTTTGGTATGTGGCATATGGCGTTTCAACCATAGCGCGCGCACAGAGTGCTTCAACGGACATAAAGGTATGCCAAAAATAGCGAGTATCATAGTTAACACGGTCGGCTATGTCTTAACCGAATGTAAACAGTTGACAAATGAAATCGGAAGAATATTGTGCATTTAGTCTTAAAGAGACAGTAGCCTATAGTCTATCTCCTGCCGTCTGCCATTTAAAGGAACACTCCACCGTTTTTAGAAATAGGGCTTATTCAACTTCTTTCCTACATTTAGATATGTGGGCAAATGCAATTTTGTCTCAGTGCATGCATTGTTTTTGTTTGGCAGGGTCGCCGCTAGCTTAGCATAATGAATGGAATCCTCTGTTGCTAGCATGTCCCGAGTAAAAGTGATCCAAAACCCCCCCACCTAATTACTTCTTGTGGCCTGCGTATTCACAACGAGTACAAATAGCGATGCAGATTAAGACTAGTCGATTTCCTAGGCAGATATTGACTTAGTTCTATATTATGGGGAAGCACAGGCAAAGCACTGCTAGTTGGGTGCAGAGATATCACGCAACACATGAAATCCCACAACTTCCGTCAACATACGTTTCATGTGTTGCGTGATATCTCTGCACCCAAGTAGTACTCGTTTTTAATACGCAGGCCACAAGAAGTAATTAGGTGGGGGCTTTTTTGGATCACTTTTACTCGGGACATGCTAGCTGGCAACATAGGATTCCATTCATTATGCTAAGCTAAGCTAGCGGCGACCCTGCCAAACTAAAACAATGCATGCACTGAGACAAAAAAGCATATCTAAATGTAGGAAAGAAGTTGTATAAGCCCTATTTCTAAAAACGGTGGAGTGTTCCTTTAAGTTAATCAAAGAAAAATTATCCACTGATCTTGACTGAATAACTTTTCTAGCCAGTTTTAAAGGCCCACTGATATCTTTTTTTAGCTTTTAGTATGATTATGTCAGCCTTAAGGTTATGAATAAGCTAGTATGTTCCAAAACAATGACAAAATTTGCATTTAGGAGATATAAGCATTCAAAACTTACAGTCTATCACTTCTGTTAAAATGAATCACAGATTTTGATGACATCATCGCAGACTTCACCTACTCATCAAATCTTCTGTCCAATCAAATGCTCTCTAGAATCTGAAATGCCAAGCCCTCTACATTATAAAAAGACACTGAAGCTATGGCTGAAATCGGTCAGTTGTTCACACATTTACTAGTTTCTACATGGTGAAAAGCACATAGCATGCTATAGTTGCGATAGAAAATTATTCAGTGTAAATATGCTTTCAGTCGAGGCGAATGAAGTTTGGTTTCACATTAGTTTCATGCACCGCAGCACGCACACACACACACCAACGGCTCTGGACTAAAGTTAGACTACAGACACGAGAGCGCAGCCAGGATCATATGCGCGAGTCGGTGGAGACAACAAAACATATCAGACCCATTTAAATTCTGCACAGAATGCTGTTTTTCAAAGCGATATGGAGGAGATTATGATGATAAACGGTTAGAGGAAACTGGCTTTACCAAACAGAAAGGCTCTCTTGTCAAAATGTCTTACGTATTAACGAAACGCTATTGGCTGTTTCAAAAAAGGGGAGGAGCTGCTAACAGTTGGAGCTGTTTCAGGGGAAATTACGTTGAACCCATTGAATAACCCTAACCCTAACCCTGGAATCAAGAATTGTGAAGTTTCACTGGTATCTAAAATATTGGTTGCTTATTTTTTAGAATACAATATTACATGAGTCAAAACTATGAAAACAAATAAGTATTAAACATTATATTCTTTCACGGTCTATGGACCCCCTGAAGTAGCCTTGTTCACCCCATGTATAAAAAGAAGTCTAGTTCCGCCACTGGTTATTATTGATGATTAATAATGGCTCTTATTATTATAAACAGTTTTTGTTGCTTAATTTTTATGTAACCCATGTTTCATTTTATTTCAAGATTCATCAATATTTGATGAATAGAAAGTTCAAAAGCACAGCATTTATTTTAAATATAAATATTTTTGTAGCATTATGAATGACTTAACTGTACTGTTTGATCAATTAAATGTGTCCATGCTGAGTAAAAGTATTAATTTCAGTACGAATCAGTAGTTCAGAGTGCCAAAGTCAAGTGATTTCAGCAGTATGGAGGTTTGACACACGATCTGAATCATGATTCGATAAACTGATTCATAAAGCCCTGAAGCTTCAGGAAGCAGTGTTTTAAAGTCGGCCATCACTATATAAGTCATTATTTTGTTGTTTTTTTGCATACAAAAACTATTCTTGTCGCTTCATAAAATTATTGTAAAGCCACTGTAGTGAGATGGACTTTGTAACGATGTCTTTAGTACCTTTTATGGGTCTTGTGAGTGCAAATGACATTGCTGTCATTGGAGGCCTTTCTGAGCCATCGGATTTCAACAAAAATATCTTCATTTGTGTTTTGAAGTTGAACAAAGGTCTTACAGGTGTCGAATGACATGAGGGTAAGTAATTCATGACAGAATTTGGGTGAAGTAACCCTTTAAAGTAACACTCTTTGTTTGTGTAAAATAAATGTAATTTATTTTTGTGATGCAAAGCTGAATTTTCAGCATCATTACAGTCTTTAATGTCACATGATCCTTCCGAAATAATTATAATATGCTGATTTGCTGCTCAAGAAACATTTCTGATTATTTCAATGTTGAAAACAGTTGTGTACATTTTTTTCAGGATTCTTTGAATAGAAAGCTCAAGAGAACAGCGATTATTCTATTTTATTTTGAATCTTTATTTGAATCTTTTGTAACATTAGAAATGTCTTTACTGTCACTTTTGATCAATTGAATGCATCTTTGATGAATAAAAGGATTAATGTCTTTAATTTCTTTCCACAAAAAAACATTCTTACTGACCCCAAACTTTTGAATAGTAGTGTATAATGTTACAAAAGCTTTCCATTTCAGATAAATCCTAGGATCCTAGATAAAGGATCCTGAAATAGCATATTAATCAGCATATTAAAGTGATTTCTGAAGTGACACTGAAGACTGGAGTAATGCAAATCTGAAAATTCTGAAAATAAATAAATGCAGCCTTGGTGAGCAGAAGAGACTTATTTTAAAAACATTAAAAATCTTACCGATCCCAAACCTTTGAATGGC
Organism: Gobiocypris rarus; assembly: GCA_023029165.1. Lineage (NCBI taxonomy): Eukaryota > Metazoa > Chordata > Actinopteri > Cypriniformes > Gobionidae > Gobiocypris > Gobiocypris rarus. The sequence continues at coordinate 11,109,529 of CM040920.1, forward strand.
AGTGTATATGCAAAATTTTCCAATGCAAAAAAAAATAATGATCATAACAATAAGCTTAATTTTCCTCAAGTTAAACATTGATTTACAGCATAACTCGATGAGATTTACTTTTATACAGGTGTTTCGTGAGGGCATCAGTGCTCCGGTGTTCTTTGTGGCCAGTAGGGGGCATCATGCTGATATAGGGGGCATCACTCCAGGCTCCATGCCTCCACACTCCACCTGTCTACAGCAGGAGGGCGCCGTCTTCACTTCCTTTAAACTGGTCACGGGTGGAGTCTTTCAGGAGAAAGGTTAGGAGATAGTGCTGAATTATTATTATTACCATATTGTTATACCGGGGTAATTCCATTGGAGTTTATTTTCATTTTTTCTTTATGTCTATCAGCTGTGACAGAAGCCCTCATGGCACCTGCTCAATACCCAGGATGTTCTGGGACACGCAATCTCCGTGACAACCTTTCGGACCTTCGAGCACAAGTAGCAGCCAATCAGAGGGGCTGTCAGCTTGTGGGGGAGTTAATCACCTGCTACGGCCTAGAGGTCGTCCAGGCGTACATGGGATACATTCAGGTGTGGACATTGGTGTGATGTATTAAATATAGCTGGTGAAAATCTCAGCTTGATGTTTTTGTCAGGGATTGCCTAATATGTATCATGAAACACCCTGTGCATATCTAGAGTAACGCAGAGCTTGCAGTTCGTGACATGCTGAAAGACTTCGCCCGTCGGCGGCGACAGGAAACGGGCTCCCTTGAGGTTGATGCTGAAGATCAAATGGACGATGGGACACCAATCAGATTGAAGGTCCAAATTGATGAACAAGAAGTAAGAATGATGTTAACTTTTTCAAATAAATCAGCAGAAATGCAAAGATGGGGTATTCCACTTCTGTATTTATACCTGCGGGGCGGAGCGTGGAATTGCGTGAACCGCATGCCAATGGTCATTGTCTCGTTTTTAAACACAGTAGATTGGTCTCTGAAAATTATCCCCAATTCATCAGTCAGTTCCAACGTACAGTAATGTGCAAAAGTCTTAGGCACGTTGGTATTTTCACACGAAAAATGTTTTTAAGTCAGTTATTTATATCTTTTACTGTAGTGTGTCAGTAGGAAATATCAGTTTACATTTCCAAACATTCATTTTGCAATTAATTGTAATAATCCAGTGAGATTTTTGATTTACTTTTTTATGCACAAGAAGTCTGACAGCAGACGGTATGATCTGATCTCACCATCATCGAGTCTGTCTGTGATTACATGAAGAAACAGAAAAAACTGAGACAGACTAAATCCAGAAAAACTAAGGCAACGTCTCCCAGACACTTGAGGAAACCTTCCTGCAAAACTACAGTACTGTCAAAAGTTAAGGCACTTGTCAGAATGCTTTAAAGTGAGAATGCTGTCAAAAATAATAACATAAATAGCTTTTATTTATGAATTAACTTCTATTAACTTAATCAAATCGATATTTAGGGTGACCACCCTTTGCGTTTGAAATGGCTTTCGTCACATGCATCTATTCCTACACATATTTATGTAGTTTTGCAGGAAGGTTTCTTCTAGTGTCTTGGAGACGTTGACAAAGTTCTTCTGGATTTAGTCTGTCTCAGTTTTTTATGTTTCTTCATGTAATCACAGACAGACTCAATAAAGATCAGATCAGATCTCCATGTGGAGCATAGAGACTATTGTCAGACTCTTTATGCATACAAAAATCCCACTGTATTATTACAATTAATTGCAAAATGTAAACTGATATTTCCTATTGGCATACTACAGTAAAAGATATAAATAACTGGGTTAAAAACATTTTTCGTGTGAAAATACCAATGTGACTAAGACTTTTGCACAGTACTTTACGTCGAACGTGACTGACTGAAAGGGAACTAAATCCATAAAATGATCCCATGATAGGAACCCCTAAAAGGTTCTGAATATGAAAGCCCCTTTAAAGTTCTGGCGGAGAATTTATGCCAGGCGTGACAGCAGCCAGTAAACCTTGAATGGGTTTTCAAGGTGTGGAACATTTCTCAGAAGACTTAGGGCTGGGCGGTATATCGAGTTTGTACAATATATATTTTTTAGAAACGATATGGAATGAGGCAATACCGCTTATATCGATATACAGTAGATGGATACGAGCGCATCTGAAAAATAGCAGAGTATGCAGAATGAGCTGATGCAGGGAAAGTGCATGATACAACTTGTCCTCAAAATGACACATGCTTTATTTTAAGGGCTTCAAAATAACTGGTAAGATATAGTTAACAAGTATAGTTTAAAGCAGCTTGCCCTGTCAGATACTCTGAGAGAAAGGCTACTTGTGCTGACACAGAAAAATACTTGAGCTGTTAATGCGTTTGAAATGTGGTGCTTTCCTCAGTGCATAACTTGGCTACCTTTCACAAGTATATTCCCCATCTGTAAATGTTAGAAAGTCATGAAAATGTATCTATTTTGTAGTCCGGAGAGGACGAGCTTTGCATGTGAATCTCCGCTAAAATTCAGGCTTCCGTGAATGAGTGCCACCGCATGCATGCGCGACAAACAGACGTTGCACAATTGAATAGGAACGCAATGATTCTGACTAAAGTATACATCAAAATATTTGTTGTTGGACAATAAATGTGCCATATGTGGATTTTTAAGTCTATTTTTATGAAAGTGACCATTATAATGGCCGGGGTAATTAAATGTAGGCTAATATTTAGGTTTTTGTTTTTATTTTCATTTTTAGTTTAGTGAATTATTGATTGTGTTTTTAGATTGTAATGTTACAATGTTAGAATGTAATGTGATTTTAACACCCCATAGACATTACATTCACTGTATTTGTTAATAGCCTTCAAAATCAACATTGTTTTTAGAACTTCATTGGGCAGGATGTGAAATAAAATGAATTATTATTAAAATAAATACAGAATTCTTTTTGTTTTATCAAATAGAAAATACTGTGTATCGCAATTCAACCTAAAAATACAGAGATATGATTTTTTTTGGCCATATTGCCCTGCCCTAGGAAGACTATTACAAAGCATGAAATAACATGCTCATCCTCATCCTCATTTAATGGTGAAGAATGTAAAACTGTACAAACAGTACAAACTGAGTGCTAAAATGACATTAAAAAGAACCATTTTTCAAAGTGCAGTACAGTGATGATCAATACCTCTGTCCATCTTTGTGTCTGTCTGCAGGGCAGCGCAGTGTTTGATTTCACTGGCACAGGGACAGAAGTGTGGGGCAACTGTAATGCTCCTCGTGCCATCACCCTCTCTGCCCTCATATACTCTCTGAGATGCATGGTGGGCCAGGACATCCCCCTCAACCAGGTGACACACTTTAGTGGATGGTGCTCAATAAAATGTAAAAGAAGTAGGCTTATGAAATATTATTACGATTTAAAATAATTTGAATATATTTTAGGTAAAAAAATGTCAGTGTCCCTGTTACATCGTAATTGCATAATTACAAAAATCTTAATTCTTTCATTATTTCCTCACCCTAATGTCATTCCTAACCCATAAATTGTAATCAACATTTCAAGTTTCAAAATGATCATGAAGACATCGTAAAAGTGATCCAAATCCTTTTGAAGACACAATAGCTTGATATGATAAACAGATTGAACTTTTATTCACATATAAACATTGATCAAAGCACATCTATAAAGCACATCAAATATGGTAAACAGAAGTTCAAGCATTATTGTTTGATGTGCAATAACAAACAATCACATTAGTTACTGCCATAGTTCTGCTCCACTTTTTGTTTACGTTGATTTGTTGCACTAAATAAATATTCATACACATAGTTGCGGGGGTAGTTGACCCACCACTTGAATTCACTCACTTGTACATTTATATGCTGTTTTAATTAGTTTAAAATGTCGGAATATGTGTGTTAGGTTGCAATTTATTTTATGATGTCCTTGTTACACTGTAACTAAACATTTAAGTACTGAGTAATATTAAGTATCTGCATGTGCTTACTTTAGGGTTAGGGTTTGGTTGAAGGTTAGTTGCATGTAATTATGCATAATTTATAGTTATTACTATAGAAACTACATGTAACATATGTAATAATGACTCTGTAAAATAAAGTGTTACTGGATTTGGTTTAGGGTTGTAATTATGGATAATTTACTGTTATTACAATGTAACTACCAGTGTAGGGAGTAACGCGTTACTGTAATTCCACTACTACTATGGTAACGCACATGTAACTAAATGTTTTTGTTTAATCAAGTTCCACAATTACTGAAATGTAAATTAGTTTGTTATTCGCATTACTCTCTTTTGTGAAAAATGAAGGCTTGCAGACAAGAAGCTCAAATCTAGGCCCTAGCTGCATGTTTTTTTTTTACAATTTTTTATTTGTTTAGATTGTGTAGCCCGTTTAGTTTGCGAGCGCCTATGGCCAGCCTAACCTCAACTTATCAAGGCCTTGCCGCTTGGTTGCTGGCCACTTGGCCGTCACTTAAAAAAACAAAAACTTTAATTTAACAAACAAAAAAATGCTCCAAACAGTTTCCTAAATTAACTTTATAAAGAAACAAAACAAAATATAACTACTTTGACATTAAAAGCAAAACTAAACAATTTTAATGGCTGCAACAATGTGAAATAGGGAGGATAAAAAAAAAAAAACAGGCAGGTTGTCTTACACCTCTCCACAAAATGAATATAAATCCGATCTTCAATCCCTGTGCTATATGCACATTTAAGGTCACGTCAACGAAAGCAACAGATATGAGCTGCATTTTATATATCATCAGCTAATTTCAAGATCAAAGACTGCAACAGGAGAAAGAGCGCGCTAAGTATTTAGTCATTTAGTCTCATTAGTTGTAATGAAGATGATTGTGTTTTTGAGCATCTAAGACTTCCTTTCAGGTTCACTGGCGGCCGTTTGCGTGTTGGCTTGCTTTACTCATTCGCGGCGACGCGTGTTGCATAGCGCCTTCAGACTACAACATATATAGCCTTTAACACTCTCACGCGTTTCATTTTTAACAATTTGCCAGGGTTAAAATTTACAAATGTGGTTTAAACAATCAGATGCATTAACATTTGTCCAGTTTTTCCTGAAATGCATCCCAGACCACCTGCTGAATTGGTTTGTTTGGATTTAAATCCATCTCAAAAGAATTTCAAAATGCATTTACTTCTGGTCTTTTCACGATCGGATAGATATCTGGTCAGAGAAAACGAATTAAGTGACCAGGTGTAAAAAGCCATAACTCTCCCAGCTGTGCCGAAGGAATGCTCGCTGCTGCTGGTGCACACTTAACACCGTACTACTGCTTGATTTAAAGGCCTTTTGCCCTGTTGATTACAATAAATAGGTCTAAAAATTATGTTTATTTTGTTTGACTGTTCAGTACTGGTCATATTTACATTTAAAAAGCTGACATAAAAGTAACTAAAAAGTAACTACTTACTTTTGATATACAGTAATTGGTAAAGTAATTAAATTACTTTTAAAAGTAACTAGTAACTAACTAATTACTAATTTTCAGTAACACTGGTAACTACTATGTAACAAAGGACATTATAAAATAAAGTGTTATTGCACTTTTTACAAATATGATTTCTAATTGAATAAATATTTTTGAATACTATTATTTGCAAGAAAGTATTTTTGTGTCATGATTTGTTTTGTGTTTCAGGGCTGTCTGACCCCTGTTAAAGTCATCATCCCCCCTGGCTCAATCCTGCAGCCGTCTCAGAATGCTGCAGTAGTGGGCGGTAATGTGCTGACCTCACAGAGAGTGGTGGACGTCATCTTCAGGGCTTTCCAAGTGTGTGCAGCCTCACAGGTGTGTTTTATCAAACAGAGTGGTCACTATCTATAGCAGTTGATGAAATCTTGAGCTTCTGAACTCACAAGCCAAAGCAAGATCACAAGGCAGAGCAGACCATATGGTTTTGGCTGCTTGAGTCAAGTCCAATTTATTTGTATAGTGCTTTTCACAATACACAGATTTTCTGTAAAGATACTTTAAAACAATGTCACTATACTCGCTGATGGATTCTCATAAGGACGAAGATGAACTGGAAACAAGAATTTTAATAACGAAACTCAAGAAACTATTACAGAACAAGCATCACACACATGTTGACATTGACAAAGACGGACCAACACTGAGTGAGAACAAAGGACTTAAATAGGACTTAATATACACTATTAGGGGTGTAACGAGACACTCGTGTCACGATTCGATATGTATCTCGATACTGAACTCACGGTAAGATATGTATCACGATATTTTAAGCCAAAATAAAGTTGTTTTTTTACAATTTTTTATATTTTTGCTAATATATATATTTATTTTGTATTATGATTAAATAATTATTTTATTATTTGTGCATTATTATCAGATCCAGCAAATATTCTCCCTATGCATTATTATATTATATTCAACATTATGTATAGTCATTGTATGATTCTATGTAATAAGATTATTAATGTAATAATGTCACTGACACTCCCTAAACTTAGGCCACGTTTACACATAGCCGGGTATTTAGAGAACCGAATATTTCCCCGCCTCCGTTTTCAAAAATAACATCGTGCACACAACATCGTTTTAAAAAAAGTTGTCGTTTACATCAACCCACATAAATACGCCGCCGAGAGCCATCATAACTATGCCAAACCAATTGGTGGCAGTGTAGGGAGAAGGATAAAGCGGTGCAAGCCAATCAGAATCCTCAAAATCAACAACAACGAATAGCACGAGCGACTTCCTGTTCCTTTCAAAACAACAGACATGGCGCGAGGTTCGTTCGTGTGGACACACAGCGATGTGGAGTTACTCCTAAATGTCGCGTTAGTACAGCAGTTGTGTTTGCAAATGCAAACAGGCCAAAAGCGTTTGCACAAAAGTAAAAATGAGTACCACCTTAACAGCATCCATGATCAAACCAACTCTAAACATTTGGCGCTTACATGACGTAAGCATTTTCTGGTGCATTATGTGACGTTTGAGAACCTAAAACCCCGTTTCGCACAGTTGACACGGCAACACATAACCGGCGTTTTCAGAAATCTCCACTTTGGCTGGAGTTTTTAGAAATAATCGTTTTCTGGGATAAAAACGGCGTTTTCGTGTAAATGACAGGTCAAAACGCAGGGAAATATCTGCGTTTTCCCATCGTGTTAACGGGTCCTTAATTTTTTTCCTTCACGCATTCTCACCCCATGCTCGCAACTCTCCCGTGCTCGCTATGTCCCGCCTATCTCTCTATTAATACAGTATGTATGAATGAACCATCTAAATTGCTTTGAATAATCATACTACTAATACTATATGTGATATAGTGATTTAAATGGTGTTTGCGCTTAGACTTGGAGGAGTGCCGTTCCGGCAGCACGTGCACTTCAGAAGATGCAATCAATCACAGTTCTAATCGCAAGAAAGTGTGTCAAAATGACCGCTCTCAAACTGTAAATGTTTAGCTCATCCAAGAATTAAACTATCTGCATTTATTCCCTATCATGTTGTTTTCGCGCGTCACTCAGTCATTTGAACATCTGTGTTTACTACAGTATGCGTGTCGTGTTAAATATATTCATTATATTATAAAGCCATTGTGTCTCTTCAGACTTGAAGACTTAAGTTTTTGAATTAGACCACTCAATTAGTTATTATTACGATGCCTTTATGACATTTTTTGCATCTTTTAAGTTTGAGAGGAATGGACTTTAAAAATGGAGGGACCGAAATCCCTCAGGTTTCATAAAGAAAATCATTTGTATTTAGAAGTTAAACAAAAAAACGACTTGATGGTGAGTACATGATGACAGAATTTACATTTGTGGTACATTTTATTCATTTGTATTTGGGTGAATTATACCTTATAAATAGGCCTACTACAGCAAGTTGAGCCTCGGATAAAACAACTATATATATTTATATATCGTGAATCATATCGTTTCCATCAATGATACATATCGTCACATTTTATATCGCGATATATCGTTTAACGATATACCGTTACACCCCTATACACTATATTGCCAAATGTTTTGGGATGTCTGCCTTTACATGCACATGAATGACATCCCATTCTAAACTTTGTTTCCCAAGGTAAACTTTCGGCCGACTGTCGTCCGTGGAAAAGTGTTGAATGTTGAAAGTGAAACTCGAAAAAAGATGCGTACGTGACGTCATGACGAGCCTAGCTAGTCTTTCGATCGGCAGGGGGACTTTCAACAATTTTTCCATAAATTGAACAGGGAAGCGGTTGGCTGAAAGTTTACATGATAAAGTTTTAAATATGGATATTTTTCTTACACAAACGCATCGGTTCATTTCAGAAGGCCTTTATTAATACCCCGGAGCCGCGTGGAGCATGTTATTTGTTGGCCCGATGCACTTTTTATGGACTTCAAAAACAGAGCAACTATTACTGCAATTCTGGTTGGATTAGCCTGGAATTTTGTAATATAACTCCGATTGTATTCATCTGAAAGAAGAATGTCATATACACCTAGGATGACTTGAGGGTGAGTAAATCATGGGCTAATTTTAATTTTTGGGTGAACCATCCCTTTAATCCGTAGGGTTTAATATGGAGTTGGCCAACCCATTGCAGCTATAACAGCTTCAACTCTTCTGGGAAGGCTTTCCACAAGGTTTAGGAGTGCGTTTATGGGAATTTTTGACCATTCTTTTTGACTTGTGGACACTGTGCTCCTCAGCATGCACTCATTCCACTCTGTGTTTTTTATTTATTTTATTTTTTATGTGACCTACCACTTCGTGGCTGAGTTGCTGTTGGTCCCAATTGCTTCCACTTTGTTGTAATACCACTAACAGTTGACCGTGGAATATTTAGTAGTGAGGAAATTTCATGGATGGACTTATTGCACTGGTGGCAACCTATCGCGGTACCATGTTTGAATTCTCTGAGCTCCTGAGAGCGACCGATTCTTTCACAAATGTTTGTAGAAGTAGTCTGCATGCCTAGGTTTTTGGTTTTTCTACACCTTTGTCCATGGAAGTGATTGGAACACCTGAATTCAATGATTTGGAGGGGTGTCCCAATACTTTTGGCAATATAGTGTACATTCAAACCAAAGATTATTCAGACACCAGATATAATTTTTTTACTAGAGGGTCCAAGACACTATAGTTCATTTATGTAAGTGAGGAATACCAGGAAAATTTATAAAAAAATTGGGACCAAAATTATTCAGACACTTTGACCTGACCAAGTGTTTTTTCTTTAACTGCTAATGCAACCTTTTACAGCACAGACTGAAAAAAATGAAGCATTGCTTGGTAATTGGTTGACCTAAATTGGTATGATCTAATTGTGTACTTAAATTGAACAGCTACACAACAGTTGGTTGATTGGTTGTTTGTAATCATTACAGAGAATCATTGAACATTGTGATGTGCAATGTATATTAGGAGAAAATGAAACCTTTGACCTTTTTTGGCCTTTGATACATGTAAACATGTTGTAGGAGACCTCCAAAACAAAATCAGGAGCCTTTAAAATAACATAATAGGGACACATTAATCATACAAAAACATGATTATAAGAAAAATGCTAAGCATAAAGGTCCACCTCTAAACATACCCTTCACTGGGGTGTAAGCAGATTGTATGAAAACTAATTAAATTATTAAAATTTATGCGAATTAGCCATCAATTCGCTAAAATGGAAAATAGCTACAGATTGCCATGAGATTGTGTTGTTGACATTTTTGGGATGATATAAGCAATCATGCAGCCAAGATTTGCTGTATTGTGTATATATTGCTTTACATGATAAGACTATGTTTACAGGTGAAGTAGAACATACCATATTTCCAATTTTTTAAATATTTCTAGATAATATGTTTAACATTTTTGAAGATTTTATAATCAAACATTGCATACCGTTTAACATGAGTGTACTGTATATATTCGGGCAAGGTTGCTCATACTTATAGTAACTGTATCATTCGTTATTAATTGTATATTCATTAAATAATTTGAGTTATTCGTTTGTTAAGTGGTGATATTGAGAATTATGAAACCTGTAACAATTTAGTTTAGTGACAAGCCTAATTACTATTTAAAATTGTGGTTATATGCATAAAAATGCATGGCATAATACTTGTACATAGTGCATAATATCTTTATTCCCTTAGAGTGTATGCCAAAGGCAATGGTGGCAAGGTATGAAAAACTCCATTTGAGTCCATTTAGATGCGATTTATGATCACACTTTGTACCTTCTCTCATATTTTCTTTAAAGGGTTGCATGAACAACGTGTCATTCGGCAGTGAGAAAATTGGTTACTATGAGACGGTTGCTGGTGGTGCGGGGGCGGGGCCAACCTGGAATGGGCGTGGTGGCGTTCACACTCACATGACAAACACTCGCATCACTGACCCTGAGATCCTGGAGAGCAGGTCTGAATATTTAACAGCATTATAGAAACATTACATTCATTCATAACGTGAAAGAGATATTTGAAGTTGAGTTGATGTTGGCTTCCCAGGTATCCAGTGATTCTTGAGCAGTTTTCTCTCCGGCCCGGTTCCGGAGGCAAAGGTCTGTACCATGGCGGTGATGGTGTGGTCCGGAAACTTCGATTTCGTAGTCCAGTGGTTCTGTCAGTGCTGACAGAGAGGCGTTCTACACGACCCTATGGCCTACAAGGTACCTTTATTTGCATAAATATATACACACACACCGATGAGGCATAACATTATGACCTAATACTGTGTTGGCCCCCCTTTTGCTGCCAAAACAGCTGCCAAGGTGGTCAGCATGGGCACCCTGACTGGTCTGCGGTTATGCAGCTCCATATGCAACTAACTGTGTATTCTGACACCTTTCTATCAGAACCAGCATTAACTTCTTGAGCAATTTGAGCTATAGTAGCTTGTCGCTCCCCACGTGCATCAATGAGTCTTGGCCACTCAACCACTTTTGATAGATACTGACCACTGCAGACCGGGAACACCCCACAACAGTGCAGTTTTGGAGATGCTCTGACCCAGCTGTCTAGCCAACACAATTTGTCCCTTGTCAAACTCGCTCAAATCCTTACGCTTGCACATTTTCATTGATATTATGTTATGCCTGATCGGTGTAAATATGTATATATGCTTTCATCTGTGTTCTTATGTCTACATACACATACATATCATTTTTGGCTTGTCTAGGAGGTAAAAATGGAGCACCAGGGCTGAATTTGTTACATAGAACGGACGGCAGAATCTTAAATTTAGGGGCGAAGAATACCATCAGCCTGGATCCTGGGGTAAGACAAACTGTGTGTGTTTTTGTATACTTCTAAATACCTCCAAATCAATAATACTTTGTTTGAAAGGAGAGACAGCCATCAGTGTTCTGGAAAAAAAAAAGCTGTATGTTTTTATACATATGTATAAAAAAAAATGGACCGATGGAGAAATAAAACTATTCATTTAAAGTTGTTGATGATAGCTGTATAAACAATATACAATATATTTTACGTTTATTAAGTATCCAGGCTGAGGCATGAGCTGTTCAGGCTTTGTCTTCTTCTGGAAAGTGGGGCAGGGATCAGCAGATCATTTGCATTTAAAAATACACTGAACTTCCACTCAAAAATGGGCATCTATAACATATAATAAATGAACCGTGGGGTATTTTGAAACTGCAGACACTTTCTGAGGACACCTGAGACAAGATTACATCTTGTAAAAAGGGGAATGATCTTTAAAAGATAAAAAAAGAAGTAGTAGGGATAATTAATGATTTAAGAATAGTTTACTGACATTGTGAGAATAACATGGAATTGATAAAAAAGTATTCTTTACAATTCTGGTGCTCTGCCCTTCAGAGTGAGCAGGGCATAGTGATGCCTGACTTCTCAAGAATTTCCCAGGCGTCTGTGCCATTCAGAACTGGAGTGAGAATGCCATTTGAAATGAGGTAGCAAACAGGATGCAGAATTGCCATTTAAAACATTGAAATGCATCCTGTTTGTTACCTCAATTTTGAATGCAAGGAAGTTAAATTAAAATCAGTTAAAATTCTGTTAATTTTGACTCAAAAAACTTTGAATGTTGATTTGACAAAGGCTTAAAAAGAATTGGATGGATAGATAGATATTTCTAGATGTTTTTTAACTTCTGTTATTAACTTCTGATGTTAGCGACTATAGAAACTTTAAATAAAATGGACTTACATAAACTGTGGCATACATGACAGGACATGTTCAGTCTGTTCACCCCTGGAGGAGGTGGATACGGACGTGTGGATGAACAGGATGGAGACCATCAGCTTCCCTCTAAACGTCGTTGCCTGCATGAGCCACAGGACACAGTCTAAGAAGACTTCATGGATTCATGCATTTTAGGGAACAAAGCATTGGACAATAGAAAAACATTTTGTAAGAAAGATTAAATAAAATCTAACGCAACCTCTTACATAAAGTGTATTTTTTTTCTGTTCTGCTACACCGTGTTTTACAAAGGTTGGTTTAGAGTATATAAAGTGATGAGAGAATCAATGATCATTATATTTCGGTACAGCAACATTCTATGCTATTAACATGCACTGGATAAGATCATGAACTTAAAAATGGATAATGAAATTACAGCAACCTTATGAGTGACATTTTGTATATACTGGCCAGTGGCCATCCATTCAGGGTGTTTAACTGCTTTTGGTCCAAGACTCTGAGATGGACTTCACTCCTATCCATTTTGGTGAATGGATGAATTGTATTAGAGTAATACGAATTTGAAAGGGTTTTTGTTTTTTTATTTGAATCCCTGATAAAATTAACTGGTGCCTTATAAATGTGCTCATGTCAAATCTTAAATCTATTTCTTTCTTCTTCTTTTTTCAATCATTAATTTATTTTTGTCCTGTTTGTGGCATGATTATTTTCCAATATATGTTTAAAAACATGTTGCTGAATGGGGAGACAATTTGCACCAAACACATGGCACCAGGATGCACTATGGGAAGAAGGCAAGCCAGCAGAGGCAGTGTGATACTTTGGGCAATGTTCTGCTGGGAAACCTTGGGTCCTGCCATCCATGTGGATGTTACTTTGACATGAACCACCTACCTAAGCATTGTTGTAGACCATGTACACCCTTTCATGGAAACGGTATTCCCTGGTGGCTGTGGCCTCTTTCAGCAGGATAATGCACCCTGACACAAAGCAAAAATGGTTCAGGAATGGTTTGAGGTGTTAGCTCCAAATTCCATCTCAATCCAATCGAGCATCTGTGGGATGTGCTGAACACTCAAGTCCGATCCATGGAGGCCCCACCTCGCAACTTACAGGACTTAAAGGATCTGCTGCTAACATCTTGGTGCCAGATACCACAGCACACCTTCAGGGGTCTAGTGGAGTCCATGCTTGACGGGTCAGGGCTGTTTTGTCAGCAAAAGGGGGACCAACACAAAATTAGGGGTGTTGTTAGTTGTTCTGTTAAGCATAATGTTATGCCTGATTGGTGTATATATATTTATCAAACGCGATTAATGCTACATTGCATTTGCAGCTATAATATTTCTAGGGTACGATGCGCTGCTTTTGAAACGTTTCTCAATGTGTGCTGTTTTAATATATTAATGATTTTCACGAAACGCAGTGATTGGTCGTTCATAAGTGAGCGGATGACCGAAACTTTGCTCTTATTTACGCTTGAGCTTATTTTATCTATTTTGGATTTTTGCAAGTAGGCTACAGAATAATTTTCTTGTTTTTAATTATTTTTTTTATATATTTTAATGACAGCACGCGTACTTGGCTCATAACAAAGCTTATGTTCTACCATTCAGTTTGTATTTTTTATTTACACTGAACAGAAAACATTTACACTTTACAGAAACGTCTGTAAAAAACGGTGCACACATTGCATGTGAATATTAACGAAATTTCCGTATTTATTTTTCATAATTTTACCCTCATTTTGAGGCTACTTGTTGCTTTTGCGTTTTGGATACTTTTTTAACATGTTTTATTTACTGGTTTAATTTAAGTATAGCCTAATTACTCAACTAAATGCCTCCACGATCATTGGCATATTATAGGCCTATGTTTAAAATGGTTTATTTTTTATTTTGAGACTGCTCATGCTTTAATGCTATCATATAGCTAGCCTACCCCTTTTTTAAAATTAGTATTATTCATTTATTTATTTGTTTATTGCATGTTTTATTAAAACGAAAATCTCAAACCCATAAGGCTACACGATATTGCCTAAATGACAAGCGGTTTAATCATGAATGGAGAAATCTCCAGATCTCTTCTGTTTAAGTGACTTTTGCGATTCTTATTACATGAGCAATTTTTCTTGTAGGTCTGTAGGCCTTGCTACCTGTAATATCACTTGTCTGGATATTCAATAACCTATGCACAATTGGCAATAATATGCTAATTAAGATACGTATGGTTATATATATATATATATAATATAATCCTACTTCACTATTCATTAAAATATTTATGTAAAAGCATTAGTAGGCCTATTTCAAATGTGCTGACGTATTTACTTAAGAGAAAAACAGAACATTTATATGAGCAATTATTTTTCGATATTATTTCTGCCACACATTTATTCTGTAATTTTGTATTTTTCTTTTATTTTGGTCATGCCAGTATACTCACAACAACTATAAAAATACATAAGCTGTTTATTAAACATCATGAAGGATGTTTTTGAGAATACACATAGGTCTATATTAACCTTTTAAATTACGTCAATTGCGATTTATTTTAAGATGATGTAGTCTCAAGTTTTCTGAGAGTGCCCATTTTGTCTCCACAATGAAAACAATGTGGATAGTGGTTAAAGATTTTTAATTAAAGTTTACACTATGTGTGCCAAGCAAAAAAAAGTGTTCATTTGGTTTTAAATGAGGTTCAGGTGTGTTCTGATCGAGCCGTTCATTTACTGTGGTTTTCAATAATTTTCATAAATTCTTGTTCCACTGCATCTTGCAAGTCTTTTGAAATACAGAAAAGTTTTATTTCTGCATGCTAAGAAAATAAATCAAATCAGATTGCATTTGATTTATTAATCTCTTTTTTAAATCACCGGGTTCTAGTAAAATAGCGTTTTGGCCTTCTTGAACCACAAAGTAACCATGATCAAAGAGCTCAAGAACCGAACATTTGACTGAGTAAATACAAAGCAAAACAACAGTAACAAACATGCATTGGCTGAAAGACAATGTTCCTTGATATTTCAAAACTTTAAAAAAAAAAAGACCACTTTTTCTTGCAATCTAAAAACTTTTGACTAGACACACTTTTAAGATGAAATCTAGGTATAAAAACTTCTGGACATTTTTCATTTGGATTACACCTCAAATGGATACACTTGAAGCATATTCAACAATACTATAAAGTCTGAATGCTACCGTGACAAAATAATACAATCAAGAAAGACTCTACAAACTCTTCAGCTGAGCCAATTAATCAGCCACAAATGCTAAATTCTAAGGTCCATTAAAAAGAATGGACCTGTAAGAGGGTGGAAGTGTTGGGGGTGTGAATGAGTGATTTGAGGGAGGACAGGACAGAAAAAAACAGCAGGAGGTGGTGAGGTGACGTGCACCAGACGGAGGGACACAGCCACAGACCACCAGTTAAATGACCCTTGCATTCAATTACTGATCAAACTGCTCAATATGAGATTCTGGACAGTTTTATGCAGACGTGCATGATCAAAAGGTGACAAACATTCATTTGATGACCAGATTATTAAAGAAAACCATATATAGTTACAGCACCTATACTCCACAGGGACACAAAGAGTTGTGATAAGGCTTAGAGACACAGTAGACTGATAAAAAATGGCTCTAATTACAATTCTTCAAAGTGAATGCATGCCAGAAAAAAAGGAAAAAAAAACGCACAAGACTGCATCTTATCAAATCTGTCAAGCCTCCACAGTTGTTATCAGAGCCTGAGATTGGATTTTTACCAAGTGGAGTGGGGGTGAAACGAAAGTGTTTTAAACACAAATTGGAGGAAGAGAATCAGGTCAGAAAAGCCAAACAAAAAGTCAAGATTTAAAATAAAAAAATCCATGTTTACTCTGCAACATATAAAAAGTGACACATTCATGGCAGAAAAGCCGGTCTTTATGTAAACATTGCAGGTTCCTTACAGATTCAAAAGTACACATTCACACACACACAAATCCCTAATCCCTACAAATGTCCAGCATAACATTTCAGGACGATTTGTAGAAAGTTAAAGCAGCCACACACGATACTTCAGGCTTATAAACGGACAACATTCAATTTGTCATGTGAAGTATTGCACTGCATTATTCCCTACAAGGGTCCATTCAGAAAACAAGAGCAGTTAAAAGCACCAATCTCCCACTGACATCAAAAGTCTTGAGGTAGTAATTGTATCAAAGTAAGTCACATGAGTGGACGGGAGTTAGAACAGTGTCAACACTTGAATCTTTGGTCAATATTGGCCTGTCTTAACTCCAGTAACAGTTCAGTATACTGAGGGAATTCCCTGAGACAATTCACAGATTGAGTATTTTGTGTTGAGCAGCACAAATGGTTGCAAATATGTATGTGTAAACCTGGCCAGGGCCAAACATGAGTTCTTCTTAAAGAGAATATTTGCAAAGGGAAGGTCCGTTCTGAAGGGCATACTGGTTTGGAGTTGGGTGAGAAGTCTGATTGTTGGGGCCAAGCGCGTCGAACACACTCTTATTGGGAGGAACAGATTGCAGCATACTGTCCAAGTCCATGAGAAGGGGAGGCGCTTGTATGGAAACTGGCCCACTTGGTAGGATGGGCCAATAAGGGTGACCAATCAAGTGTGATGATGTGACGTGCGCACCACCATATCCGTAGAATGGAATACCACCCAGTGGCATAAACGGGTTTCCGTTAAAGCGCATGCTAGGAGGGGCTACCGCATTAGGGGGGGTGTATTTGGCGTAGGAAGTCGGCAGCTCCCATGGAGGAGTAATGCCACGCTTGGAGCTTTTGTTTGGCGGGGGGCAGGAGTCACTGTATCCATCTGAAGTCGATCCTCGATCACTTGATCTTTTCCCAACGAGTGTCACCCCTCTCCAGTCCTCATCGGACAAATCCGACGCGGGACTGACGGAGCTGGCTGACGAACTGCAGTTGTACGAGGCGTTACAAGGGCGTGGAGGAGTTGTAGAGCGAGTGTGCGGAGGGGGCCCAATGCCCCAACTTTCCCTCTCTCGTAGCCCCTCCCCAGCAGAGCTAGCAGGCCTGAGGCTATGCAGGAGAGAATCAATGGCAAACGTTGAGTCCAGTTTGGGACGATAGGGGTCCTCTGATGGGAGCGGGCTGTGACGGGTGGGAACAGGGGGTAAAGAGAGGTCAGCGGGCAGAGGTTTGGACTCGTTCGATGGAGCGTAACCTTGAAAGATGTACGGGGCCAGGTCCTGAGCAAAGATGGTTTCATCCTGACGGGATACTGCTGTATTTTGTCTTTTCAGCAGCTCCAAGGGAATTCTGTTCACTTCTACAGTCCAAAAGTTACCTTTACCTTGGGGTTTACCAGGATCCTTCAGAACCTAGAGAGAGGAGAGGGAAACAGGATAGTGTCAAACTAACGTAAAACTAACATATAATGTCATTTATCGATTACCTGAAGTCAAACACATACCTTCACAAAGCAGTCGTATGAGGACAGGTTGTGTCGGACTGAGTCCCTCCAGCCTTTGTAATTTCCCTTGAAGAATGGAAAAAGTGTGCTGATCTCCTTCAGAATCTGTTCCATGAAGACAATGTATAGTTATTAAAAACATATCATCATTATTGGCCACAGCTTCTAAATTGCACAGATTCAAACAGACAGCTGATTCATATTACTGAAAATACATGAATGTTAACTTTCTGAAAAAAATAAAGTTAATTTAAAATTAAGATTAAAATTAAATCAAGTGTGCAAATGTATACAGTCAAACCAAAAATTATTCAGACACCAATTATATTTTTTTACTATTGGGTGCAGGACACTAATAGTTCATTTATGTAAGTGAGGAAAGCAAAATAAAGTAAACTGTGACAAATTATACCCACACATTCTTCATATAGTGGACTACCAGTAAAATTGATAAAGGTTTGGGACCAAAACTATTTAGACACTTTGACCAGACCATGTTTATCTTAAGTGTTTTTTCTTTAATTGATAATGCCACCTTTTACAGCACAGACTGAACAAAATGAAGCACTGCTTGGACATTGGTTGACCTAAATTGGTATGAGCTAAGTGTGTTCTTAAATTTAACATCTGACAGCTGATTGGTTGATGGTAAACCATTAGCTAGCCTACATACCTTTCTATCAAAGTTATCGGACATTATCAAGATGAATTTGTTCTGACGTCGTATTTTATTACCCTTTTCTAAACTATAGCGAATAAACTGTGATAATGTGAGAATGTTGAAGGTGTCTGAATAAATTTGGGTTTGACTGCATATCAACTCTCACTTTATATGTAAATACCTACACTTAATAGGCCTAATATTAGCCTATGCCTATAGCCTATTTTTTATTTATTTTTGCCCAAATACAGGATTTAAGTGGCATTTTAATAAAAGAAATGTGGAGTCAAATCACCTGTAGCAAGCTCTACTTCAATTCATCAACAAAAATCAGTCACTCTTGAATACTCAGCAAACTGCTAATCCCGATCGTGGGTTCTTACACATTGCGACATTTCGAAACAATCGCGTAGTAATTGTGGCACAGTGTGATTCCAGCCACAGCTATCAGCATGATAGAGTATCGCCCTCTGCTTTCACTATTCACAAAACAAACCCCATCGAGATCCAGACATGAGACAGATTAAGCGCCCCAGGCAGATTTGGATGTGCAACACGCACTTCACATGTAAACTTAATGTAGTTTCTTTGTGGCAATAAACGCCAGTGTTGTGATGGTACAATTAGGTTTTATATTAATTGTCAGTTAATTCCTCTGAAAAAAAATTTCAAGTAACCGAATAACAATGGAACTTGTATTGGGACGTTAAATCGGAAAGGATCTAATACGATTTTAGGAGACAAACTGAAAAATGAAAACTTAATTATCATGCCTCGCAACTTTCAAGGTGAAAGTGTTTAGTTGTGGCACGGCTAAGGATAATAGCGTCAGCTTGAACGCTGAAAATTTTAAATTTGCATAAAAGTTATGCCAAACACATGATGAAAATATGATGAAGTATTACATTGTACAAACAACAACAAAACAAATCCAGTTGTAAAGAGTAGGCCTATCGTTTACAAGAAAATATTTCAGTCTTCTTCAAATGTCACGTTTAATTAAATGTGTAGGCTATTTGTAATTAATTGTAAAATATGGCTCCTGAGTGAGAACTGTTTCTGAATCTTTATGAAGCATCATTTGACCAAGACAAAAAAAAGTTGTGAAAGTGACCAACCTCTGATAAAGTGAGCTTCTTCTCCGGAGAGTTCTGGATGACCATGGCAATCATAGCTAGGTAAGAATATGGTGGTTTGGGATAACGCTGATAGTTCTTCTTCTTTCCTCCGCTGGAGTTTCCATCCTGCAGTTCCCATGCGCGCTGATCCGACGGTTTGGCTCTAAAACAGGAGTCCTGCGCCATCCCTGTGGACTTATCCAGTCGGCCACCGAAGTCCAGCAGTGGGTTTGTGGAGCAATGACAGCTGGGGTTGGAAGAGGAATAGCTGGTTTTGCAGTCAAGGTGATGGTCGCGTTGGGCTCTTGCTCCTACAGTGATCACGGATGGTGCCAACAAGCCCGGACCCCCCCAGTGCTTTGTCATGCTGATGTAGAGGGGGAGGAGGGAGGCATGGATGGTCGCTCCTCAACCCCTCAGACTGCTGGCTCCAGGTCAACTATATTTGAGCAGCAAACAATTCACAGTTTCATGTCAGTCCCGCTGCGTAATGTGAGTGAGAATGAGGCGCGATGCGCAATCACCGCGGGGGAGAAGGGGGAGGACACGATAAAAATCAGCGCTCAGGTTACCTGAAAGACCGCTTAAATGGCCTTTCCATGATATGGCCTACATCATGTGCAGACATTTCTCCACAAATCATGAAATGCTAATAAGAATAACAATTTCGCCCTTGGTCCTTTGTATAGGCGCGCAAAGGGTAAAATATAATTTGGATTAATTATGTCTAAATAGACATTTTAAACGAATCAAAAGAGCACCAGCTCCACTAACCAATAGCTTAGATCCAAGTAAATATTTCAGACATGGATAGTTGACATGGCATGACAGTAACATAAGTGTTTTTAAAATATATTTTATAAGCGCATTTTATAGCCACCTAAAACACCCGTTTAATATGCAATTATGGCTCTCAATTAATGAGACCACAAACAGTTTTAAATTCCATTGCCACATCACAAGACTACTGGAGTGAACTGCCAAGAAAACCTAAAATGCTGTTAACATGGTCAGAATAAATAGATAGGGCACACTACCTAACGTAACACGTTAAATATTAGGCTACTGTTTCACATTAGCCACATTCCAATGCTGTCTGTCAGATATTAGGAGGTGTAAATAGGCTAAAAGAATAGAAACAGCAATACACAGATTAACACCCAATCAACAATCAGGAAATAACTGCAAACCGATCACTTTAGCAGCATTGGCTATCAATACACGCATCTGATGCTTATTGCGTAAATAAATAAAAATTAGTTGTTATTATTAGCCGGATTAAACATCGAAACGTGGAAACTGTGTGGATTTCCCCAGGCCGAAGGAAAGGGCTTTTGGGGATTGGGTTGGATTTAAAGTAGGACTCTCATATCTCAGCAAGACAGAGAAAACAAGTTGGATTAGAGAGAATCTCATCCGTCCCGGGGGTTCAAAAACACAATAGCGGAATGAGAACTAAATTTATCACCCCGAGAGTCTGACAATCGCCTTGAAAACAGATTGACAACATACTGACTACTATTGTAGCACGTTTATTGGGACCCTCGTCTTTCTCATGCACATCTTTTGAATTACTGGCTCCAAATTACTAGCAGGTAACAAATAATTCAGTGAACTGGGCTTTTTTGGAGAGAAAAAAAAAACACGTTTAAATATTAAGGAACATTAATTGTGTCGTCGTTTGTTAAAGGAACTTCGTGTTAACTCAGCCGCGATTAATTTATTTCACATATGCTTGGTTTATTTCCTCCTTTACCCTACACTATAACAGATACTCATTTTGAGTGATGTCAAAGGAGCTGATGTTGCTGTTAAACGTGAACGAACGCGTGTCTTACCTGATCACATACACGCGCTCTGTGTTTGAGAAGAATCTGCAGCTCATTTGCGTAATGATGCTCTAATAATCAAACGAATGCTCAACGCTGATTGGACGAACAACTCCGCATTTATTACGAGCCTGTCCAAACATTCGCTGCATGATTTCATGCCTCCATCACGTTTCGAAATAAATACATTTGGAGTGACCATTTTGAGAATATTATTTGGAGATTGATTTGGACTTAAAATAACAAATACTGTGTTAATAAAACATTTAATGAAATATACTTTAAAATTGTACATATAGCCTAGTTTATTTAACAAACTAAAAAGATATACAAAACAAATGATCTTTCTGAATATTGTGTATTTTGTCAAATGATACTGAAACTATTTTGCATTTTTTTATTGTATGTATGTTAAATTCTTTTGGATTGGTGTGGAATGTTTATTTAATATGTTAGGTGGAATTAAAATGAACAGAGAAAGATGCTATTTTTTATGACAAAAAAAACATAAATAGAAAAGAGTCATGTTTTTATGTTAAATCTTATAATATTACTTGGTAAGTTCTACATAAATGGACTCCCAATATCATATTTCAAGGCTGACGTGATTTATTTGAAACCTTACAAGGACTTTCAAACTGCAAAACAATAAGATCTACTGATATTTACAAATAATTAAATTCCTCTTCATTACTTTGAGTAGCTACCCTTTTCTGATATTTTTGTCCCTTTTTCTTTCTCTTTAATATGTGAATATTTTCTTTAATATCTTTGATATGAATGTTATCCTTAATGTTCGTCTCATGATACCTGATGTTAAACATTTTATGAATGGTTTATGATGTTATAGAATTCTTTAAAGCATTATATGTGAAACATTTGCATCTTCTGAAATGTATATTTTTGGAAATAATAATACAAAAATGAATGCCTCCATCTATATACCCTTAATATTTTTTTTTTACTTACTTATGTGCTTATAAACAGATTATTTAAAACAATAAAACAGACAATTATTCGTTATAAGTCCTGACACTAAGAGTTTTTATTGAACATAAAAAATAAGAGCAAAATAATACAAAACAACATAAATAATCCACGTTACAGAAACTAATTTTCACATAAGATTTTAATATTTAATTTGAATCAGAATCTGTACCTATATTGCTATTGTCTAGAGATTTGGTTATTCTGTTGTAAAATCAGTGCTGGTTCTTCACTGGTGTAAAAACAGTAAACAAACAAACAAAAGAAGTAAAAAGTACATGCTATTCTAAATGTAGTTTATAGTCTATAGACTATACAGATTCTTTTAGGGATAGATATGAAAAACTATTAAAAACAACAAGGAAAATGAAGATATATGAAAGGGAGGATTTTGCATTTGCAACTGCACAAACTATAGTTTGTTTCTTGCATTAATTCATAAATAGCAAATAAAAAGATTGACACACATGTCTGAACCACTAGTGAGTTTGTAAGTAAATTTGAGAAGTAGTCCTAAGTAACAGAAGTGGTAGCATGCTGATTTGCCAAAGACTTAGAAACTTAATAAAGTGCTCATGAGGAATATAGGCTACATCTTTTTGAAATCAGTAAAGCGGAACCGTCTTCACTTCAGCCATGTAAAGAAAAGCAGAGGACTCTATTTCCTGCATCCCTCTGGAAAAGATCAGAAGAAGCTGTGAGGTCATTTCAGGGGTCACCAGATTAAACACTTGAGGTGATGATCACAGATAGAGATATTCGATATTCCTTAAATAGCTTTTCCATTTTCAGTTAAACGTTAAACATATTTTCCTGAAACTTATAATTTGGCTGATTCTTGTTTATATGAACCAATGTTCTGCTTTTATACGGCAGTTATTGCTGACTGGTGGTCATGATGACCCTTTTACGAGCCCTGCGAGTTAACAGACAGATAAGCCGGTGTGTAACCTGCCTGCTGTGAGGATTGTCCATGTGCTAACTCAGTCTACATCAAAATTATAAATAGGGTCAGATCTTTGCTTTCAGAGAACAGAAGCATTCAGATATGTTAACATTTTCACCAATAATCTATTTTCTTATACTTGTAGGTATTGGTATTTAGGTAAATCAGTTGTAAACTCCATGTGCAGATTCTTTAAGAATTATTTACTTGATTTGAATTGAATTTTCAGTCCTGAGCAAGATAGAAATGTATGTTGTTTCGTTCGTTTGTCAGGACATATAAAAGGTTCTATGAGAAATTTTTGCAACCCTGTTACCAAATTTAAAAATAGTCTAAATGAATGAAATGATTTACTAGTCTTTCCAGCATGCTGTAGAAAGGGCCTGAATTATGTAATTTCTTGGATGTTTCAAAAAATGTGTAATTGGGAAATGTGGTAATTAGAAAATGTGGGACAGTTAAAACAACCGTTGCTGAATTCTCTGTTTCTTTACCTTAAAATACAGTTTCAGGCATTTTGGTGACATGTATCCACTTTATTTTTACTGTAAGAGCAGGTGTAGCAATTTGTAACTTGAATGTGCGAGTCTTCCGGTTTCATCCACTTAGTTATTTTAGATGTACAAATAACAACAGTCTGTTATGTTGCTTGATGATACAAACTAGTATTTGTTCAGTGTTGGATGTAACTAGTTACTAAGTAATTAGTTACTGTAATTTATTTACTTTTCCCTTGAAAAAGTAAAGTAAGGGATTACTCTTATTTTTTATGTAATTTAATTAGTTACTTCTGATGTAATTGAACTAAATACTGTGTATAGACTGTAGAACAATTATATATAATACAACAGTGGAATTAAAATCAAGATTTTAAGTCTAACTTGAAAAAGCATGTTTTTATGTATCCTTCTCACATTTGTAATAATTTGGTCAGTTAATAAGAACAATTGACGTAGTTTTATAATATTGTTACGTTAAACTAAGGAAAACTAAGGTGAGGACTCATTAGCAGTGAGGAGTGATTTATTGATAACAAAATAATAACAAAACAAAACCCACGAGGGGGAAAACATAATCAAGAAATAACTAAACAAACTGTAACATACCAAACGGCGATCACAGGGAAAAGGAGACAATAGACAACGAACTGACAACAGACTGCAGCATACAAGGAGATATAAAGGGTAACTAATCAAAAGGGGACAGGTGTGAAAAAAACAAAACAAAACTCTAATCAGATAACAAGGGGAAGGGATCAGACAAAGACACGAGCACAAGACCCAAAATAACAAAACACCACATGTGCTACACGGGACAGGACAGGCATGTGACATTACCCCCTTCCTACGGAGCGGCTACCAGACGCTCCACTAGACCAGGGCGGGGCGGGAAGGACAGACCAGGGCAGGATGGGAGGGACAGACCAGGGAGAGACGGGAGAGGGACAGACCAGGGCGGCCCACAGGACTCAGGACCACCAGACTCAGGACCACCGGAACTGGGAACACTGGAACTGGGACCATCAGAACTGGAACCATCAGAACTGGGACCACCGGACTCGGGACCACTGGACCTGGGATCACCGGACTCGGGACCACCAGAACTGGGACCACCGGACTTGGGACCACTGGAACTGGCATGGAGCAAGCCATCCCTTTCCTCCTACATTTTGAGACCACCAGACTTGGGACCACCAGAACTGGAACCACCGGACTCAGGACCACTGGAACTGTCTCTCTTGCCACCTCTGGGTAAGTGGCGGATGTGAAAACTCCGTTCTTCCTCCTCCCTTTCCCCGAAGGGGTCATCGGAGCACTAGGGACTTGGCAGTCTGTGAGTAGAAGTGGGGGAGGACCAAGAGGTGGAAGACCACCCTTCCATAACACTGCTCCACTACCACGATTGTAAACAAACCCCACAAACTACCAAAATTATAGCATCCACAGCACTCCCATCTCCCAAGCGCTGACAGGCTCATTAAGGCGGTTGTTAAAAATGTCATTGAGCTCTGCATGACTGATGTTGAGCCCCTCCGCTGCAAAGACGAACCAGTCAGCAAACTCCTTAATGCTGGCTTCCCTCCTGCCGAAGGGAGAGGAGCTTGCTCCGTCATACTGGCATCAGTGCAGCGGAGGGGCAGGGAGTTGTCTTCATCCTCTGCTGAGTGCTCTGAAGGTCAGTTCATTATGTTACATTAAACTAAGGAAAACTGAAGTGAGGACTCAAAATCAGTGAGGAGTGATTTATTGATAACAAAATGAGGAAAAATATATAATCAAGAAATAACCAAACCAAACCAGGAACAGGAGACAATAGACAACAAACCGACAACAGACTGTAACACACAAGAAGAAATAAAGGGTAACTAATCAAAAGGGGACAGGTGGGAAAAATCAAACACTAATCAGAGAACAAGGGGGAGGGATCAGACAAAGACAGGAGCACAAGGCCCAAAATAACAAACACCACATGTGCTACACGGGACAGGACAGGCATGTGACAAATATTTATTTGAATAAATTAAAAGAGCCATTTCATGTCTATCCTTGAATCATTAACTATACAAGTTTAAAATATAAATTAGAAAGTAATTAGTAATAAGTAATTATATACTTTTAGGAGAGAGTAATTTGTACAGTAATCAATCTAATTACACAACTGAAGATGTAATTAGTAACTAGTAATTAATTACTTTTTTAGAGTAACTTACCAAACACTGTATTTGTTATAATATTATCTATTATTGTAATCATAACCTCACTGTTTTGTAGCAAAGCTAGTTTTAACTAGTGCTTTTTTTAACTAGTGCTGTCAATTAATTGCATCTAACATAAACGTTTGTAAATGTATAAATATATATAAAAATGTAGCTGTTTTCCTCTTGGGGACCAAAAAATGTCCCCAAATTTACTGTATTACTATCCTTGTGGAGGCATTTGTTTCCCATACCATAGGGAATACCAAGTACACACACACACACACACACACACACACACACACACACACACACACACACACACACACACACATATGTCTGGTTCACTATCTTTGTGGGGCTCTCCATAGACGTAATGGTTTTTACCAACCCAGGCTCATTGGAAATACGTGACTCTGCCTACATTTTTGCAAACCCTGAAATATGTACCTCCAGGTACGTTTCCCTGCACTTTTCGGGTGAAACGTCCACTAGAGGCGCTAAGTGGTATCAGCTAAGTGGTATCAGCATCAAGAAAGACGTGATGTAATCACGAATTTTAATTCCTATTGAAATACATTTAATTATTTGCATTTGTAAAAGTAGACATGATTTTATGAATATTTAAAGGCTACTTTAATATTTGGGAGCAACTAACCCCACTCCTACCCTAAACCTACCCACTTCTCAACAATAAAACACATAACAGACAAATAAAAGTACAGTCACAGGTATTTATTGCAAAAACTGACCAAAAACAGTGTAAAAGTATTAACTCATGTTGCATTCCAAGTCTTCTGAAGTCATACGATATCTTCATGTGAAGAACAGAGTTGATCTTAAAGTTTTAATCGCTGAAATGATGATCCAATCTGCCGCTCCGTGTGAACACCCTCCACTCGTTCATATTTCATTCAAATAATACTCTTAACTCTTGAGCGTGACGCGGTCAGTCACGAGACACACAAGAGCCAATGGCATTTTACAATCAAAGCTGACGTAATGACGCAATTGGTCACGAGACATACGACAGCCAATGCTGTCAAAGCTGATGTAACGGCGGCAATTTTCAAATATGATCTTCGGCGGGTGGACTCAACACTGATCGCTTTTGGGGATTTTCTTCACAAAAATCAATCGTTTGGCCTCGAAACACTTGGAATATTTGTACTTTTTAAATAAATTGTGCCTGCAGTCGTATCTGCCTGTTATATCCTGTTTTTATAATACACAAATGGTTAGGTTTAGAGAAGGGGTTGAGAAAAACTGATACCACTTAGCGCCTCAAGTGGACGTTTCACCCGAAAAGTGCAGGGAAACGTACCTGGAGGTACATATTTCAGGGTTTGCAAAAATGTAGGCAGAGTCACGTATTTCCAATGAGCCTGGGTTGCAACCAACATACTGTACAAACTGTACATTCTATCCCCCTACACTGCCCCTGCCCCTAAACATTCTGCATTTTTACTTTCTCAGAAAATCTCATCCTGTGTGATTTATAAGCCTTTTGAAAAGTGGGGACCGCTGGCTGGAAACCACAATATAATATAAACAAGGACACACACACACACACACAAACACACACACTTGGTGGTCACTTTGTAAAAAAACACTAGACTGCACTAGCATGATGTCACCTTTTCCACAAAATACACATTTTTGTAGTTTACATTTTTGGAGATTTCGTAACGGTAAGATATTTTGATAACAGTATTGTTTTCAAAAACTTGCACTTTAGGGGCCGTTTTACATGCCACCATTTTTCAACTAAAAATGGAAAAAGTTTTAAGGGTTTTGGCCATTAATTTACACAACAACAGCGTTTTGGTGGGCTAAAAAGGTTTGTTTTTTGGTTCAGTCTATTGGTGCGTAGTCTTTCTTTAGTGACATCACCAACTACTGGCCTGGCATGCATAATACAGCTTTATGTCATTTTGTGGATCTGTGTGAATGGGTTTTTCGTTGAAAATGGTGTCATGTAAATGGCCCCCAATAAGAGATTTCTGGCAAAGGGCATCCTACACTTACATCTAAACACTTATGAATTTGTGGCAGTTTTTACATTTAATTGTACAGTCTTTTCTAATAAATCATTCTATGTAAAGCCTGAGACTGTTCATTTACCGTTCATTGGTTATTTACTGTTCATTGGTTATTTGTTATTTTTTAGAAGAGCCAGATTCATATACCATACAGGCACAGAGTTTCATAAAAAGCTACGAAAAAGAGCTAAATAATTATCTTTATAAAAAAATTAAAATGTTCATGAACTCAGGAGGTCAAATTAAATATATTGTATTAGATGTCTTATGCAGGTTTTTGATTAATGCTGTAAAATTTGCCACATGAACTCATGTTACAGGCAGGTGTTAAATTGTGATTTTTGAGCTTGTGGTGATTCTGGTACTCTTGAAGACATGATCTTCTAATCCTCAAGGAAGCATGAAATATAATTATTATTGAAACCTTTTTTTGTGTAAATACTATATGGATATACACTACTGTTCAACATGGAAGCTTGTTTCCGCAATGAAAATAATAAAATATAATGTTTCACTATAATGTTTCACTATGTTTGCTTGCGCTATGTATACTTAAAGTACAATGTACAGAAAAACTGTGAACCTCTAAATATCTATCCATAAATATTTATTTCTATAAATTATATTTACATATAATAAACTTTCTGTTACACATTTATTATTAGGGCCTGAGCACAGATGGTGAGGACCCTATTAGAATTGCTTGGTCTATTATTATTCTTCTCCGAAATTAATCGCATTTTTGAGGACCGAAAACTCAAAAGCCTGTGCTTCCCCATAATATAGTCCCAAGTTAATATCTGCCTAGGAAATCGCCTAGTCTTAATCTGCATCGCTATGTGTACTCGTTGTGAATACGCAGGCCACAAGAAGTAATTAGGTGTTTTTTTTTTTTTATCACTTTGACTCGGGACATGCTAGCTGGCAACATAGGATTCCATTCATTATGCTAAGCTAAGCTAGCAGCGACCCAGCCAAACTAAAAGAACGAATGCACTGAGACAAAAATGTATTTGCCAACATATCTAAATGTAGGAAAGATGTTGAATAAGCCCTATTTCTAAAAACTGTGGAGTGTTCCTTTAAATTGTGAAGATCTTGAGTTTTCCATGAAGGGTGTGTCTGTAGCAGTCTGACAAAATTTGATGTTTCACCAGAAACAGGAAGTTGTTGTAAGTCAGGCATACCATGGCTGTGTCCGAAACATGGAAAATGCTGCCTTCGGAGGACACATTTCAAGGCAGAAAGCCATCAAGCCACATCCGAATTTAATGTTAGCTTCACTTCCTGCCTCCTGAGATACCTTCATCTGATTAAATTTTGAAGGCAGCATACATGTATCCTTTGCTACCTTTGATATCCAACAATCCTGTGCTTTCCATTCTGTGACAGTTGAGCTGGGGGAAAAAAAGATGGCGTTCGAAAGTTGAGTTTGTGGGTCAGTTTGTGTGTAAATGTATGTTTTTTACCAACATATTACACTTCTGATGTAATTTCTAGCAAGAACTTAGTAATGTAGTAATTAAATTTGTGTTTAGTTCTCACCAAAGCTCTCTCTATTTATCTGTAGATAATTAAACTGTTACACTGCCTTAGAAGTCTGTCCGAAATTAGATTTGTGAGGTGCCTTCATGCACAAAACGGTGCCTTCAGAGTCATTGTCTGATAAGGCAGCGAGGCAACGAGTCAGCTGCCTAGGTTTTCGGACGCAGCCAATGTCCGATCTGCCCCAATTTTTTTATTAGAGTCCTGGCCTGAAGACATCTACATTCAGTTACAATCATAGCGCCACCTGGTGGCAACACTGTGATGAACTCCTCATAGAGATTTAATAAGACACTTCATGTGCACTTTTGGTCTTGTGGACTTACAATGGCCATTGTGTGCATGTGTCTGTTAAGTCCACAAGACTGTGGGGTGTCCCATTCAACATTTAAGCTTAAAGAAGGGTGCTCGTGAGCGCCCCCTTTGCGGCTGCTATGCGCCCTAGATGCGCACTTCAGCTGAGCCCGGAAGTTCGCGAGCTAGGCAGAGGACTTCTACCCGGCAGTCAAAGCAGCATTACGTCGTGAAAGTGCGGACTCAGAGGAAGACCGTGAGGGTTTAGGGTGCCATTTGGGACAGGGCCTACATGTCAATATTCAGTTAATCATAGCGCCACCTACTGGCATTAGGTAATGCTTTACACCAGGGGTGTCCAAGCCTGCTCCTGGAGGGCTAGTGTCCTGCAGAGTTTAGCTCCAACCCCAAAGAAACACAGCTGAACCAGCTAATCAAGGTCTTACTATGCATACTAGAAACTTCCAGCAGGTGTTTGAGGCAAGTTGGAGCTAAGCTCTGCAGGACAGCGGCCCTCCAGGACCGAGTTTGGACACCCCTGCTTTACACTGTAATTAATTCCCTGAAACACATTGAAATGCCATCAAATCCCAAACATGCTAGAAACACGTTAAATCATACAACACTTAGCTAAGTGCTAATGAAACAGTGCTAATGAAACAGGAAGATGTGGTAACTCGGGCATACAATGTCCAATCTGCCTTATACTTTACGTTTGATAATAGTCCTGTCCTGAAGACATCTACATGCCAATATTCAGTTATAATAAAAGCGCCACCTGCTGACAGCAGGAAGTATGGCACATCGAAACGACTTTTTCTCCTTTATTTCTGACTTAAATGCATGTCGCACACTATTCACTGATGGTGCGAGGGCCCTTTCATTGCTGCTTGCAGCTTTAATTAGTATTGGTATTCGTTTGTTATTAGTGTTTTTATAGGTTATTATCACTGTTATCTTGAAAATATATTTTGGTATTTTACTGTATGCAGATATGTTTTGAACTATTGAAAAAGAAATATGAACTATAAAAAAAATCCTATATACCAACATTGCTATTCATCGTCCTGTGGGTCCAGTTCAGTTTAAATGGAATATAACTGATCCAATTCATCAGTTCTCATAAAGTAGTGTCTTGTCCCTCTGTAGGTAAATATCTTAAGATCAGCTGCAGCAGGATGGTGAAAGAGAACGAAAGAAGCATATATTTTTTTTAATCAACATGCAATGGTTTATATATATTTTTTATTAATATTATTAGTAACATTATTTTCATTATTTTATTAACATATGTATTTTTATATTGTTCATAATAATAATATTAATACAGCTTTTTATTAAACACTGGTGTCTTTTATCATATTGTCGCCCAACAACACCCTTGATGTGGCACTGATGTGGCTTATTGTTTTAATAACTAATAACGTTCATCTTTACAGTGATAAATGAAGTTTACTTTGTGGTGATGGGTGGATGTGGGCAAATGGGATGGACCAACTATTCCGAGGAAGTCAAGTGTACATAAAATAAAAGGTATCCTGTGAACAGTCAATACAACATGTGAACATGTAAGTACATGGTTGTCTTTTTTTTTTTATTTCCAACTGAAAGTCGAGTATTTATCTGATTTTCTTTAGCTCCTCTCTACATGTGCTATTGTTTCAACATTTTGAATGAAGGAATCACTCATCTTGCAAACTTATTCATGTTAGTGTTTTATCTTAAAGGACCATGTAATTTCCCCAAAGTGTATCAAAATCTTAATGTAAAGCATGCAAACAAAATTTAAATATGTATTGTGAACCTAAATGTTAAATTCTATTCAGCTCGACTCCCTGCCCCACGAGCAAATAGTCAAACTGCCAGTAGGCCTACATTGGCTTCCTAAGTGGTGTGCCAATAGTACGGCAGGCCTATCGGAATAGAAACAGTCAATTTATACAAGTCACCATAATGCATAATGCAATCCTATAGCGTGTGATTTACGTGTATCCTATTCCAAACTGCCAAAGCAAATCTCATATTAGGTGTGCTGGCTGCTGATAGTTACAGAGGTCATTAACGTTTTCTATGTATTTATATGCTTTACAGGTCTTTAAATTGACAAAATATTATATATTTGAGCATTTTGAATTTGGATGGATGCAACTGCTATAGAAGGTCTATTAAACTTCATATAAAGAGTGATGACACTATACCTATAGGATGTCCCTTTCAGAAAATGTTCAACAACATCAAGATCTTCATATCATAAGATCATTGAGCATTGTGTTGACAATGGACGCTTGCAATTTCAAATTGCTACAGTAAAATGTCTTCAGGCAGAGGATATTTGCAACAACCAGAGGCAGACAGTAGTGGAGTAGGCCTATATTTTACTTAAAGCTGCAGTCCGTAGTTTTTCCTCTTTGTCGCCATCTCTGTTTGAAATCTGCAACTGCAGTTATTCGCGGAATGATCAACTCTACGTGAGTTGTGCCTCGGCACCGCACAGCGCGTATGAATACAATGTTTTGAGGAGAATGTGCGTCTGTCAGGAGAAAGGCTGTCCGCGCCGGTGTGGATACTGTCATTTGGTATCACAGATTCTACTGTTTGAACGTATGACCAACATAAGAATGTCATCTGAACAAGTAAGCAGCTAACATCCACTTTTGTGCTGACCAACTAGGCCTAACGTTACGTGGGAAAAGCATTGCAATAAATCATATATGATGTTTAAATCTAACGATCGCTTATCATATCACGTCAAACTGTGCAAATTAAACTTTGTTTTCAAATTGTTAATATTAATAAGATCAGCATTGCGTTACCTGTAGTTCGGTTCCATTTCTGTGCAGTCTCATTTCTCATCTTCATCAACAAATTAATGTGGAGTAGAGATGAATTGCTCCCTCTCATTAGCCTGGATGCCAGCCGAATTTAGCTCCGCCCACAACATTTTTTGCTCGGGAAATTCGGTCTGGACTCGCTCCATAGAGGAGTTATTATGCGAACAGAAACTGTTCAGACCAATGAAATCATCAGGGCGGTCTTTAGACGATGATGGACAGATGATCAACAGTAACGTAATCATCCACATTATCAAAGGCGTATTGGGTTGAATTTGCTCTCATCCTAAACTGAGAATTTGTTCGTATATGCATTCACCTTCACTATTTCTCTCAGAAACGGTGATCGTGTTGGTAAGTACTCTGTGTATCCTTAAATTCTTTTACACTCATCTTTTTCTTGTTACTTAATCCAGCGCGTGTGCAGACAGGGTTGCCACGTTTTTTTTGCAATGTCGCGCACAATTGCCACTCAAAACTATAGCCCAAAACAATAAAATGGCGTTTGGTTGGCAAAATATGTTATTTTGGCAAGGTTGCCTGCTAAAATTCGCATTCCTTGGTTTATATAAACACATAATTGGGGTCGCTTCAACCAGCGGACATGGAGAAAAACATGGACTTGGTTGAGTTGAAAAACAGTGCAGTTGAGTTCTATTGACATTTGACAACTAACGCGTCGGTCGCTCCGTTGCTCTGATTGGTTGTAGGTCTATCCAATTCCAAGTATATGTCTCTGCAGGTTAGTAATAGGAGTAACCTCATCTGTGGGTGTGGCCATAAACAGAGGGATGGTTTCAACTGTGTTACCTGATTTGCCCACGTCACAGTGTGGGTAGGGTTTAGGGGTGGGGTCGGGTGAAGAGGATCATTTTCATTGCGTGATGTATAAACACCTATCAGTTTGAAAACACCCACTAATTTAGAAACACCCACTCTTGTTCCACAGAGACCTCATACTCTCCAATTGAGGTCTTTCTTGGCTCGGTTGAAACACGCCCCATAATCAAAGCCCAATGGAGCGGTACCAGACTCATATTCTAACTAGAATTGAGTATGGCCAAGCCAGGCTACCCTCTCATAGCTAGCACAAAATAATGTATTTACCATAATGCACGTAGTAAAAAGAGAAAGGCACAACAAAGGAAACTCCGTAACTTTTACTGTATGAATTAAGCGAAGTGTGCTACTGTTACATATACCACTGAAATCAATGTCTGACCTGTCCAGCAGAAAAAAACTGTTTCTGCATCCGTTTTGAACCCCTTCAAAGCACAGAGTTAACGCCACCTTTCAAAAGTCCCTTTTATCCTTGTTTTGGCTCGGTTGAAGTCTCTCTTTTTTCTGTAGCCATTCCGAAAGTCCGAAGTCTTTTTAATTTACAACGTGCGAATCTCCAGATGTCACTGTCACTGATTAAGGATTCAACCTTTCTGGATCCGCTATCAAATTTATAAGTTTAAGTCAAGTCAAGTCAAGTCAACTTTATTTATATAGCGCTTTTAACAATGCAGATTGTTTCAAAGCAGCTTTACAGTGTTAAGTATATCAAGCACTGTGAGAAAAGACTAAATCTCCACCTCCAACATCCTCACACGCGATATAGCCTACTAGCCGGGACTTCTTATTGATGTATACAGATGTGACGCAATGACGCAAAGATATGCTCGAATCTCCTGCGGAAATCCACCAGTACCACTGGAATTAAAAACATTATTATTACAAGCTTACCGTTGTTAATCGAGCCAAGGTAAGCAGATAGTTTTGAAATGCTGGTTATGTACTTGTTAAAAAAATGATTTTTGATCATTTTTAACCCAAAAAAGTTACGGACTGCTGCTTTAAGTAAAATTTTCAAGGATTTTTTTTTACTTCCCTACATTCCAAAGCATAATGTCAAACTTTTTACTACACTAGCTACATTTCATAAATTAACTTTTTTTTTTTTTAAACCTTTAACCCTTAATTGCAAATGAAGTAGCCTATATTTCTTGTAGGCTTACTCATGTAAAACTTTGAATTAAGCTATTTTTACTATTTTATATTTTCTATTTTTAAAAGAAATAAAGTAGACTACTACATTTTTTAATGTAGTTAAGTATTAAATTATATTCAATATGAAACGTAGTGCAGTAAAAAGTACAATACAATGCTTTGGAATGTTGTAAAGTAAAATATTTTCCAAAGAAAAACACTGATACACACAGGTGAATTTTTTTTCTTTAGCTGATTAAAAATAGGCTACTACACTGTCGGCCTCTGGCAACGACAAAACAGAAACACTCAGGGGAGCCTATTTCTCCCAAGGATATTTCTCCCAGTTTTCTTCATAGTCATTAATTATTTAGCCATGTGTTTTACGTGTTGCAGACTGTTTTAAGAAACAAGCAGGGGGCGCTTGACGACACAGAAGCCACTATTTCCACTCAGGACTCTTTTGTCTTATTAATATAAAACAAGTACATTTGTTAAAACACTGTACAAGGCAAAGAATTGCTGTCTGACATACCAATTCAAAATTCCGCCCAGCAATCTCTATAAAATGATGATTAAACAAAAATCGTTATTTGATAATCACAACGAACGTGATTGGTTCAGATTGACATGCGCTGAAAAAAGTAACAGGTATCACGGGACAAACCGCAGTGTCTATTGCAACGTCGGAGATCTGGACAAGTTACACCTGACCAATAACACTGACACATAAATGTAATTAAAACATAAATCGAATGGATAAAATAGAATAATTATGATTCGGATCAATCCGCCCACTTCTTAAAACCTTAAAGCCTTTTGCCCGCACAGTCACTTTCTGTGCAAATTCCCAGTGTTCTGTGTTAGTGTAGCGCCGACTGTCGGGATGCGTTGAGCGAATGAACGGACCGAAGGGCGCAACGGCTGTTATGGAGATTATTTTATTCCCCCTAAAAGCTGACGAAAAGGACTTAAACGTTATTAGACGGACATGAATTCACCGATTGAGTTCAGCTGAAGCAACAGGTGAGACAGAAGCGTTGAATGTGACGTGACAAACAGGTGGTTAAATGACAGGTGTGTGTTCAGGTGCGTTTACAGGCCACTGACACTAACACACACACACACACTAACAGTAACGTTAAAAATGTCTGTATTACTAAATGACCGATTCAGCACAATGATGTGTTGGAGTTTAAAGTGTTCTTGTATCGTTGCTATTTTCGTATGAGGAATGAAGTTAAAATGAACTCAGGTTTCCAGACAGGTTAGCATTTATGCTAGTAAACAGGAAATAGAACATTTCAAATAAGTTCTTTTTTAAACATGTTCCATTGTATTACCACGTTTTGACATGGTACCATGGTATTGCCATGCTTTTTGTAACACAGTACTATTCTTGTCACTTAAAAGTAGTATAGTAGGCTAATGTCAGTGCATGAATGTATGGTAAGCGTTCATTACCATGCTATATATATATATTTAATCAAAGTAGGCTACTATGCTTTTGGCATAACAAAGCATTACATTGGCTTGTAATGGTTAGTTACACTTGATTCGATTCACCATTCATATGTTTTCCGATTAAATTTAAAAGCAGATATTGCAAATTCCTAACATTTCTCTTCGATTCGTGATTAGAATAATACATATACATTTTTTAACGTTGTGTAACGTGTTTTAAGCAAGATAAAGAAGGGAGGCAAATTACTTGGGTTTATGTTACTGCCCCAACAGTAATTTGAAAAGAAACATTCTATGTGCCAATTACATTTTTGAGCTCCGCTTAACCAGGACAAATACCACATTTCACTAGAAAATTCCATAAATCTTTTGAAGGATTTATTTTATTTCCATGGGTTTTTTTTCTGCTCTGGAATTTCTGCAATTTCATATAAAAATTCCTTGATATGGGGTTTCCATGACAGTGGGAACCCAGAGTCAGTAAACTGATCTAGATATTATACCAATATTGCACCATGAGTAACGCATAGTTGATACATCTGTATTTGTGTTTAAGCAAATTGTAAATATAAGGTTTGTTTAATATTAAGTCTCCTACAAGACAATGACAAGAACAATCTAAAAGATCTTTGCCTTTAAGGTCATTTATCAGACATTTTGTACAACAATTAGTGAGCTTATTTTAGGGTTTCGCCATGATACTGGAATTTTAGTTGTCAGTACCAATGATTCCTTAAAAAAAGTAGTTCACTTTAAAATGAAAACTAGCCCATGATTTACTCACCCTCCTCAATCCAGGTGTATATTCTTCTTTCTGATGAACACAATCAGAGTTATATTTATAAATATCCTGACGATTCCAACCTTTATAATAGCAGTTATGGGGTCCATTGAGTTTGAAGCTCACCTATCCTTTATAAACAAACTCCACATGACTTCGGAGTTTTGTAAGAAACATATCCATATTTAAACCTTTATAAAGTATCTAAAATATCTAGCTTCCCCCAGACCGCCTTCCATATTCAGCTTACGGAATAAGTGTAACTGGCACGACGTATAATTAGAATGTAGCGTAAGCGTTTTGAACTGCGAGAGGCATAACACTTTCTGCGTAAGTTGAATACGGTAGGCGGTCTGGCAGAAGCTAGATATTTTTACTTTATAAAGTTTTAAATATGGATAGTTTTCTTATAAAACTCCAACGAATCGCTTCAAAAGACCTTTATTAACCCCCCGGAGCCGTGTGGATTATGTTTATGATGGAGGAATAACATTTTTTGAGCTTCAAACTCAATGGACCCCATCAATGGCTTAAGGGTAAGTAAATCATGGGCTAATTTTCATTTCAAAGTGACCTACTCCTTTAATACCTATTTTGATATAACAAAACTTTCTGAAGTTAAATATTAATGCAAACAAATGAATATTAGTAAAGAATACATAACTTTGTTCATGCAAAAGACAAATTGGATAGTCAGTAACTACAAAAGGAAACATTTACAAGAGAAAGAACAAATAGTGCTCGTTTCAACATCTTTCATTATCAGTATTCAGACGAACAGTGAGAATCTCTTTTCCTTGTCAGTATTGATGGTTCTAAGACCTCATAATGCACAGATATATTATAAAATATCACTGTTCTGTTCACAGTCTCTTAAAGGGATAGGTCTCTTAAAACTGAAAATATATGCAGCTTTGTATGGTTGCATGTGAGCAGACATTTTCTCCCACTGGTAGTCAATAGCTGCCGAGATCTGCTTGGTTACAAACATTCTTCCAAATATCCCCCTTTGTGTTCAGCAAAACGTAGAAATTCATATAGGTTTGGAAAAACTTGAGGGTGTTCACCAAAAAAAAGTTCACCAAAAAAAAAACTCTTTTTTTTTTGGTGAACTACTACTTTAAGATACAACTGATTGTTGTTGCATTTTGTTGTTGCATTCATCTTTTCAAAACCAGCATTTTGAAAAAGTAGTGCATTTGTCTGCTCGCATGCAACTATACAAAGCTGCATATAGTCCTATATGTTCTTCCCAAGTTCCCACAAATATTTTGTCAAATTCATACCAAATCAGCTCAATGGGGTTTAAGTGTGGAAACCTTCTCTTCTAAGGTAGTTCTGATACTATCTAAACTGTCTTGCTGAGTTACAGCAAAAGTTTACAGCAGGAAGAGTGAAGGTCTTGGAGAGTGCCTTTGTACCTGGTTGCAAAGGAAACACCAGGTGCTGCTCACTCTCTGATCGTAGATAGTGGGAGATAATATATATGCTTAGGAGTGTGTTGAGAGGGTCCGGTTCTAGTGGCAGTAGCCTTTTTGGTTGATTGAAAACCAGACATGCTGCTGTGTTCTGGATCATCTACAGAGGCACCTGAAGGCTGGCCAACAGAGAATTACAGCAGTCCAGAACTAAAATGACAAGCACTAGGACATATTCAGTCAGGAGGAATAGAGTTGAGAACATAAAAAAATAGAGAACATAAAAAAATGGATGTGTAAGATCAATGGGCCATCTGTGCACCATGCCCATGTTAACAGGTTAGAGCATTCACACTGCACTCATACTCTGCCTGAAAAGTGAGTTGCAGGATTGGTGCAGTCAGTCAGTGCGCGTTTCTGAATTGAGTCTATTTTTGCTGTGCTTGCATGCAGCATTAAAGTGATAACGCATGATTTGTGTTCAAAATGAACACAGATTGACATGAAAATATAGTAATTTTACCATAAATGCATAATTAAATTATAGCCTACTACTGTTTTTCACAGTTGTATTATTACTTTAAGCCCAGGGTAAAGCAAAGAAAAGCAAAACACACCAGGACACTTTTGACTAAGCGGTTATTTTTATGTGAAATACACTACATAGCAAGCTATGTGACAGGCTGGTGGTCAGAGAACTACACTAGGAACAAGGTGGCTACACACAATGAATGACACTCGTCTAATCATTGAGGTGGAAAAACCTAGGGCCCTACAGCTGCAGCAATGCGACGCCAGACGCAGTTTTTAATTTTCACATCCAGTGCACACTGCACACCCATAGGTGTGCTGGTCTGAAAACGAGGCGTGTTCAGTTGTATTGTTGGCCTGTTGCTATTTTGAGGCAACTGAAAACAACTGCGCCGCTGACCAACAAAAACCTGGTCTAAAGTCAATAGCACAGTATTTTTTGTTATTTAAACTGTGCGTTAGTAATATGCGCATATATAGTTGGGTGCACAACGCGCCTACACTCTGCTTATTACACACACATTGCAGCAGCACACAAAAAAATTTAAATATAAAAAATAAAAGGATTCCTCTCTGGAGAAGTGTTCAGAAGTGTTCAGTCTTTCCGCTTGCAAATTCCGGCATGTAAATAGCGAATCGGCCATTGTGTGAGCGCAACTGGCTTTTAAAGGGAATGGCAGATGAGACTCTGGTTTATTGCATGTTACGTCCAAAACATGAATCATTAAGAGATTAGGTACACCCCCTTTGGACCATGTGCCTGGTAGCGGCAACCATTTTGTCCGTCGTTAAACTAGCAAAAGTGGATTTGGACATGCTGTATTAAATGCACCAGCGCCATGCGCTTTAGACCATGCGCTCAGATTGTTAAGATAGGGTCCATAGTGTTAAATGACACGCAGGACTTTTCATATAAAGATTTAAACAAAAGAAAGGGCAATTTCATTAGCTGCTGGTGTGGATAGGGAGTTAGTTTAAAATGTTTGTTAAATGTGTGTTTCATGTAAGAGTAAAATGTTTTGCGACTTGTTACAGTATAGAAATAATGAATTAAATACGTTGTTTAAATATATTGTATTTAAAGCCACAGATTGGTAACGCTTCAGTTTGGGTTCAATTCTCACTATTAAAAAGTTGTTTATTAGCATGCATATGATTAGAGTATTGGCTTTTTATTAGTACTTATAAAGTCATATATATTATGACTTATTCTGCATGACCATATTCTACATTTCTAATCCTTCCCAATGCCTGAATTTAACAACTACCTTACTAACTATTAATAAGCAGTAATTAGGAGTTTATTGAGGAAAAAGTCTCAAGTGTGACCCACAGGCCAGTACCACACTGCAAACATGTCCTGTGTAAAAGCACAATGGCCACTTGCTGCTTCAGCAACCCATACGTACCACATACGGACTGGATACGCGCTGCAAACAGTTCATGAAATTGTTGAGCCCTGGCACTTCTGTGGAGGGGAAATTTTGTGGCAAAAACAAAAAGATATGTTTTGTCACACAAAGTACGGTTGGGCGACATTCAATATCTATATATTTTTAGAGTGGTGATATATTTATATAAACCTTGGTATTGTCTACTTTTTTTTGGGGGGATCCTTTTGGCCCTTTTCTCTTTTATTTATTTATTTTTTATTCACATGCTGCCCAATGTTGTCATGCAAACAATATTCATATTGAAGGCTATGAAAACAAATATAGTGACTAGACCAAATACAGACCATAGGCTATGCATTATATTATGTGCAAAAAAAGGGTTAAAATCACTTTACATTCTAACATTATAACAACATTACAGTCTTCAGTTAAAATTACTAAATTAAACATGAAACAAAACAAAAAAAGCACAGGCTAAGTATTAACTGTAAAGAGGAACAGAGATTCACTCCTCTGAGCTTAGTAATTATTAGCCTATACATTTAACTGCAATACAATAGTCACTTTTCAGTTACTGCTACAATAAATGCACTTACTTAAAAATCTGCATATTGTTGATTACCACAAAAATTATTCAAACTCGTCCTTCCTTCTGTTTA
Organism: Gobiocypris rarus; assembly: GCA_023029165.1. NCBI lineage: Eukaryota > Metazoa > Chordata > Actinopteri > Cypriniformes > Gobionidae > Gobiocypris > Gobiocypris rarus. Next base: position 11,150,340 of record CM040920.1, read on the forward strand.
AATCGGGCAAAAAATGTAAGTTGGGGTGAGGCACTTTCATTGGATGTGAATGGGGGCCAGTTTGTTTATGTTGTAATGCTTGAAAATTGAATATACAGGTCCTTCTCAAAAAATTAGCATATTGTGATAAAAGTTCATTATTTTCCATAATGTAATGATACAATTAAAATTTCATATATTTTAGATTCTTTGCACACCAACTGAAAAATTTCAGGTCTTTTATTGTTTTAATACTGATGATTTTGGCATACAGCTCATGAAAACCCAAAATTCCTATCTCAAAAAATTAGCATATTTAATCCGACCAATAAAAGAAAAGTGTTTTTAATACAAAAAAAGTCAACCATCAAATAATTATGTTCAGTTATGCACTCAATACTTGGTCGGGAATCCTTTTGCAGAAATGACTGCTTCAATGCGGCGTGGCATGGAGGCAATCAGCCTGTGGCACTGCTGAGGTGCTATGGAGGCCCAGGATGCTTCGATAGCGGCCTTAAGCTCATCCAGAGTGTTGGGTCTTGCGTCTCTCAACTTTCTCTTCACAATATCCCACAGATTCTCTATGGGGTTCAGGTCAGGAGAGTTGGCAGGCCAATTGGGCACAGTAATACCATGGTCAGTAAACCATTTACCAGTGGTTTTGGCACTGTGAGCAGGTGCCAGGTTGCGCTGAAAACGAAATCTTCATCTCCATAAAGCTTTTCAGCAGATGGAAGCATGAAGTGCTACAAAATCTCCTGATAGCTAGCTGCATTGACCCTGCCCTTGATAAAACACAGTGGACCAACACCAGCAGCTGACATGGCACCCCAGACCATCACTGACTGTGGGTACACTGGACTTCAGGCATTTTGGCATTTCCTTCTCCCCAGTCTTCCTCCAGACCCTGGCACCTTGATTTCGAATGACATGCAAATTTGAGCGACAGTCCAGTGCTGCTTCTCTGTAGCCCAGGTCAGGCGCTTCTGCCGCTGTTTCTGGTTCAAAAGTGGCTTGACCTGGGGAATGCGGCACCTGTAGCCCATTTCCTGCACACGCCTGTGCACGGTGGCTCTGGATGTTTCTACTCCAGACTCAGTCCACTGCTTCCGCAGGTCCCCCAAGGTCTGGAATCGGTTCTTCTCCACAATCTTCCTCAGGGTCCGGTCACCTGTGCAGCATTTTTTGCCACACTTTTTCCTTCCCACAGACTTCCCACTGAGGTGCCTTGATACAGCACTCTGGGAACAGCCTATTTGTTCAGAAATTTCTTTCTGTGTCTTACCCTCTCGCTTGAGGGTGTCAATGATGGCCTTCTGGACAGCAGTCAGGTCGGCAGTCTAACTATGATTGCGGTTTTGAGTAATGAACCAGGCTGGGAGTTTTTAAAAGCCTCAGGAATCTTTTGCAGGTGTTTAGAGTTAATTAGTTGATTCAGATGATTAGGTTAATAGCTCGTTTAGAGAACCTTTTCATGATATGCTAATTTTTTGAGATAGGAATTTTGGGTTTTCATGAGCTGTATGCCAAAATCATCAGTATTAAAACAATAAAAGACCTGAAATATTTCAGTTGGTGTACAATGAATCTAAAATATATGAAATTTTAATTTTATCATTACATTATGGAAAATAATGAACTTTTATCACAATATGCTAATTTTTTTAGATGGACCTGTAACTCAACTGAAAAGGTCAGTAAGTGATTTTTTTCCCCCGCACTAAAACGTGTGGCTACACTGTTGAAACAGGGAGTATTTAATGTTTTTAAATTTGCCCCATTAGCCCCATTCAATAATTTAAGTGCTTTACTATAACTCAAATGTTTGCATTTTTTTTTTTAAGAAAATGGATGTGGATATAAGTGGATATACATTTTTGTGGCAATCAACAATATATTATAATCAACAGAATATTTCTTTAGCTTTTGGAAATATATGTAGTATATGTGCATTTTCATAATGCTGTTCTCAATAAAGTGACAAAGAAAAGCATTTTTTTAAATAATGAGCTGTACTATTATTACTTATGGTGCACTGTTGTCATTATACTGTGATATTCCTGTATCACGCTATCACTAGATCCTTGCAGTAAAGTGAGATCTGTATGGTCAGATGGCAAGTGTCTTGCATTAAAGCATGTGACATGCTTTTCGTTTGGCTCTTGCTGTGAATGAGTCTTTATACTACTGCACTGATCCTGTCCAGAACATTTGGATTAGGAGAACTTCTTACACTCTCACTGTTCCGCCTCTAAATCTGCTTAGTGCCTATTAATAATGAATCTCTTTTCTTGGCGGTTTACTCTTGTATTAAAACTGGGCTAAAAAAAAAAAAGCTGGCTCGTCACGTGCATACTTTGCTTTTTCTTAATACACTTATCAACAATACAACCTCTGAAAACTTTAAAAATTGGGCAACTACACCTGTAAAAATGCTTCTTCTAGAGGAACCTTGTTAAGTCACCCCCTTGATGAAGTGAGTAAAATGCCACAAATGTAAAAAGACATTTAAAAAACATTTCTGCAGTTATCAGAGATAATTTTATACAGATGTTAAAAGGACATGCTGTTTTAGGTTTGTTCCTTTTCTGATCCTTTTGATTACTGTAAAACGACTTGCATTACAGGTTTCCACTACATAAACACCCAGAGCGCATAATTTAGTGGAAAGCAGGCATAAATGAAAATCGGTTGTCCTGTTAAGCAAACTTTTGACTTTTAATGGATGATTAATCATCAAAATTGTTGCTCAATTACCAAAATAATTGATTTAGGAACTATTTACTTAGACACTAACTTGAAAATGATCACATTATAGTAAGTAACACCCTACACGTGTTATCTGGGTCATTTCTTGATGAAACGTCTATTAATAATAGTCTTTTTTTTTAAATATTGGAAGTACTGAAATTGGCCTGTGATGTCAAATACTCTGGTTCAATCGATACCGTTTAAACTCCGTCTACTAAAGACCGATTCCATCTACTAACTTGATTTGGCTCCTGCACGTTGTATGAATGATATTCAGGGTTGCCAACTTTCACCAAGTAAATAAATTAGCAACCCTGCTTTTGATATGAAGTCTCAGCTTTCAAATTTTGTAAGTTCCAATTCTCCTATAAATGCAATAACTTTAAAGGGTTACTTCAGCGATATCGCAAATATCGTCATTTTGCATCATCGGAGGAGTTTTTGGCCAGAGGCTGAAGACTACAGCCAACAGAGGGCGCTATTTCCACATGTTTTCAACATCACACTCACAGCACTCGGCTCGCGGAGCTGCGGAGATTCATGTAAACGGAGAGGTGGAGACCAAAGTGAGTGTTTTAACTTTTAAAATGAACTTCCTATGAAAGTTATGCTTCCAAAGACATGAACTGAACACGCGCCAGACTGATCACACACTGTGAATGCAGCCGCAGCCGCAAATCCCGCGATTACCTCAGCTCATGTGATGAATGTAATCCGATCCTGCTGCTTTTGTGCCGTGACGCTCAATCGGCTCACTCACATTATATCGAACAGACACGTTCAGTTTTTAATTGTAGTGTCTCTAACTCATCTGATTTTCTGAAAATGAACGTGGTGGGCAAGTGATCCAGTAGCCGACTAGCCGTGCCTAGAGTAGGGCAGTGAAGCAGTGCGTTCTGGGAATTGTTGTCTTTCATCCCCATGAGACAAAAATAAATTTTAGTCTAGAAGGCAGCAAATTCAAAAATAATTTCACATTTCTACTACATTAATGACCCAGTTTAAATACAGATTCATCTTCCCAGCGCTGAAGTACCCTTTAAATGAAATAAAATCTGTATTTTAATTTTTTTTTATAAGAATAGTGTAATAGAATAATAATAATAATAATAATAATAATAAAGAATATTATAATAAGAAATCAAATTGAAATTGATTTATCAGTTTATGTTTTGCTACAAATTATGCATCTGTTGTATAGTTTTGTCTGACTGTTGTCGGCACTGACTTTTACCATCTCAGATTTACACCTTACACGTGTCAAGTCATTATTAGTGCAGGAAAGTCATGCTGATTTCAAAGTTCAACTTGTTTTTGATAATAGTTGACCTATGAATGCCAAAGAATCTTGAACAAATGACCACAGAGCCTTTATGTTTGTAATTATATTGTGACCATGCCTATGTTGTGTGTATAGGTTGAGAAATTAAATATCTAACAAAGAATGGTATCAAATGGGGATGTAAAATCTCTAAAAAAAAGTCAAAATTGTGAAATGTTAAGTAAAGGTTATATTTTACTTTTTAGTGCAATTGGGCTTCCATGCAACAGCCTTTTATGTGCATGCATAACATAATAGATCTACGGTGGCCCAGTAGTGCACAACACAACAAAATTTAAAAAGCAAAAAAAGCAACGTCACATGATCCTTCAGAAATTGATTGAATAACTGATTGGCTTATTAGACAAGAATTAAAATAAATTGATTATACAACAATTCAAAACTGTTAAGTATAATATACACAAAAAAGCAGAAGGCTTATTTCCATTGTGGTCCTCAATGTTTACAAAATGGAAGAACAGTTCAGAATCTTTTTTTTTTTTTACTTTCTAAATGCTCACTGATGTAAACAAACCCCAGAGCACATGGTAAAACGAGTGAAGGAGACGCACTGAATGAAAATGAAAATTCACACATCAGAGGACGCTGAAGGAACAGCAGAAATGCAGCCGTTTCCCTGGCAATCCTCGTAACCAAAAAACTTGCACTACATTAAACACACAGCCATTCAGTTTTCTGTATTTGTATTTCAATATCGTGATAATACCATATACTGTGATAAAAGCTTCAGCAATTAATCGTAACATGAAAATTTGATACTGGCACATGCCTACCTCCATCTCATTTTCCAGTTTTTCCAATATTTGTTTTCGATTTGATTTACATTATTTAAAACTTGACATTTCAACGTTTCTTTAGACATATGTGTCATGTTTGTGTGGCAAGTATTCACTAAGTTACAGTTCATTTTCTGACAAGTACCAGAATGAGAGAGAGAGAGAGAAAGAAAAAAGCAAGTATTGCCGGCATGACCGCTGACCTCTATGAAATATTCAAACGACTATTGTGTATTTTCTTTATTGTGTATTGACCCCCGCAAAACGGTTCTCATTCCCGCTTGAATAAGGCCGGCGACACACTGGCTGCGTGAGTGTCTCAGCTGTGTGGCGTGTCTGTTTTTATTTCGGCTCCCATATTTAACAGGTTGGAGTTTGCACACTGAGACACGCGGAAAACGCGTGCATGCTAGAAATAGAACTGACGCGTGTTCCAGCAACGGGAGTGTTCTCTGGCTAGAGCGCAGAACAGCAGAGTTTGTATGGACCGAAGTGCATGTCTGCGGTTGTGTTTTATTGCTTTGACATTGTGGAAAATTAGAATAATAGAAACAAAACGTATTAGCATTTTTACCCGTAATTATCAATCAAAATCAATCTCGTTTTTAATTTAACTTAATTTTGTATTTCTTTATTTCAATTTCGTTTTTCTTTATTTTAATTTCTTTTTTGTTTGTTAGTTATTTAGTTTTTTCTTTGTTTAAATTTTGTTTTTCTTTATTTAAATTTTGTTTTTCTTTATTTAAATTTCGTTTTTCTTTATTTAAATCAACCTTAAATGTGCCAATTTGTTAGTCAGAAAAATATTAGACTAGATTAAAAGTATTGCTTAATTTAACAGACCTGTGTGTGCGCGTTTTATATCACTAGTGCAGTGTCCATTCTCAGAGTATAAGCCCTGCCTGCGTGATGTGCGCCGCTTCCCGCTCGCACTGTTCTGACTGTAGTTTACTAAAAGTTTATTAATTCTGAATGTGTAGCGTCTCGCGTGTCCATCTATAGGGCCTATTGCACCAAATGCGACACTGCACTCCCTTGTGAAGTTGATTGGATGAACGGTTCTCGAAATAATAATAATGCAAACGAACATACAGACACAGATTCCTGCCTTTATTAGTGAGAAAAATATGTTCAGCCCCTCTCTTCGAAGCTTCGAATAGTTGATGTTCATTACTACCGAAGCTTCGAAGCCCAAAAAATGGTATTCGGACCTGCCCTAAACTTTTCTATTCCTGAATTCAGTGTTATTCTGCAGGCGTGATGGAAATCTCTGGCGGGCCGCCAGATGACGTGTGTGTGTGTGTGTGTGTGTGTGTGTGTGTGTGTGTGTGTGTGGACTGGTAATCCCTACGTTATGGGGACAAAATGTCCCCACAAAGATGGCAATATCCAAAATCCTTGTCCTTGTGGGGACATTTTTTGGTCCCCATGAGGAAAACATCTTATAAATCACACTGTGATATTTTTTGAAAATGTAAAAATGCAGCATGTCTCCTGTGATGGGTAGGTTTAGGGGCAGTGTAGGGGGATAGAATATATATAGTTTATACAGTATAAAAACCATTACGCCTATGGAATGTCCCCATAAAACATGGAAACACAACGTGTGTATGTGTGTGTGTGTTAAAGTTTGGATACTATTTTATGTTTTTGCAAGAAGTCTCTTATGCTTATATCAAGCCTGCATTTATTTAAACCAAAATAGAGGTAAAAAAAAAAAAGTAGCCTACTATTGTGAAATATTATTGCATGATGTTCTTTTTAACCTTTATTAATCAAATTAACCTTTATTAATCTTTAAAAATAAAATAAAAAAGAACCTTTAAGTCTAATAAATTAATAAAATGTAAAATAACACTGCATAGTTTTCACTGTATAAATTGATAGATTAATGCTTATTAAAACTAAAGTTGTTCATACAAGAGCTGCGAGTAATTTTCTGTTTGCCTTCTGTTGTTTGATTCACATTAAAGGTGCCCTAGAATGAGTTGAAACAATATTTTAAATTGTTCTCTGATATCTACATAGAGGGTATGTGACTTATTTAAGGGCAAAACATTTCCAGATACAGTTTTACAGGTCCATTTACAACCCCAGAAATTGTCCCTACAATGAAATGGTCTGTTTTTGCCTTATTTGGAAGGGTCATGAATATTAAATCAGAGTTCGGCTCTGATTTGCTGTTTCTCTGCGTGGCCAATTTCAGTGACATGATTCAGCTGCACAGTTCCGCCTGGCCTTGAACATGTGCTGGCATATGCAAATGGTGGGGACATACATATTAAAGATGCCAACTGTTGTGTAACAGTCTGTGTTATGTTGAGTTTCGCCTATTTTTCTGTGGTGTTATTATGTAAACAAGATTTACATAATAAGTAGGAAGCAATGGAGTTTGAGACTCACTGTATGTAATGTCCATGTACTGAACTCTTGTTATTCCAGGGTGGCTGCGGGTACTTAAAAAGTCTTAAAATGTCTTAAATTCAGATTCGATGGGTCTTAAATATTTTTGGTCGCATTACCGAACATTTCTCCAGTCTGACGGACATAGTGACTATTATCATTGGACGAACCACAGATTTCCCCCCGCTGTAACGTTAATGTTAGATACGCGTCGTCATCAGAGAGAAGTGCGGTGGCAGAATCCAGTCGAACTACAGAGCTGACCAGCCTCCTAACTCCTAAGTAGTAAAGTTACTTACATTTTAGACACAATATTGTCTGTTTTGTTCAGTTTCACCAACGAAAATAGTTCCAAACAAAGATGACCGCAGAAGTAACGTTAAGCTATTTCGCGTTCTCCAAGCAACACTCCGCATTTTGTTTTGTTACAGCACTTTGAACCAGTCGGTTGAAATGAAGTGACTTACCGCCACCTATTGGTTGGGTGTATTTAAAAGTATGTTTAAACATTTCTTATTTGTATTGGCCTATTCAAAATTTAATTTAAAACATAAACATAACATAAACATAAACTTAACTTTACTAAAAAAAAATTATAATATTAAATTATATATATATATATATATATATATATATATATATATATAAGATTTACACTGGCAGCTCAGAGCTGTACAGCAGCATTTAAGTATGAAATTGAATGAATTAATGTGAAAATAAAACATAGACTTAAAGCTATTAAAGCTACTGTATTAGTTTTTCAGTCAAGAGCAGTGGGTGATTTTATCTTTGTCTTTTGTTGTTGTATTAACATTAAAGGGATATTTCACTCAAAAATGAAAATTCTGTCATCGAGAAATGAATACAGGTTAAACATTAAATAATTTACAGTGCAAAATTACAACTGCAAAAAAATTATTTGATTGTTAACAGCCCATAGTACATTGTTTTTATTTTTTGATAAAAAAATTGTTTAAGCTGCTAGAGCACTCATGAAAAATTACCTCAGAATAAATTTGTAATACCACCAAAAATTTTGGTGATACGATACTTTATGGGGATAAATTGGGCTTTCATTTTTTTTTTTTGTTACATTACACTGTAGTGGAATTCAGTGAACATCTCAACTATGTTATGAAAGACATAACAGAATGATTTGATATACTATTTTACTTTATGTAATATGTGTGAAAAAATTCACATAAGGTGGTATTAAAAAGGTCTTAAAAAGTCTTAAATTTAACTTGTTCATACCTGTAGATACCCTGTATTCAACTATTCCAAGGTTATAAGTGGAAATAATCATTTCATTTTACCTCAGAGCTCAGACTTTGCATGCATTTGTTTTTTCTGTGTCACTCGTGGCAGGCTCAGAGAAATATACACTCAGAAGACGAGCAAGGTGAGGGAGTATTTCTACTTAGCCTGAACAAAACTTTTCTGTTTTCTTCTTTGTCATGTCAAACTGGCATATACCAATTAGGCTTTCTTTTAAGGCTTGTTATACTAGTTGTGAGTAGAAAATAGCCTAATAATATGAATTTTATAAGAATTTTAAGGGGTACATTTATAAATGAAGTTGGGAGTTGGCCCACCCTTTGCAGCTATAACAGCTTCAGCTTTAAGGTTTAGGAGCGTGTTTTTGGATATTTTTAACCATTCTTCTAGAAGCGCACTTGTGAGGTTAGGCACTGATGTTGGACAAGAGGGCCTGGCTCGCAGTCTCTGCTCTAATTCTTCCCAAAGGTGTTCTATTGGGTTGAGGTCAGGACTGGCAAGTCCCGTTTTCCTGGCAACCGCCAAACCCAGACTCGTCCATCAGATTGCCAGACAGAGAAGTGTGATTGGTCACTCCAGAGAACACGTCTCCACTGCTCTAGAGTCCAGTGGCGGCATGCTTTACACCACAGCTGCTCGGCCATGGAAACCCATTCCATGAAGCTCTCTACGCACTGTTCTTGAGCTAATCTGAAGGCCACACGAAGTTTGGAGGTCTGTAGCTGGTGACTTCTGCACACTGTGCGCCTCAGCATGCGCTGACCCCGCTCTGTGATTTTACATGGCCTACCACTTCGTGGCTGAGTTGCTGTTGTTCCCAATTGCTTCCAATTTATTATAATACCACTAACAGTTGACTGCGGAATATTTAGTAGTGAGGAATTTTAACGAATGTTAAAGTTATTCGAACAGGTGGCAACCTATCACGGTATACCACGCTCAAAATTACTGAGCTCCTGAGAGCGACCAATCTTTCACAAATGTTTGTAGAAGCAGTCTGCATGCCTAGGTGCTTGATTATATACACCTGTGGCCATGAAGTGATTGGAACACCTGAACTCAATGATTTGAAGGGATGTCCCAATACATTTGCCAGTATAGTGTATGTCTATGTACTTATTTTGCAGTTATTAGTGATAGAGACTTTTTATGATAATTCATTTCACCCTAATAGTGAACGTAAATTTGAATAAATTTGATTTCTTTTTAATTGAGCACAGCATGGCCTAAGGCAGTAAACACTTAACCTTCTTTTTCTTTGATACAGACACAGCCCCACCAATAAGGCACTCACTTACCCTTAATTTACAACAAACCAAATAGAAATGTGTGCCTTTTAGGGATGCATGATATTTTGGCACCTTATCAGTTATCGGCTAATCGTTTTTCATTTGTACTTTAGGGGTGTTGAAATTAATTGTTTCTTCGATGCATCGCAATGCAGACGAGGACAATCCGGTATCAGTTCAGTAATAGACCATAACTGATTATAATATACTGATTATTTTTTGAAGTAATTTGTCACATACGTGCTTTGTCGCGTTAGCATACAATGGCAGAGGGAGGCAAGATGCGAGTGAGAGTAAAAAAAAATAATCAGATTTATCAAAAATTATTTCATACATTTGGCCACATAAATGTATCTGCAAAATTGATATAAATCCGATCTTCAATTCCCGCACTTTTACGTCATCGAAAAACAAATAGATATGAGCTGCATTTTATTGATCAGCAGCTAATTTTGAATTCAGAGACCGCAATATGAGTGAGCGCGACAACAACATGGGTAAGATCCATTCAGTTTCTTTACTTTTAATGAAGCTACGCACCTACGACTTTACTTTCTGTTTAATTTGCGGTATTTTATGCGTTGGCTTAATGAATACAGTAGCGCTGTCAAATCTGGCTAAAACGTCATCTAGCCTATAACACGCTACTTTTTTGTCTTCTGATGGTCAAACACGTGATTACTGGACTAAGTCGTCTTACTGCTCTAATACTGTCAAATACACACAAGGTTAACATAAACACAGTCGGTTATGCCTAAAGTAAAAGTAAAATCGCAATCGTGTCTGTATATTAAATGCACGCAGGTCTTAAATTGACAACAGGGCAGCCTAAGTGAACACGCGGTCCTTAAAGAGAGATGATAAAAACTAATACAGTAGCTTTAATAGCTTTAAGTCTATGTAGTGTTTTATTTTCACATTTATTCATTCAATTTCATACTTAAATGCTGCTGTACAGCTCTGAGCTGCCAGTGTAAATCTTATATATATATATTTATTTTATATTATCCAATACACTAGGAATGTGTAAAAAAGTTTTTTTTTTAGTAAAGTTAAGTTTAAGAAAGGTTTTTCAATTCTTTTAAGTAAAGTAAAGAAAGTATTGCATTAAAAAAAAGTATTTTTTCTCTTTAATATTTAATATAATATTTAATATTCTCTTTAATATTTTTCTCTGTTCCTATCGCCTAAGAATAGAATAACAAAAAATGTATGTGACAAGCCATCAGAACCGAACCGAAAACCGTGGTTAAAAACCGAGGTATGACTTATTGACGAGGTATTGACTTATCTATAAATATGTATTGAACCGTGGACTAACTGTATTGTTGCATCCCTAGTAGGTTCACTCCCTTAATGTCCTTTTACATGAGAGTGACATGATGAACAAGTAATCTAATGCATATGTCAAAATTTCCCCCAAATATAGTAAATGTAAGTAAAGATAATTTCTGTAATATGCTTAAAAGCATGTATTCTCATTTCCTGGAGGGCCAGCAGAGTCCTGCAGACTTCTCTAACCCTAATTAACCCGCACCAGATCCAGCTAATCAAGACCTTCAGGCTTATTTAAAAACTACAGTTGGAGCTGAAGGTACATTCATGCCATGTCATAATTACTGCAATTATGTGATTTTAACATGTAATAAGTGTTCATGACCTCGTAATGCTCACAATTACAGCAATTTTTGAGAGCTCCTACTTGTAACACATGACAGCTGACTGCTGATTAATTTAGGCGTTGATAGTGCTGCTATAGAAACGCATAATGCTCAGTCCGAGGATGTGAACCGCTCAGAATATAATGTAAGATGTTGTCAATTCGAGACTACTATAATTACGACATGGCATGAACGCAGCATAAATTCTCCAGGGCTGTGGCCAGCGGTATCTCTAGGACATTATTAGGGGGGCTTCGCCCCCTAAATTTCTAACCAGCCCCCCTAAAATATTTGTCTGTATTTGTGATCGCCCAAGTCTCCTTTTAAAATTCATATGAAAACGGCAGGCTTCAGCTCCTCTCCGTCTTTTAGTCAGCGTTATTCAGCGTGAGCGGTGGCAGAGCACAAACATTAGAGGCAGAGAACAAGGTGTGCGCAGTTCTTGATAGATTATTATATCTGCATCTGTGCAGTACTTTGTCATAAATACAGTTTACATAATGTGCTGCTGAGCAATACAAGACGTTTCCAATCCACTGTAAGACGTTTTCGCTGCATTCACCCCTCATTACGCTACAGTTGTTTTCCTCCAGCGAAAATGGAGAACTTTACACCCATGAAGACATGCTCGGACAGCAATTCTAAGCTAAAGCCTGTATATAAGCAATATTAAATATTGTTATTTGGGGTTAATAGGAGTTATTGTCCCTCATTTTTCATATTGAAGATGGCACACCTAGTCATAGATAATGGCAAAGATTAATCTCCTAAAGAGTGCTTTCCCTTTAAGAATGTATGTTGCCATGTTTTTGCATAAAAATGTATGTTAAATTATTTAAAAACTTACACTTTATTAATGTTATTTATAAATGTATAAGCTCTGTTTCAGACACACACAAACTCTTGTATAAATCATGCATATCCATTGGTCTATAACTTTTTTGAGATGTTTGTGAGTTCGTTGTTAGCTCTTTCCTCTATTATTATGAACAAACAGTATTGTATTATTCAGACTATATAGTTTTATCTGTTGCACACTTAAAAAAGAAAATGTATCCATCTTACATTCTTTATTTTTGGTGTGTAAATTCACTTAAAATGCAACTTTAAAAACGTTTCACTCTTTCTTTGCAGAACTTGTCCTCTTGGTCCACATAGGAAAAGTTATCAAGAATATGGTTCGTCTTTGGCTGTCATCTGCATCTCTTCATTATCCCATTGGATCTCGAGTTTGTATACAGCTCTCATCAGGCACTTTGACATCACAACTGCAGGTGTGAGAGAGGTCGAATGTCTATGATAGGAGACAGCAGAAGGTCCAAGCAGAAGCCACAGTCTTCGGGGTGTCAGAAGGGACTGTGAAGACACTGAGAGTCTTGACTTGGAAGATATGGCAGAGCATGCAGAGCTTCTAGCAGAAATGTCTACTGTCGGCCGTCTCTCAGCAACAGAGCGCCTGAAGCAGGCGCAGAAGAGACGGGCGCAGCAGCTGAAAGGCTGGGCTCAGATGGAGAAGGACAGTGCCCGTGGTCACAAGGGAGATGGGGTGAAGAAAAGCAGAAGGGTGACCTTCCACACCAACGTGACATTACTGGAGGCTTCAGCCAGAAATGACCTAGAGGAGGGTAAGAGTAGAGTAGCTATACTGCAAATTTCTTTCTACACACCCCTGTTGAAAACTGCAGGTTTTTTAATGTAAAAATAATCTTGCCTCTTTTTTTTTTTTTGCTAGATCTTCTCTTTAATGTGATATTGAAAGCAGTTATTATATCAGTGGAGAATGGTCATTTTAATTTTAATGACCATTCTCCATTCTCCACTCACCTATAGAATGAAACTGTTGAATCAAGACTATACACTTTAAAACAAATCAAAAACACCCATCCATTAGAAAATAAAATCCTACTGTATTTTCAACAGTAGTTGATTGGTAGGGTATACAAATTGTAGTTTAAAATGTACAATTAAAAAAAAAATGTTACAATCATTTCACACATTGAGCACATTTTTAGGGCCAACTATTCCAATAATCTGTTTTTATGGTTTTCTAATATGTATATTTACAATTTGGTTTATAAAGATATTTACAAATTTGTAAATGGGTCCAAACAGCGTTCTTGACTTTCATTGTATGGACAAAAATCTTTTATTTTTGGATGAACTTTCCCTTCTATGTCATCATTTGTTCAAAATGTTTAGTTTGTAGGGTTGGTGACTTAAAGCATTTGTGTCTGTTTGGCAGTACGAGAATTGCTGAATAATGGAGTCAGTCCAGACCTGTACAACGAGGATGGGCTCACTGCGTTACATCAGGTACACAGTCATCAACACAAACCACACACATAAGTGTGTCTAAGTGAATTGAATTCATTGACATAGTCTCGTTTAATATGACAATTTTTCATCCTTGTATCTTGACCTCAGTGTATAAATATGGAGATCCACCTCCAATGCTTGTGTGCCCTAATGTTCTGGTGAGAAAATTTGACATGCTTCCTTGGTAATCGATACATCCGGCACGCAAGATATTTCAAAAAGTGCTGGTGACTGTATCGACCCAGGCAAAAAGTGGTGGGGACATGTCCCACTCACAAATTATACATATGGTGTGAGTCATGATTCATGACAAAAGAGTTTACCTTCTGATAAACCAAATGTTATATGTTCAGTTAATTTAAAAAGCTGCAGAACAAATAACAATAGCTGCAACTCATGTTAACTGGTTTAATTTTCTCTTCAATATCATAAATAAGGGATAATGTACATCCAGCAGCTTACTACACGGCTACTTGTCTCAAGTAAATTAGACATGAAATATTATTGTTTAAATTGAGTTTAAATATTTTATTAGCTCTTACGCAAAGCTTCCGCGAAGAAAAACAGTTCCAAACTGCTTAGCCCATGATTTACTCACCCTTAAGTCATCTTAGGTGTATGACATTCTTCTTTCAGACGAATACAATCAGAGTTTTATTTAAAAAATCCTGGCTAATTCAAGCAGTACTAGTTGTAGCTGTTTTTGAAGTCCATAAAAATGCATCTGTCCGTCAAATAATATGCTCCACACGTTATAATAGAGGCCTTCTGAATTCGTATTCTTCTGATTCGAATCGATGCGTTTGTGTATATCCATATTTAAAACATTATAAAGTAAACCCTTGAAGTCTTCCATTGTAACCCATGGCGGTTAATTGTTTTATAGCCACAAGATGGCGCCAGACAGTCAATCAATCAATCAATCAACTTTATTTATATAGCGCTTTTACAATGACGATTGTTTCAAAGCAGCTTCACAGTGTTAAACAGGACAACATTGCAACAAAATTTGATTTGGCTAGTTTAATTTGGATAGTTTATAGAATTATATATGACCAAATTAATAAATTCTATTTGTATATTTAGTTGAGTAACTTGGATCATAATTTGAGTGTCCCCAACTGAGCAAGCCAAGCCAAAGGCGACAGTGGCAAGGAACCAAAACTCCATCAGGGCATGATGGAGAAAAATAAACCTTGGGAGAAACCAGACTCAGTCGGGGTGCCAGTTCTCCTCTGGCCTATTATTAACAGTGTATAATTATTACTCTGGCAACCTTGCAGGTCATAAATCATATTAGATAGGAATATTCAAAATTTTGGGTATGAGGTTATTTTCTACGCCTTTGAATTTTTTACATTTTAACTAAAAAAATTTAAAAAGAGATATAGACACTAATATTAAATATAGTAAGTGTGAAATGACGAGTGTAATTACACCAAAAATAAGGAGAAGATGGCAAAAACAATGAGAGAAGGAAAAAAAAACGGGTAGGTTTTATGAAATTCAAAGAACGGCAAAAGTTTGCGCTGGCCTAAATCTATTCCTAAAATGCAGCTAGCAATCAACACACTACAAGGCGCATTTTGCAATTATTTGTGCATTTTAATACATTTTGTTATACATCCCTGCTATTGAATCATGTTTTCCACAGCCAGTAATTCAGATAATTCTTGTGTTTCTCTGCAGAGCTGCATTGATGATTTTTTGGATGTAGCTCGCTGTCTTCTGGACGCCGGCGCAAATGTAAATGCGTGTGACAGTGAGCTGTGGACCCCTCTACATGCTGCAGCCACCTGTGGACACACTGACCTCGTCCAGATGCTGATAGAAGCGTAAGTCTCTGTTTATAATTCATTTGTTATGCAGATCTTATTATGTTTTGTCATCAACTTTTATTCTTTAAAACTGTGATACAGAATATCTTGAGTTTATGTGTTCAGTGGTGCAGATCTTTTGGCGGTGAATGCAGATGGAAACATGCCGTATGATCTTTGTGAGGACGAGGCGACGCTAGAGCTCATAGAGATGATCATGGCAGAGCAGGGTGAGGGTTGCCTATAATATACCTAATATTGAGCTAAATCAAACCTCTTATGTGCAGTGTTGATGAACAGTACTTTTAAAAGATAAATTATTTCAAATGCTCCTGATAAACATAAACTAGTTATGTATGATACATTATTACTTGGAGAGTAATGGATTAGATACGTTTGGGTTACATTTGCTTTTAAAGAACATGTAAGTACAGTAGGCTGTTTCTCTGAAGCAGGGGTTCTCATTTTTTTCATGCTGTTACATACCTATTTAGTGAAATATGTGGAAAAAAAACCTGCATTTGTTTTCTTTGAATAAACTTTTTTTTTCTTGTAATACTATTCAACCCTTCACACCCATGCTGGCAATAGCTCGCCATTGGCAAACCATTTTTTTTGTTTACTCACCAGACCCTGTATATATACACTATATTGGCAAAAGTTTGGGCGCCTGGTTTTACATGCACATGAACTTTAATGACATCCCTTCTGTGAAGGCTTTCCACAAAGTTTAGGAGTGCATTTATGGGAATTTTTGACCATTCTTCTAAAAGAAAGAAGAATAGTTCCCACAAAGTTGAGAGCATGAAATTGTCCAAAATGTCTTGGTATGATGAAGCATTAAGAGTTCTTTTCACTGGAACTAAGGCACCAAGCCCAACCTCTGAAAAACAACACATCACCATAACCCCCCCCTCCTCCACCTAACTTTACACTTGGATTAATGTAGTCAGGCAAGTACCGCTCTAGAGTCCAGTGGTGGCATGCTTTACACCACTCCATCTGATGATTTGCATTGCACTTGGAGATGTAAGCATTGGATTAGGGGTGTCCCCGACTAAGGATGTACACATTACACATAAATCAGAATTGTCGAATCTTTCTATAGTCGACTGATAGTCGAATCATCAATGTGTGTGTGAATGGGCACGACACTAGGTAGTCAGCAGGAGGGTAAAACTATTTTTCTTTTACACACTGCACACAGCAACAACTTTTATTAAAGCGACCAAAACTGCCTGCCAACTGACAGACCAACTGACAATCGCTTTCTTATATAGGTTTAAATAAAAGGTAATCTATCTGGATAAACATTCGTAAAACATTTTCTCATAACATTTTAAAGCCGCGATCGAAATACAGAACATCAAACAAATATATAAACATATATACATATTACACTTTCTATTTTTAACTGCCGAAACAACAATAAATGCTAAACTGTCAGGTATTTAGCTAAACATGTTCACAGCGAATTAAAATTAGAAACGGCTTAACTGTTTGATAACACTTGTAACCCTACCCAATCAAAAAAAAAATCCAGTCTTTCACTCTGCTTGTGTGCGTTTGAGTCTTTTCAAATTGTGTGCGAGGAAAACCAACTTGTTAACGTTGGTCGGCAGTAGTGCGCTTCTGGTTTTACTGATAATAAATCCAGCCTTGGAGAAAATTCAGGGAAAGTGAAACTTAAATCTGTCACAGGGGTGGGAGGATTTATATTTATACACACACACACACACACACACACACACGTTAAAAATAATTATTGAACGCTTCTTTCTTTTCATGTTTTTTTTACAGCATTATCATAATTAAAGGCTTTATATAACTTAATATAACCGTACAAAACCAGTAGTTCTGTGTGAAATTAGACATTGAGCACCCCCATATTGCCAAAATGGTATGATCCTTGTTTCATAACACCCACGAATATTCAACTGAGATCGGTGGTCGAATCAGGCTCCGCATATCAATGCCTTGAATCTTCGACTATTCGGGGTCACCCCTACTTGGATGTAGCTGTTCGGCCATGGAAATCCATTCCATGAAGCTCTCTACTGTTCTTGAGCTAATCTGAAGGCCACACGAAGTTTGGAGGTCTGTAGCTATTTACTCTGCAGGAAGTTGGCGACTTCTGCACATTGTGCATCTCAGCAACTAACAGTTGACCATGGAATATTAAGTAGTAAGGAAATTTCACAAATGGACTTATTGCATATGTGGCAACCTATCACGGTACCACGCTTGAGTTCATTGAGCTCCTAAGAGCGACCCATGCTTTCACAAATGTTTTAGAAGCAGTCTGCATGTGCCTTTGGGCATGGAAGTGATTGGAACACCTGAATTCAGTTATTTGAAGGGGTTTCCCAATACTTTTAGCAATATAGTGTATTTTTACATTACTCTGCAAAGTCATTAAGGTCATTACATACTCCGCAAGAACAGAGTAAAAAGTTCTCGCTCCCAGGGCTGCAAGAACAAAATAATGTAATTTTTGTTCTCGCAGCCCTGGTTTGGGAGTTCTCACTGCTTGTTCTCGACACATCATCTGAGCAGAATTTTGTTCTTGAGGGTGTCTGAGAACTATTGTGTGATTGGTCAGAAACTTAAAGTGGGCTGTTAACGCAGAGAAACGGAAATGTTCGGCACCTGCTTTTCTTGTGGCGTATGGAATGTCCTAGCCAGAACAAACTTTGTTCTTGTTCTTGCCACCTCGAGAAAATAAACAAATTTCTTTGTTCTTGCGGAGTATGTACCAAGCTTTAGGCACATTTTGTATTTTCACCCCCATATTATTTATATATTTTGCTGTAGTGTTTCAGTAGGGAATGTGTCAGTGTACATTCCAAAAATTCATTTTGCCATTAGTTGTAATAATCCAGTAAGATTTTATGTATGCACAAGGAGTCTGACAACAGCCAGTATGCTCCACACAGATCTCATCATCATTGCAATTATAACTTTTTTTTCTCACAATTGTTTATTCTGTGGTGGAAACAAGCTTCCAAGCTGATTTTTTTTAGATTACTTTTTGCAGTCAACACATTTAAACAGTGTTTTCCTAAACAGTTCACATAAGTCTTTTATTCATATCATATGTTTGTAATCAGGGATTACTCAGGAGAGAATTGATGAATGTCGCGGAGCAAAGGAGAAAGCAATGCTGTCTGACCTTCGAGAGCTGGTAGCGAGCGGAGCTGATCTGAATGTGAAGGACGAGCAGGGGGCCACTCTGGTGAGAGACCGCAGTACATACAGACATGACGATCATTTATAATATTACAAAAACTAAAGTTCCAGTTCTCTGTGTAGCTGCATATAGCTGCTGCTAATGGATACATGTCAGTGGGGGAACTGTTGCTGGAGCACAGGATGTCTCCTGATGACAGGGACGCTGACGGGTGGACGCCGCTCCATGCTGCCGCCTGCTGGGGACAGGTGAATACTGACACACATGAGGGTTAATAGTCTGCGATCTGCATTAAAAGTCAAAATTTACCCTACTTATTTTCTTAATATTGTTACGGGTCTTATTGTTCTTTTTTAAATATTTTTTTTGTAAAGACCTTTAATCAAAATATAAATTTAAATGGTAAATGGTAATTAAAAATATAAATGTTTGCAATTTCCATTTAATGCCGACTTAAAAATACACCATCAGTAGGCAATGGTTCATAGGGAATAATAAAGAGTTTGTGTGTTAACAGACATAGTTTTTATCATAGCATAGTGAAATGACACAGTTATAACATTACATCTGAAATGTAAGAGATGTATGAAATAAAAAAATGACAACTGTAAAGTTGTGCTTGCGAAGGTGGTTCAGGTCGATCAGTTTGTTAAGCTTTATAGAAAAACATCGAACTGATACAGCAAACCTGACACCATAGTTAGTGTAGTTAGTTGTATTTACAGTTCTTCAGGCAGCCTTCAGTGCTAAAACAAGCTGGTTATGCTGAAGGGTGTTACATTTCTGACATGTTATATGCGGTTGACAAATCACAACAGACTGGGACAGGCTGGCCAATCAGAACAGACTACGCTTTTCGGAAGGCGGGTAAAAAAAAAAACTGGTAAACACTCCCTGCTCAACACACCTGTCTGTAATTTATGAAGTGTTCCTTAAGATGTTCATTTTCTTGTGGACTTGTCATCAGTCGCTGCCCAAGTACTGTTCCAATGCAAATTTATCTTTATATATAAATATAATTTTTTTTTCTTAAATATATACATGCATGTGTGTGTATTTATAGATACAGTAATTATACACACTACACACATATATATTATGTAAACACAAACATTTTTTTGGACACTATTAATCATGATTAATCGATTGCCCAGCATTAAAATATACATGCAGTGAAGATAATCGATGTACACATTTCCTGAACAACATTTGTATGGCTATTAATGTTTATGAATATTTTAAAATGTAAATCGAAGAGACAAAGTTCTCCCACTTAAAAAAAAATATCAGAGAGGCCTTCTAAGTTTCATCATAGGTACAATTAAATTATGAGAGACATAATGAGAAAACAAAATCCACAAAATTACATTGTCTGATTTTTTAAGAATTTATTTGCAAATTATGGTGGAAAATAAGTATTTGGTCACCTATAAAAAAGCAAGATTTCTGGCTCTTCTTTAAGAGGCTTCTTTGTCCTCCTCTCGTCTGAAGTTTGCCCGAGAGCATTTGGATGAACCAGAAGAGGACTGGGACAATGTCATATGGTCAGATGAAACCAAAATATAACTTTTTGGTAAAAACTCACCGTGTCATGTTTGGAGGAGAAAGAATGCTGAGTTGCATCCAAAGAACACCATACCTTCTGTGAAACATGGGGGTGGAAACATCATGCTTTGGGCTGTGTTTCTGCAAAGGGACCAGGACGACTGATCCGTGTAAAGGAAAGAATGATTGCGGCCATGTATCGTGAGATTTTGAGTAAAAACGTCCTTCCATCAGCAAGGGCATTGAAGATGAAACGTGTCTAGGTCTTTCAGCATGACAATGATCCCAAACACACCGCCCGGGCAACGAAGGAGTGGCCTAGCCAGTCCCCAGATCTCAACCCCATAGAAAATCTTTGGAGGGAGTTAATACAATTCTGGAATAAATTCTTAAAAAATCAGACAATGTGGTTTTCTGGGTTTTTTTTCGTTCTCATTCTGTGAATTTTTCTTATAGTTAAAGTTTACCTATGAAGAAAATTACAGGCCTCTCTCATCTTTTTAAGTGGGAGAACTTGCACAATTGGTGGCTGACTACAGGGAGTGCAGAATTATTAGGCAAATGAGTATTTTGACCACATCATCCTCGTTATGCATGTTGTCTTACTCCAAGCTGTATAGGCTGGAAAGCCTACTACCAATTAAGCATATTAGGTGATGTGCATCTCTGTAATGAGAAGGGGTGTGGTCTAATGACATCAACACCCTATATCAGGTGTGCATAATTATTAGGCAACTTCCTTTCCTTTGGCAAAATGGGTCAAAAGAAGGACTTGACATGCTCAGAAAAGTCCAAAATAGTGAGATATATTGCAGAGGGATGCAGCAGTCTTAAAATAGCCAAGCTTCTGAAGCGTGATCATCGAACAATCAAGCGTTTCATTCAAAATAGTCAACAGGGTCGCAAGAAGCGTGTGGAAAAACCAAGGCGCAAAATAACTGCCCGTGAGAAAAGTCAAGCGTGCAGCTGCAAAGATGCCACTTGCCACCAGTTTGGCCATATTTCAGAGCTGCAACATCACTGGAGTGCCCAAAAGCACAAGGTGTGCAATACTCAGAGACATGGCCAAGGTAAGAAAGGCAGAAAGTCGACCACCACTGAACAAGACACACAAGCTGAAACGTCAAGACTGGGCCAAGAAATATCTCAAGACTGATTTTTCTAAGGTTTTATGGACTGATGAAATGAGAGTGAGTCTTGATGGGCCAGATGGATGGGCCCGTGGCTGGATTGGTAAAGGGCAAGGAGCTCCAGTCCGACTCAGACGCCAGCAAGGTGGAGGTGGAGTACTGGTTTGGGCTGGTATCATCAAATATGAGCTTGTGGGGCCTTTTCGGGTTGAGGATGGAGTCAAGCTCAACTCCCAGTCCTACTGCCAGTGGTACAGGAAGCAGTCTGCATCCTTCAAGAAAAACATGATTTTCATGCAGGACAATGCTCCATCACACGCGTCCAAGTACTCCACAGCGTGGCTGGCAAGAAAGGGTATAAAAGAAGAAAATCTAATGATATGGCCTCCTTGTTCACCTGATCTGAACCCCATTGAGAACCTGTGGTCCATCATCAAATGTGCGATTTACAAGGAGGGAAAACAGTACACCTCTCTGAACAGTGTCTGGGAGGCTGTGGTTGCTGCTGCACGCAATGTTGATGGTGAACAGATCAAAACACTGACAGAATCCATGGATGGCAGGCTTTTGAGTGTCCTTGCAAAGAAAGGTGGCTATATTGGTCACTGATTTGTTTTTGTTTGGTTTTTGAATGTCAGAAATGTATATTTGTGAATGTTGAGATGTTATATTGGTTTCACTGGTAAAAATAAAGAATTGAAATGGGTATAAACTTGTTTTTTGTTAAGTTGCCTAATAATTATGCACAGTAATAGTCACCTGCACACACAGATATCCCCCTAAAATAGCTAAAACTAAAAACTACTTCCTAATAAACTACAAAAATATTCAGCTTTTATATTAATGAGTTTTTTGTGTTCATTGAGAACATGGTTGTTGTTCAATAATAAAATTAATCCTCAAAAATACAACTTGCCTAATAATTCTGCACTCCCTGTATATACTTTTTTGCCCCACTGTATATTATAACATATATTTTGTTTTATTGTTGCTTAAAATATTCATACAGATATAACTTGAGTAGCAAGAGCGAACTGAGTGACCCTATCTGAAATGCTGCTGTTCCATTTGCAGAATTACTGGACTTGCGTCCTCTCGTCCTTGGAAGTTCGTTCTCCTGAGTCGAATTTGGCAAGTCCGAACTACCAAGGATGCAAAACTTAACACTGTGAAGCTGCTTTGAAACAATTGACATTGTAAAAAGCACTATATATATATATAAAAGTTGACTTGACTTGACTATTGAAAAACACCCTTTGTTGGAAGGTAGATACCCAGGAACAAGATTGAGCGCCCCTGCCTTAATACCACTCGCAATTAACTAGTAATAACAACTAACCCAATCATAATTCATGGCTGAGAAATGAGGGTAAGGCTTGTGGCCTTTTTTCCCCACCTTTCTGTTTAGTAAGTAATAAATGGAAAATGTAGTAATTGCAAACATGAAATGGACCTTTTAAATCATAAAACATGAAGTCGGAATGATTATAACAGCTTAAATGGCAAAATTGATATTGATTCTTCAGTGATTGTGTCTTTCTGCTCTTATAGATCCAGATGGTGGAGTTGCTGGTGGCACATGGTGGGAGTTTAAACGCCAAGTCTGAGCTGGATGAGACTCCTCTGGGTACGACACATCCAACATGTTTGATCGGGAGTGACTTGACAGGAGGCCTCACAATACTTGTATTATATTGCAGATGTTTGCACTGATGAGGAGGTCCGGGCCAAAATGATGGAGTTAAAACACAAGCATGATGCCATCATGAAGGGTCAGGACAAACACAAGAACACATTGCAGAGACGAGTGTCCAGCACGGGCAGCAGAGGGTGAGTAATAACAGCACAACAAAAGCATTTTGTTTACGTCACAGCCCGGCAAAGCTGCACTTGACAGCTTGTGACAGTGACAGTTGTATTCAAAATTTAGATTTCAAATTTAAGAAGTAACTGTTATAAACAGCATAAAAAATATCACACTAATTTACGACTCCTGTATGCCACTGTAGTCATCTTTACATTGAACAGCCATTATCCATTAAGTTTACTAGCGAGACACTAATTTGCTTTATTCAGCTGAGAGTTGTAGTTTGCCATCATAATGTCCAGTGCCAGTTGTTTCAAACTGCTGTTTAGTCTGTATTTCACACAGCACCATGTCAGAGGATATAGTGAATTTGTGAGAATATCAGAGAGTCTGCGCTTTCAAGCTAAATACACACACAAATTAATAATTCTCTAAAAACTGGATGCAAGTCACTATTCTCTCTGCCATCTCTGATTTAATCGGCCGGGTTTTTTCTGCATTAGTGCTGTTGTAGACTGATGGAATGCATTTTGGAATAAAGTTTAGCGGCTTAAAATGAAGCAGAAAAAGAGGAGCTGTTAGTTATGCTTGGAGTGAATTGTTTTATTTGTGATAACACAGTGAAACATGTTCAATTGTATGGACATGATTGTCATACAAAAACTAGGAACATACAAAAATGAGAGCCAACGAAATATTAATAACTGATTATGTTGTAGTCAATGTATGCTTTTTCCTGTGAGCTTTTTGTTTTTATATGCTTTTTTCACATAGTAAAATAAAAACTATAGCTGTAGTTTGCTTTTTTTTGCCAATTAATTTTGTCAGACAAATACCTCAAGCAATTTTGTTCTTCTTTTATATATTACATATTTAAAAAGTATGACATTTTCTTTATATTATAATGGTTTAATAAAACTTTTAGGGTCATTAAAAAGAAATATCCCTTCCAGACATCCCTTTTGGCCACTACTGTACACCACACTAATGTAACACCAAACGGCCTCACTGACTGTGATTATAGTTTTGTTGCATCGCTCAGTTGCTGTATCGTTTACACTGGAATGCTGTGGAATTTTTCATGCTCTTAATCATGATTTTTATATAGAATTAATTATAAATGATAAATATGAGTGTGTGAGCTTTTCTTTGTGTGGATTACAGTAAAGTAGTGAGGCGCAGCAGTGTGAACGAGCGCAGCAGTCTGTACCGCAGAGAGCATCAGAAGGAAGCCATGGTGTGGAAAGAGAGAGGAAGACAGACCGATGCCCTGGATGATGATGAAGACAGACAGACTGATGCAGAACTGAACCTGCACGCTGCACTTGTGAGAACTGGTCTTATTCCTTGTTTAAAGCTACACTGTGTGATATTTTCCCCCATCTAGCGGTGAAAAGGTATATGACCATCCAGAGAATATTAGTTTCTGTTCCTCTCAATTCCGATTTCGTTTTAACTCCTATGGTGGCTGATTTAGTCCAAGATTAATATGGCTTCCAGTTCGATCAAGTGATGAGGTTACTTTAGAAAACTATTATAATTTGCAGTTATTTAACATGTAGGTTATGACATCTATGTAAAATGAATAATAGTTTTACCTTTTCGTTATTTTTTACCATTTCATTGCTAACATCAGCGATCAGGTTCCCAGACGAATGCAAGCTAATCTTAGTAAAGTAACTTTTATCGGTGCTATCGTTATTCTGTATATTGTACGACATCACTAGCGTAAGGCAAAGTTTACATTGTAGGCTATATCAGTCTCAAGCAATCCCCCTCTTTACATTCGACACGGTGCCATCGAGTGTTAAACGCGAAGGCGAGCTTGAATTTACGGGTATGTCCCTCGTTGGCTAATGTACTTTCAAGATGGAGGGGCAACATGGCGACGCGCATTCGAACCCCTCACCCGTATGTATTTTCAATGGCATATTATACACTTACGAGAATACTTTATTACTTGAAAGAAGTAAATATACATTAATGATGACATATATTTTTGAAAGAACTAAGTGTTTTTAGCTAAGAAAAAACTAAAAAAGTTACACAGTGTAGCTTTAAAACCTTCTGATATATGACAGACTTAAGACTAGATGTGGACCCACTTTATATTAGGTGGCCTTAACTACTATGTATTAACATTTTAAATGAATCATTTGATACAATGCACTTATTGTGTACATACATATTTTAACATTGTACTTACATTTTTAAAAAATGCCTGCATTACATCTGTTTATTTACATCTATTAATTAATTTAATTATTACCCCCATATTATTTATGGGGTAATATTACATCTGTAATTACATCTGTAATTCATTTCTGTATGTACATTTATAATTACACTCTTGACACTTCCTTTACACTTAACCCTACCCTCTAAACTTACCCATTGCACCACACCTGTCCCTAACTTTACCCTTAAACTTACCCATACCACCACACCTGTCCCTAACTTTACCCTTAAACTTACCCATACCACCACACCTGTCGCTAACTTTACCCTTAAACTCACCCATACCACCACACCTGTCCCCAACTTTACCCTTAAACTTACCCTTACCACCACAACTGTCGCTAACTTTACCCTTAAACTTACACATACCACCACACCTGTCCCTAACTTTACCCTTAAACTTACCCATACCACCACAACTGTCGCTAACTTTACTCTTAAATTTACCCATACCACCACACCTGTCGCTAACTTTGTAAACTTACCCATACCACCACACCTGTCCCTAACTTTACCCTTAAACTTACCCATACCACCACACCTGTCCCTAACTTTACCCTTAAACTCACCCATACCACCACACCTGTCCCCAACTTTACCCTTAAACTTACCCTTACCACCACACCTGTCCCTAACTTTACCCTTAAACTTACCCATACCACCACAACTGTCCCTAACTTTACTCTTAAACTTACCCATACCACCACACCTGTCGCTAATTTTACCCTAAAACTTACCCATACCAACACACCTGTCGCTAACTTTACCCTTAAACTCACCCATACCACCACACCTGTCCCCAACTTTACCCTTAAACTTACCCTTACCACCACACCTGTCCCTAACTTTATCCTTAAACTTACCCATACCACCACACCTGTCCCTAACTTTACCCTTAAACTTACCCATACCACCACACCTGTCCCTAACTTTACCCTTAAACTTACCCATACCACCACACCTGTCTAACTTTACCCTTAAACTTACCCATACCACCACACCTGTCGCTAACTTTACCCTTAAACTTACTCATACCACCACACTTGTCCCTAACTTTACCCTTATACTTACCCATACCACCACACCTGTCGCTAACTTTACCCTTAAACTTACACATACCACCACACCTGTCCCTAACTTTACCCTTAAACTTACCCATACCACCACAACTGTCGCTAACTTTACTCTTAAACTTACCCATACCACCACACCTGTCGCTAATTTTACCCTAAAACTTACCCATACCAACACACCTGTCCCTAACTTTACCCTTAAACTCACCCAAACCACCACACCTGTCCCCAACTTTACCCTTAAACTTACCCTTACCACCACACCTGTCCCTAACTTTATCCTTAAACTTACCCATACCACCACACCTGTCCCTAACTTTACCCTTAAACTTACCCATACCACCACACCTGTCCCTAACTTTACCCTTAAACTTACCCATACCAACACACCTGTCCCTAACTTTACCCTTAAACTTACCCATACCACCACACCTGTCCCTAACTTTACCCTTAAACTTACCCATACCACCACACCTGTCCCTAACTTTACCCTTTAAACTTACCCATACCACCACACCTGTCGTTAACTTTACCCTTAAACTTACCCATACCACCACACCTGTCGCTAACTTTACCCTTAAACTTACTCATACCACCACACTTGTCCCTAACTTTACCCTTAAACTTACCCATACCACCACACCTGTCCCTAACTTTACCCTTAAACTTACTCATACCAACACACCTGTCCCCAACTTTACCCTTAAACTTACCCTTACCACCACACCTGTCCCTAACTTTATCCTTAAACTTACCCATACCACCACAACTGTCGCTAACTTTACCCTTAAACTTACCCATACCACCACACCTGTCGCTAACTTTACCCTTAAACTTACCCATACCACCACACCTGTCGCTAACTTTACCCTTAAACTTACCCATACCACCACAACTGTCGCTAACTTTACTCTTAAACTTACCCATACCACCACACCTGTCGCTAACTTTACCCTTAAACTTACTCATACCACCACACTTGTCCCTAACTTTACCCTTAAACTCACCCATACCACCACACCTGTCCCCAACTTTACCCTTAAACTTACCCATACCACCACACCTGTCCCTAACTTTACCCATACCAACACACCTGTCCCTAACTTTACCCTTAAACTTACCCATACCACCACACCTGTCCCTAACTTTACCCTTAAACTTACCCATACCACCACACCTGTCGCTAACTTTACCCTTAAACTTACCCATACCACCACACCTGTCGCTAACTTTACCCTTAAACTTACCCATACCACCACACCTGTCCCTAACTTTACCCTTAAACTTACCCATACCACCACACCTGTCGCTAACTTTACCCTTAAACTTACCCATACCACCACACCTGTCCCTAACTTTACCCTTAAACTTACTCATACCACCACACTTGTCCCTAACTTTACCCTTAAACTTACCCATACCACCACACCTGTCGCTAACTTTACCCTTAAACTTACCCATACCACCACACCTGTCGCTAACTTTACCCTTAAACTTACCCATACCACCACACCTGTCGCTAACTTTACCCCCTTAAACTTACCCATACGACCACACCTGTCCCTAACTTTACCCTTAAACTTACCCATACCACCACACCTGTCGCTAACTTTACCCTTAAACTTACCCATACCACCACACCTGTCGCTAACTTTACCCTTAAACTTACTCATACCACCACACCTGTCCCTAACTTTACCCTTAAACTTACCATTCCATCACACAATCTGAATGTGTTTGTGTCTTACATATAGCTATATAGATTTGATTTGACCATCCTTGGTGAATTTATTTTTTTACTTTTCTAGGTGTCCGGCTCTAATGCCACCCCTGTTCCTCCATTAGAGGTTGTCGAGGTGGAAAATGGATCTCAAGTTTTGGGGAACGGCAGCACAGCGTCATTTTCTTCCTCACTTCCTGGAGAACTCCAGGGCGGGGGACGCAGAGATCGCAGTGCCTCCTATCAGCTCACTCCAGCTTCGGATGGTGCTGGCGGGGACATGAGCAGAGAGAGATCTCACCACACACTCGCAGATCTCAAACGACAGAGAGCTGCAGCTAAACTACAAAAACATCCAGCACCTCCTATACCCCTGTCTGCAGGCCCTCAGAATGACCTTGTCCCTGAAGCACCCCAAGGGGCGCTAGAACCCCCTGAATCGGTACAACAGGATGCGTCCCCTAATGCAGTGTACTTTACCCAAGCTAGTGGAGATCCACCTCTACTGAAGCTAAGAGCACCAGAAGAGGACACGACTAACACGAAAGAGCCGTGCTGTGGACTCATGTAGAAGCAGCAAATGAACATGTTTGGTTTCATATGATCGCGCTGTTCTTATGTGGACTGACGAAAAATATCAGGCAGGTACGTGGAAACGAGTTTTATGTCCAAGTCAAGCTTTCTCCCACAGTTGCACATGGACTGAGGGAACTCACATTTTTAACACTAATATATTTCAACACTAATAGCACCTAGGAATAATGACGGACTACACAGCTTCCTGATTGAATAACACATATATGAAGAAGAAGTTCCAGTATTTCACACTATTATGCTTATCATTTTATTTTACTTAGTTGTTATGGTCATTAAAGTTTCAAAGTATTGGCTCTGTTTAATACAGAAAAAAACGACACTGAGCACTTTACTTGACCAAACTTTCAGCAATCTTCATAACTATAAATATATGTACTATATATTAGTAACATTTGAATTGCACTGATCAAAGTAAAACTGCATTTCCTTAACAGTTCTTTAAATTTGAAGTGCTGCAATCTAACAGCTAGTACGCTTGCACTTCAACACCTGGTTGCACCATTTCATACTGCTGGTTCAAAACCCTCACCTCCCAGCTTCTGTCTAGATTGATGTTTATTGCTGATTGAAATTCTTAAGCTAATTTTATATTAATGTAAATAAATAATTAAAAAATAAAAAGGTTTTCAGATAGCTTGTTTTCTTCAAACCGTGAACCGTCTCATGCCCCACCCCACACACACTTTGCTCTAATGCATCAAATGGAAATACAAAGAATTGATCTGAATACCTTCTAGCCATTGAATTTTCCATGTAAAGGAGAGTTTAAAAATGGAAAATTGGAATTCTGAAACAAAACTTTCTGCTAAATAGTCACCCGTTCCATCTCGCATTACAATTATCATTTAATAAACTTAGAAATGGTTGTTAAACACTTCCCTGAGTAGTGTAGAACTTAGATTTGGCTATTTAATGTTTTTATTTCAAGGGGTCATAAAAACACTGGTAGAAAAAAGAAAAAAATCTAAACCATTAGACTGTCCAGTGTTATATTAAACACATGCCTGAACTTAACCAAGCACAACCATAAAAAGCTAACAATATGGCAGGAAGCTCTCATTCTGTATTTTCCCATATATTCCCATGTGAATTTATGACCCATGTTTCATTCATATTTTAACCCTAAACCGAACCGTTTCTAAGAAATTTATATTGAAATTATTATTGCTCCTACTTTTCCAGATAGTGAGTCTAAAACACACCAGCATTTAAATGTAACATTTATATATTTATTTAAAAAAACTAATTGTTTATAATTTCTATGATTTTGAATGAAGAATTTTGTATAAGGAAAATGAGCATATCTGCATATTCTATTTATCAGTGTTTTAAACCAGAAATGAAATACTTTAATGGTTCTAACAAAGTACACAGAACACCAGATTCTAATTATTGTTTATTTTAAGTTATGATTTAAGTGACTTGTTTAGTTAGTTTTTTTTTTTTTCGTAACAGTGCAGGTTTAATTAGTTTGTGCTCAATGTTCAGTGAGATTTGAATAGAATGAGTGAAAGAAACACTTTTGTTATGACTGGCAGAAATGGATGGATGATTTTCAAAATATCTTTAACTTTTGCACTTTGAGGCTGGATTAGAAATAGTTCAATAGCACTGCTTTATTTACAAGCAGATTTACTAATATTTTGTGTAAATGAATGCCATTCTTTTCTTCAGGAACACACCTGCAAAGTCTTGTGCCTTTTTGCACCTCGTTTACCTGTTCTGATCACATCAAGTGCTCTTGTTCTTTGCTATGATGCTCCAGTCTTAAAATGTAAAGAATATGGTTCAGTGTCCTAAATGAAACTACAGAAGAGTTTTGTATTATGCAGTTTGGCTTAGTGGATTCCAGTGCATTTTACTAAAAAATAATGGCAACAATTCACAACAATTTAATATTATTTACTCTGTCTTACATTCATATGCATTTTTTTGTCTAAAATCTCTTTGTTTCAAAATATGAACTGTAAAAATGGTTTCATGGAATTAATTGATTTTTGATTTATTTTTATTTAATGAACTTTGAACCGTTTGTGTGATATGTTTTAGATGTGTTAGGATATAGAGACTCAATGAAGAGCAGATGCTAAATTACATTATTGAGAGATTACATGAACTCCATGAATTTCAAACATTTCACATTTATCAAATATCTAGAAGCTTATCATGATAATTGGGGAATTACCTAAATGTGACACTAATGTGGCACTACAAAAACTGAGCTAAGTAACTCTCTCTGTGGTTGCAATGATCAATTTGATTCCAGTAGTATGTATTTAAACTGATAAACACTTTTTCAGGGATATTTTATTTTGGCAATTTTTATATATTCGAACTTGGAATATCTCTGGACTACGTAATCTGAACTCTACTATGAAACACATGCAATCATTTCATCTTGACATGCAGTGTTTACTGGTGGACAGCACTTTTCACATTGTGAAATTATTTAAATGTAAAATGTCATAAAATTCCATGTTTTTTTTTGTTTGTTTGTTTGTTTGTTTTTTTGGACATCCGTTTTATACGTGTTCCTTTTCTATGTCATCTACTTCCTCTGTTAAATGTAACACTGGTGTCTGTAAATATATTCAGAGACAGAAAAGTTTGAATAAATTATACATGCATTGCATACTGAAAGTTTTCTGAATAATTCAGTTCTTGAGAATTGTGTCCTGAACAGGATGTTTTTCAGGAAAGTATTACTGAATTTCTTGCTAATTTCTGCATATTTGTGCGTTTCAATAGGGGTAGTCATGCCATAGTCAAATGTTAACACTCTTGGGAAAAAAAGGGTTTTGTCAGGTGCTTTTAGGGGCTTTAGTGCATCAGCTGGCTAAATCGAAATGTAAATTCAGTAAAATTGTTATTCATGTCAGCACTAAATGATGTCAAACTTCACAGTCTCAGATATCACTAGCATTAAAGAGGTGTGTGAACTTGCAAGTACGATGTCAGATACCGTAATATGCTCTGGCCCCCTCCCTGTTTATCGTGGTGAGGAGAAACATGGAGTTACATAGCCAATGCTGTCCTTAGGGCGGTGCAACTGGTATGACTACACCAGCTCATGGCGAAAGGACTGAGGGGAAATATAATACAAATAAACTATTTATAAAGCTTGGCTTGATGCATTTTAGATCTATTTTTACTAAAGAACTTATCGTTAATGACGTGATCACTGATCACAACCTAGATGTGCTCTGGGCACCACCAAGACGCCACACATACTTTATCAAGTAATTTTCTGATTTTAGATTTAGTACTTGCTGCAGATTAAATCTTAATTGCTGGTGATCTTAACATCCATTTAGAAAATGAAAAAGATGCATTGACATTTATAGACAGTCTAAACTCTATTGGAGTTAGACAACACTTATCAGGACCCACTCATTGTTATAATCATAATATTGTCACATTGATGATGTTGAAATTCTCTTAAAAAACATACACAAAAATAAACCCAACTTGATCCGAGTGAATTAATAGTTAACTACTATTTTTTTTCTTGGAGAGAAAGGGTGCTGAATTCTAGTTGGGATTTAGACTGTCATCTCTTTATTTGTGTTACTAGACTGTGAAGCCTATCAACCTCAGTGATACTATCGACCACAGCATTCTCTTGGAGTACCGCAAGGCTCAGTGCTAGGACCGTTACTTTTCACCCTGACCTCAAGGCTAGGTTATTGTAATGCTCTACTGGGTGGTTGCCCTGCTCGCTTGATAGATAAGCTGCAGCTGGTCCAAAACGCAGCAGCTCGAGTTCTTAACCAGGAAGTCTCCCTATTAAACATTGTATCCATTTTAAAATCTTGCTAATTACTTACAAAGCACTGAATGGTTTGGCTCCCCAGTACTTGAGCGAGCTCTTAACGCATTATACTCCATCGCGTCTATGGCGGTATCAAAATTCTGGCCAGTTGATAAACCTAGAATATCAAAATCAACTGCAGGCGGTCGATCCTTTTCCTAATTAGCACCTAAACTTCTTTTTTTTATCTTTCTTTAATGTACACACAGCACCCTATATTGACAGAAAAACACAGAATTGTTTAAATGTTTGCAGATTTAAAAAAAAAGAAAAACTGAAATATCACATGGTCCTAAGTATTCAGACCCTTTGCTCAGTATTGAGTAGAAGCACCCTTTTGATCTAATACAGCCATGAGTCTTTTTGGGAAAGATGCAACAAGTTTTTTACACCTGGATTTGGGGATCCTATGCCATTCCTCCTTGCAGATCCTCTCCAGTTCTGTCAGGTTGGATGGTAAACATTGGTGGACAGCCATTTTCAGGTCTCTCCAGAGATGCTCAGTTGGGTTTAAGTCAGGGCTCTGGTTGGGCCATTCAAGAACATTCACAGTGTTGTTGTAAAGCCACTCCTTTGTTATTTTAGCTGTGTGCTTAGGGTCATTGTCTTGTTGGAAGGTCAACCTTCGACCCAGTCTGAGGTCTTGAGCACTCTGGAAAAGGTTTTCATTCAGGATATCGCTGCACTTGGCTGCATTCATCTTTCCCTCGATTGCAACCAGTCATCCTGTCCCTGCAGCTGAAAAACACCCCCACAGCATGATGCTGCCACCACCATACTTCACTGTTGTGAATGCATTGGACAGGTGATGAGCAGTGCCTGGTTTTCTCCAAACATAACACTTAGAATTAAGGCCAAAACATTTTTATCTTGGTCTCATCAGACCAGAGAATCTTATTTCTCACCATCTTGGCAAACTCCATGCAGGCTTTCATGTGTCTTGCACCAAGGAGAGGCTTCCGTTGGGCCACTCTGACTGGTCAAGGGCTGCAGCGATGGTTGACTTTCTACAACTTTCTCCCATCTCCCAACTGCATCTCTGGAGCTCAGCCACAGTGATCTTTGGGTTCTTCTTTACCTCTCTCACCAAGGCTCTTCTCCCCCGATAGCTCAGTTTGGCCAGACGGCCAGCTCTAGGAAGGGTTCTGGTCGTCCCAAACGTCTTCCATTTAATGATTATGGAGGCCAATGTGCTCTTAGGAACCTTAAGTGCAGCAGAAACTTTTTTGTAACCATGGCCAGATCTGTGCCTTGCCACAGTTCTGTCTCTGAGCTCTTCAGGCAGTTCCTTTGACCTCATGATTCTCATTTGCTCTGACACTGTGAGCTGTAAGGTCTTATATAGACAGGTGTGTGGCTTTCCTACTCAAGTCCAATCAGTATAATCAAACACCGCTGGACTCAAATGAAGGTGTAGAACCATCTCAAGGATGATCAGAAGAAATGGACAGACAGTTCAATATATGAGTTTCACAGCAAACGGTCTGAATACTTATGGCCATGTGATATTTCAGTTTTTCTTTTTTAATAAATCTGCAAAAATGTCAACAATTCTGTTTTTCTGTCAATATGGGGTGCTGTGTGTACATAAATGAGAAAAAAATGTACTTAAATGATTTTAGCAAATGGCTGCAATATAACAAAGAGTGAAAAATTTAAGGGGGTCTGAATACTTTCCATACCCACTGTATATTACTGATCTGCCCACATGTCACTATATGATAATTGAAATGAGCTGGATAACATCACTGTTTTATCCAGAGCGGCTGTCCAGCCGAATCAAATTCTGTTGCGTTATTTTCCTGTTAAACACTGTGAAGCTGCTTTGAAACAATCGGCATTGTAAAAAGCACTATATAAATATAATATAGTTTGCTGCAAAAACAGCCCAGATCCGCAGGAGGTGCAGCAGTTGCGAGGTGGGGTATCCATGGATCGGACTTGTTTGTTCAGCACATCCCACAGATGCTCGATTGGATTGAGATCTGGGGAATTTGGAGGCCAATCAACACCTCAGACTCGTGCTCCTCAAACCATAACTGAACAATTTTTGCTTTGTGGCTGGGTGCATTATCCTGCTGAAAGAGGCCACAGGCACCAGGGAATATCGTTTCCATGAAAGCGTGTACATGGTCTACAACAATGCTTAGGTAGGTGGAACGTGTCAAAGTAACATCCACATGGATGGCAGGGCCCAAGGTTTCCCAGCAGAACATTGCCCAAAGCATCACACTGCCTCTGCCGACTTGCCTTCTTTCCATAGTGCATCCTGGTGCCGTGTGTTCCCCAGTTAAGAGACGCACATGCACCCCATCCACGTGATGTAAAACCAAAAACGTGATTCATCAGACCAGGCCACCTTCTTCCATTTCTCTGTGGTCCAGTTCTGATGCTCACTGTTGGTGCTTTCTGCATTGGACAGGCATCAGCATGGTCACCCTGACTGATCTACGGCTATTCAGCCCCATACGCAATTGCGATGCACTGTGTATTCTGACATCTTTCTATCATAACCAGCATTAACTTCTTGAGCTACAGTAGCTTGTCTGTTTGTTCGGACCACACGGGCCAGCCTTCGCTCCCCACGTGCATCAATAAGCCTTGGCCGCATGTAACTCTGTCGCCGGTTCACCACTGTTCCTTCCTTGGACCACTTTTGAAAGATACTGACTACTGCAGACCGAGAATACCCCACAAGAGCTGCAGTTTTGGAGGTGTTCTGACCCAGTCGTCTAGGCATCACAAATTGGCCCTTGTTAAACTCGCTCAAATCCTTACGCTTGCCTAATATACCCCACCTACTAACAGGTGCAATGATAAAGAGATAATCAGTGTTATTCATGTCACCTATCAGGTCATAATGTAATGCCTGATCAGTGTATATATGTATTATTATGCCTGTGCACATGGACTGTTGTGTTGTTATCTCTCAGATGCCTGGCTAACTGAATTTCCCATCCCTATAGGAGATCCTCCCACTAATTATCAAGTCTTCTGTGACTGGCTCATCAGCACAGGTCTGTTGGTTAAAAGAAGAGCTGAGTGGAACTTAAGAAAGGTGGGTTTTTTTCACATAAAATAGTTTATTAAAAACAACGCAAAAAATGTTCAAGTCTTTATTTATTTAAGCTTCGTAACTTGCAAGTCTTGTCAACATTCCTAGTGTTTTTTTTTTTTAAGATTAAAAAAGGAATTACATTGCATCTCGTCTCTGAGAAAAAGAACAGAAATGAGTTGTTTTCAACATTTCACTCACACGCATGCTGAGTAGAATCTATTTTTACATGGGAATTGAGAGGACAAAATCAACGATGTGTCTACCTCTTCTCAATTCAGTTAGTTTAAGCTTTCAGGTAAGCTATTACAAAATGTACACAGTCTCACACCCCGGAAGACATTTCTCCAGGAATCCTTTTGTTTTTTATGGCAGTTTTTATACACAAATATACAATAAAACATTGCTACTCTTGAATAATTTCAAAGTTTTTTCTCTTTTTTTTAACTACATATTGATACACAGTAGATACTTGTATTTGTGAAATTTGACAAATAATGACAAAAGAATTGTCTCGTACAATTGTCCAGTGTTTTTTGTTACAAATACATTTAGACCTTTGCATACAGACAATAATATACATAAAAGTAACATTGTTCTGCTCTGTTGCTGTTGGCATTATGTCGTCGTTCACAACATATATATTCTGAAAAAATTATCTTCCCGAACATTAGTGACAGAAACATGTAAAAAATAAAAAAAATAAAAAACTTTCCTTTGCTGGCAGCCTGTTCTTGGTAATACAACAAATCATTGTGGAAAGTTGAGGAAAGAAGAACATTTTTCTGGGATGTTTTTTTTTCTACTACAGTGATAATTGATGTTATTGAGATGTTCATTACAAACCACTGGAAATGAGATAGTGTTGCATCATTGAGGAAAATTCTTATTTGCAGTGATCTTTAGCTTAACCTGATATTACTAAGACGTCATTCAATCTATCAATTAAATAGTTTGAAATGTATTACAAAGTATGACATTTCTATAATAACCCTAGACATATAGAAATCCCTAGTTTAAAATTCATACTCAAAGAGAAAACTGCTAAAACACTGGAACTCAGTGAATGAAAGACACAGTGATTTGAAGTAAACGTTGGAATGTGACTGAAGGCAATATATTAAAAATACGTTATCAGTTACGTTAGAAGATTGTCCTTAATATTCCTCTCAGCATCTATCAAGATAATGGTTTACTAACAGAGGTTGTTTAGTGTTCCAACAAATGCAACCTAAACTATCAATTGGCTGAAAACGTGGCTTAAGATGTCAGATGGACTGCGCTAGAACATTTAACCCCAAAATCAATCAATCAATCAAAAAAAAAAAACACATTCTTTGGAATCTTGCACATGCTCTATATTTGGTGTGATTGTGTTTTTAAAGGACCCAATATATTTACATTATCACAGAATTAAAGACATAACCAAAACCTAAATTTATTCAGACACCTTCAACATTTTCTCACATTATCACAGTTTAATCGCTGTAGTTTAGAAAATGGTCAGAACAAATTAATCTTGATAATGTCCGATAACTTTGATAGAAAGGTATGTAATGGATTACCATCAACCAATCAGCTGTCAGCTGTTAAATTTAAGTACACAATTAGATCATACCAATTTAGGTCAACCAATGAGCAACACTTCATTTTGTTCAGTCTGTGCTGTAAAAGGTGGCATTATCAATTAAAGAAAAAACACTTAAGATAAACATGGTCTGGTCAAAGTGTCTGAATAATTTTGGTCCCAAACCAAACTGTAGTCCACTGTATGAAGAATTTTTGGGTATAATATGTCACAGTTTACTTTATTTTGCTTTTCTCACTTACATAAATGAACTATTAGTGTCCTGCACCAGCTAGTAAAAAAAATATATCTGGTGTCTGAATATTTTTGGTTTGACTGTATACAAATTTATATGTCTTTACTTGAATACTGTAAGTTCAGATCTGATTTTTGGCTGTACTGTATTTGATTACACATGACCACATGTACCACTATAGTAACTTTTAGAACAGGCTTATCATTGGTGAATGTAACTTCGATTATGATGTATTTTTAAAGGCACAGGAAAATACGACAAAACATCTTTTAGAC
The DNA here is from genome assembly GCA_023029165.1 of Gobiocypris rarus. Classification (NCBI taxonomy): domain Eukaryota; kingdom Metazoa; phylum Chordata; class Actinopteri; order Cypriniformes; family Gobionidae; genus Gobiocypris; species Gobiocypris rarus. The sequence continues at coordinate 11,188,216 of CM040920.1, forward strand.
GTGACTTGATTCTACTAAAACAAAAGGTTGCATGGATACTTTTAAAATTATTACAATAAGACAATATTTGCAAGCATTTTTCATTTTGCAAAAGCACCCAAATTCCTGTGATTACTGTTAAGTATCCACTGTGTACTACTCACGTCATCTCAGTAACTGGCTCATTTCTCTTCTACAGTACTTTTATTCATTGTTTAAGTCGATAAAGGTTAAAAATGCTTAAGTTGTAATTTAAGGAAGTAATTCTACAATAGTATAAGTATAAAGTATATTAGACTCTTCTACAAATATGTTTTGGTCTGTTTTAAACATTATTCAGCTTAGCTTGATTATTTACACAATAATCATGAACAGGTCTCCATCATGCCTAACATTTTGGAAATAAAGTTCTTGGCATAGCCAAGCGAGACTGCAGGTTAACTTATAAGTGGGTGTCAAAAAGTTATCATCATACAGTTATTATACAGATTTCAGGATGAAATTGTAAGCGAGATAAACTAGCTAACAACACACTCTTAGAAGAAAAGGTTCTATATAGAACCTTAAAAGGGTTCTGTCAGGCGCTTTTTTTAAATTCACTTTTATGAATTAAACAGCTAGTAAACATACTTTTATCAGTAGAAAAATAATGAAATAACTTAAACATGAAAGTATTATGCAGTGTCCCTGTTAATCATCTTGCATGTACTTATACTAATATAATAAACTATACTAATAACATTATATTATATATAATTACAAGCAACTAAACCAAACCCTAACCCTAATTACATAGTAAGTACATGTTGTTAATTAATATTACTCCGTTCTTATTTCTAATTACATTGTAACAATGGCACCTTAAAATATGTGCAACCGAGCATTCTTTAAAATTCAGTCAAGAACCTTTTTTTCTAAGAGTACAGAACATCCCATCATCAAATCCATTGCTAATACTTATTATTTTCCCACCAAAACTTCTTGAAGGATGATGTCATTTAAAGGTAGGGTATGGGCAATTTCGTAGCGGGCAAGCTAGCTTTGAAAGCATTAGATCCCACCCTCCCTTCAGAGCGCTCTCCAAAGCCACGCCTCGTCCAAAACACATGAACACGCACATCCAGAGCAGATTCAGCAAAGTGTCATATGACACGACGTTAAATTAACTTAAAGCATATAATATTACAATAACTTATACAACTCTAGTTGTACCACCTGACTGCTGCAGATTAATTTCAGCATTGAAAGTGTTGATATAGAAACGCATAAATCCGAGTCTGAGGAAGTGAACAGCTCCAGGTTGAATGTCACAGGTTGCCGTCTCTAAATTACGGCTATGACATGGCATGAACGCAGCATAAGCTTGTTGATTTGGTTCGGTGACTGACGTCTGTCTACAACTCTGCATAGCCTTACTGAACGTGCTGATGGCGTGATGTCTGTGTGAGCAGGGCGGTATGGAAATACATACGTGACCCAGATTGGCAAAAGTAGTCGGAATGCGCACGGGATAATTTCGAGCTACAGGCAAAACAAAACAATGTCCATTAATGTTCAACAATGTCCAATGTTCATTAAGCCCTTGTCTAGACATCCCTATGCTCCAAATAACAATTGAAAATGTACAAATAAAGATACTTTTAAATGTTTAAAGAGGAGTACCTTCCTCTGTCCATGAAAACAGTCTCACTCGCGCTGACAGACAGAACTGACGCGTGCGCACTAAGACACCTCAGACAGCGCGCAATCCCGACATACACATAAACACAGAATTAAAGTATTTCAAAATATCTTGTCTTGGCGAGTATTCACGCAAACATAATCTGTTATGTCTTGTGTGAATGTTTGGTTAACATTTGGGGAAAAACATCTGATGTTACATTATCGAATTCAAACAGGTGAAGCGCAGTAATTTTTGTCCGATTCAAACAAATCATATATCCTTTTGAGATTTTTTAAAATAGAGAATGATTTAAATGAAAATAACAAACAAATTTTTGAAAATTTGCTCAATTGTGACTCATTTTGCCACGGCTCACATATGTTGACAGGCAATTAGGACTGAATGCAATGATTGGACAGACATTTTTGGTCCTGAACACTCCACCGTTTTTAGAAATAGGGCTTATTCAACTTCTTTCCTACATTTAGATATGTGAGCAAATGCATTTTTGTCTCAGTGCATGCCTTGTTTTAGTTTGGCAGGGTCGCGCTAGCTTAGCTTAGTTTAATGAATGGAATCCTATGTTGCCAGCTAGCATGTCCCGAGTAAAAGACTATATTATGGGGAAGCACCGCTAAGCACTGCTATTTGGGCGCAGAGATATCATGCCACACATGCACAACATACGCCAGTATGTTGACAGAAGTTTGGGGATTTCACCATGCTTCGCCAGTGCTTACCCATAATATAGTCCCAAGATAATATCTGCCTAGGAAATCGCCTAGTCTTTATCTGCATCGCTATTTGTATTTGTTGTGAATACGCAGGCCACAAGAAGTAATTAGGTGGGGGATTTTTTGGATCACTTTTACTCGGGACATGCTAGCTGGCAACATAGGATTCCATTCATTATGCTAAGCTAAGCTAGCGGCGACCCTGCCAAACTAAAACAATGCATGCACAGACAAAAAATGCATTTGCCGACATATCTTAATGTAGGAAAGATGTTGAATAAGCCCTATTTCTAAAAACGGTGGAGTGTTCCTTTAATATTTAGACCACTTCTATTATTGATTGCTATCAGGATGTGAAGAGATTTTTAACCAGAATAACAAAAAGTGTTTATGAAAAAAAATTCGCCTACCCTACCTTTAAGAATTGGATTTTTTTTTCATTAATGTGATATTAGAAAGTGATATTATAAAGATATCTATAAAAGGATTGAAAATGATCAAAGAAAACAAATGCAATATCCAGTTAGATATTTCATTACATTCATAATGGCGACATGAAACTGTACAACAGAGTAGAAATGACCCAGTCTACTGCTGCTTTACTGGGTGTCTTGTTTTCTGCAGGCTATGCATGAGAATCAATAAGCAGCATGGAGCTGATATGTTGTTTTATATGATTTTTTTGTAAATACAAATGCTTCTTTCCTGTGTCTTGCTTCTGAATGTCTGAAACAGAAGTAATGTTATGTCCATAAACTAAACTAAAAATACAATATTATCTATAAACTAGTAACAAGTAACAAAGTACTTTTTTTATTATTAAAATAAAGTAAATATTTTGAAAATGTAAAATGATGATAACCTTGATCCATTCCACACTGATAGGTGTCAGTATAAAGTCTAAGAGCTCTGTGACATCAGCCAGCAGAACAGAAAGTCACTTAGTGCACCTTTATTCTATATAGTGGACAAGATTGTTGTAACATAAAAATGACTGGAAAAGTAACTTTTGTGGTTTTGCCCATTAGTGACGACTGTATACAGTATATCAGTGTCAACGTTGTCTTCATTCTCGACCCCCAGAATGTATTTGTGCTTATATCTGACAGTGTTATTTTTACAGTCAAAGGGCAAAATAGTGCCGTCATATACATTATATACATACGTATGTATCCTCAGCTCAGTGCATTCAAACGGTGTTCCTCTTATAAGATTTACAAATTATACATATTTTTCTTAAATTACCTGGCCTTGCCTCACTCAGCTATGTGCTTATGAAAAGTATAAACTACATTAAACTCATACAAGCAATGCCTTATTTTTTGTTACATAAAAGTACATTCATATGGTTATGCATGTTTTTAACTATTATTGATGATAGTAAAAGCAGCAAGATTATTGATATCAGACTAGTATGAGGGTAAACATGGAATGCTAGCAGACATTCTACTGCAAGAAATACTTTCTTTTGGGAAATCCTTAAATATTCGGAGAGATTTTCTCCAAAATGTTTGGAGAAGAATCGGTCTGTCCGCATGGAACAAAGGGTACGTGAAAAGTCTTACAGTGATCATAGTGATCTTGGTGTCTGTTTGGATTAAAGTGGCAGCTCTCTGATTAGGACCACTATAGTAAATACAATTTTGTAATAATTTTATTAATATATTAATTTTTTTTTTGGAAAAAAAATAAGGAACTTTTTCCCGGAAGTGATGCGTCTCGAGGCGCCATGTTTGAATATGCAGTAATATATCTGCATATAGAGCACAAGCAATCTTTATGGTGCTTTTTGGTCCTTTTCTGGAACTCAATGATGTGAACTTTCTGCTCAACATCTCATTTTGTGCTCCGCGAAAAAAAGAAAGAGAGTCGTATGGGTTTGAAACAACATGAGTAAATTGACTTTTTTCATTTTCTGTGTTAGGTTTAAAAGACCAAAACTGATTATTAATAGTAATAACGTCTTCAAAACTGAAATCAGTTTAAAAATGTTACCATGGGATGTACTGGAGTGTTTCGAGGCAACAGGTGACAGGCAGTAACAGGAAGTGGGAGAGACAGGAGGGAGTAACACTGGAGTTTGGTGAGAGAGTGGAAGACATTGGTAGTTTCTTCTGTTTCCCTCAAAGTTTAAAGAACACAGTGGAGAAGCACAGGAGAGCAGATGACATTTTGAAGAAATAGACTTTATCCCCCTCCAGATCTGAAGAATAGACACAGAAAGGAGGGAAGTAAAGGAAGAGAAAAGAATATGTTAAATGATACAATTCACTGTGTATTGTAGTTTATATTCTTTATTTGCCTCCAAAATGAAGCCCACACTAGTAACTTCAAATTAAGAAGTTACTGAAGCAATTATATGATTAAAAGGGTTCAATTATTGTTCATAGCTCAATAAATATGTTTTATGAGGATATGGGATTGTTTCTGTATAGGTAATCCAATGAGGTCTGCATTATAACTACTAACTGGAGTTTGTGAATAAATGTGATGTGTATTGACTGGTGTATTGAAATTAGTCTGAAATTGGTGTATTTAAACAGATTTGAATGCATTGCAAACATTTTTGGTCACACATAACATTAGGTGTCTTTAATTGCTATGTATTTACATAAAAAATATTGTTAAGAACAACAACTTATTGTGTTCTTGTATTGCAAACAATCTAGCTGCTATTTGAGGTGGGATGCGGGTAAGGTTAGGGACAACAAATGTAATTATAGATGTAATTACAGAAATTAATTACAGCTGTAATCACATACTAGTCATTTTAAAATATAAGTGCAACATAAAAACTTATGTGCACTTTATCAAATTATTAATTAACTAAACGGACAGACTAAGATGTAAAACAGCTGGTGTAATATATGCTAGGTGGACTGGGTGTATGACATCACATGTCTTGTTGGGCGGGATCATACCTTCCTCTTCTGATATTTCTGTAGTCAAGAAACAAAACAGAGAGAGAATATGAAATTAAATAATACAAAAGAAACTGTCACATTAAACACTGCAGCATAAAATAAGCAGTGAAGATAATGAAAGGGGTCATATGATGCAATTAATAGAATAGGTTAATATATTTTAATGTTCAAATACTTTTGCAATACCTGATTGGCCAACTGACTCAGTGCATTGTGATTGGTCAAAAACCTTAAAGGATTAGTTCACTTTTAAAAAAACTTTTGCTGATAATTTACTCACCCCCATGTCATTCAAGATGTCCATGTCTTTCTTCAGTCGAAAAGAAATTAAGGTTTTTGATGCAAACATTCCAGGATAATTCTCCTTATAATAGAGTAAATGGACCCCAAACGGTTCAAGGTCCGAATGACAGTTTCAGTGCAGCTTCAAAGGGCTTTAAACCATACCAGACGATGAATAAGGGTCTTATTAAGGTTACTTCCGCCTATGACAAGCGTGACCTTTTAAACGTAACTCTGTATTACGTGACGTCACGTACACATATCACAGAATGGAGCAAGGCGGACATTTGTGCTTATAAAACTTAAACTTTTGTATTTTTTTTTTTTAAATGACCGATGGTTTCGTTAGATCAGACCCTTATTCATCGTCTGGTATGGTTTAAAGCCCTCTGAAGCTGCACGGAAACTGTCATTCGGACCTTGAACCGTTTGGGGTCCATTTACTCTATTATAAGGAGAAATATCCTGGAATGTTTGCATCAAAAACCATCAAAAATTTATTTTCGACTGAAGAAAGAAAGACATGGACATCTTGGATGACATGGGGGTGAGTAAATTATCAGCAAAAGTTTTTTTAAAAGTGAACTAATCCTTTGAAGGGGTAGTTCACCCAAAAATAACAATTCTGTCACCATTTACTCTTCCTGAAGTTGTTATAAACCTGTATTAATTTCTTTCTTCTGCTGAACACAAAAGAAGATATTTTAAAGAATATCAGCAACCAAACATTTAATGGTCCCCATTGACTTCCAAAGTATTTTTTCCTACTATGGGTGTCAATGGGCTGTTTGATAACCATAATCTTCTAAAATAAGTGTGTGTGTGTGTGTGTGTGTGTGTGTGTGTGTGTGTGTGTGTGTGTGTGTGTGTGTGTGTGTGTGTGTGTGTGTGTTCAGCAGAAGAAAGTAAGTCATACAGGTTTGGAACAACTTGAGGGAGAGTAAATTACGGAATTTTCATTTCTTAAACTATCCGTTTAAGTGTCGGAAATGTACCATAATCATGAGCATTAGGTTCCAATGCTTTATGCAATTATAAACAGACAGTTAAAAAATGTTGATGACATGGAGAAACATTACAATTCACTGAAACTTCACCTACTTTTGCTTTATGGTTTACATTCCCGAAAGTAATATCTGGACTTCAACCGAGGCATTTTAGGCAGGTCTGAATCAGTGTTTAATCCTTTTTTAGGAGACTATGAGCTTTGTAACTTCTTATAAATGCATAAACAGATACATTACAGACCAAAGGGAAGGGAACACATTAAAAAGCATCATATGACCCCTTTACATTATTTATTGAAGCCTATTATTACATAATAGGACAAACCAGGTTGTCATTGTAAATGATAACTGGTTCTCAACTGACTTACCTGGTTAAATAAAGGTAGGTTAAAAACAATCACACAACATACCTTCTATTTCTTTAAAGCCATATGTTAATAAAGCAAAAAATATTTTTATATAATCAATATTTTTATATTGAAAGAGAAAAATGCTGCTTGAACATTTTTTTTAATGCAGTAATTGTGGATGCCTTACTTGAAGCCCCAGCCTGTTCCTCCCAGTACTATAGCTGCCAGCAGTATCGCTCCTGCTATGGAGCCAATGATGATGTTTGTACCACTGGGACCTGTGGGCAGACAGGGAACGGTAATAAAGACATATCTGTCACGTGGGTTTCTGTTATACAGTATAATTTTATTTTTATTTATTTTTATTCATGACTTTTATTTTGCCATGTGCATTCATTTTGAAATTTATTTTATATCTTCCATCTTCCTGTTTCCTGTATTGATTACTTTTAGCTTCATGCTCTCTGTAGGTAACATTTGGTTTTGTTATTGGTTTATTTGGCTATGAAGAACCTGACCTCTCAAAGACAATTCATGCTTCTAAATATTTACCGGTACTTTCACTTTTCCATACAATGGAAGTCAATGGGGCCCATCAACTGTTTGGTTACCCATATTATTAAAAATATCTTCTTTTGTGTTCAGCAGAAGAAATGACTACAGGTTTGGAACAACTTAGGGTGAACTATCCCTTAAAGTGGGTCAAAAAAGTGCTCTTCAACTAACTTCATTTAATATACATTTATATTGGCAGGTTCATCTGTGAGCAAAAGGGATAAACAGATTTGGCGTTCTGTCCATTACAGGAGATTCGATGTTCAATTGAAGAGTGATTGGCTGATTCATTAGATGGACAAGCCCCTTTCAAACTTGCGTCATGATGTTCATCTATAATAAATTTTTATTTAATTGTAAATAACGTGTCTGAAATATAATGGTATTCGTTTTTAATGTTATTCATTTTTCACAGTATGATAACTGTTTAAAAAAACCTTTTTCAGCAGATATACACTGTATATTATTTATCCATAAGTATGTATATATTATCTATCCATCTATTCTCCAAACTGCTTATCCTCAGGGTCATGGTATATTTATAATAATAATAATATTATATATATATATATATATATATATATATATATATATATATATATATATTCACATTACTGTGATCTTACATTAAATATTTTATATTAGGGAAATATACGTCAAAAATTACAAATTTGTTTTATTACAAACTGTACAGTTAAATTCAAAGTACAATTCTCTCTCTCTCTCTCTCTCTCTCTCTCTCTCTCTCTCTCTCTGTCAATACATTATATTTTGGAGGCGTTGTGTGCCGTTGTTTGCTTTTTCTGTGTAAAACCATACAAACATGATAATGGCTTGGTGGTTCAGTCAGAATTCCTGTATCAATCTTTACAGCCAGAAGGTCCCATGTCTGAGTCCTGGGAGGACTTTCTGTGTGGAGTTTGCAAGTTCTCCCCATGCTGGTAAATAGTATGTATATGTATATGTATATGTATATATATATATATGTATATATATATATATATATATATATATATATATATATATATATATATATATATATATATATATATATATATATATATATATATATATATTAATCCTACGCTTCGATTAGAGAAAAGTCCCAATTTTTCATACAGTAATGTATACGCTGTATTTACACCTGTGTCCCACCCCAAGTACTGTATCTTTTTTTTCGTTTCTGCATATTCACATTTTTCCTTATATGGTTCTGAGCGCTGCACGTCCACCTGAATAAAAAATTAAGTTAGTGGCTCTCATAATATTTTTACACAGTGCGACATAACGGATGCCTCCACTCGGTTCGGCACCACCCCCTTTACACACGGCTGGCAGTGTGTGATGAAGCTCATCTCAAGTTAATGAAGCTTTTTCTGTTTATAGTGTCCTCTGAACTTGGACCACACTCCCTTCAGCATTCACAACAAGGACAACCCCGTTTTCTTCAGAAACTTTCCCCATGGACACTATTTATTACCATTTTGAACTTACATTTTATGTTTATTTTTTGTTAAATAGACAACTGGGGCCCTTATGATCCTAGTTACACCACTAAACATGTAGTACTACATTCCGAACACTAAATGTGTGAAAGAGTGACGGAAAGTGTTGTGAACCTTTGTACTTCTCAGGACCATCGAGAGGTTGGGGGTCTGGAATGGGGTCATACACACTGCAGTCCTTCCCGGTGTAGTCGGAGTCACAGATACACTTCACCTCATTACTGCACGTCTGAAAATGAGAGAGGCAGAAAATGTCTAGATAAGCCAAAAGCTGGAATAAATATATATATATATATATATATATATATATATATATATATATATATATATATATATATATATATATATATATATATATATATATATATATATATATATCTTGGCTCACTATTACATTATAGCAAAACTATATGGAATAGCACTCAAAGTTACAATGTGAATTAAGGATGAATTACAATTTTGTTACTTTATGTCACATGGTGATCAGGGTCAACATTGTCACTTAAATGACTGATAAAAAAAATGTAATAACTTTTTTACAACAAGTTATTTTTCACTTTCATCCCTATATTTTCCATGTGTGTGTACATAATTATAATTTTTTTTTCTTTTTATTTGAGCGAGTTTGACAAGGGCTAAATTGTGATGGCTAGACGACTGGGACAGGGAATCTCCAAAACTGCAGCTCTTGTGGGGTGTTCCCAGTGTATCTATCAAAAGTGGTCCAAGGAAGGAACAGTGGTGAACTGGCAACAGGGTCATGGGCGGCCAAGGCTTATTGATGCACATGGTGAGCGAAGTCTGGCTTGTGTGGTCCGATCAAACAGACGAGATACTGTAGCTCAAAGTGTCCAAGAAGTTAATGCTGGTTCTGATAGAAAGATGTCAGAATACACAGTGCATCGCAGTTTGTTGAGTTTGGGGCTGCATAGCCGTAGATCAGTCAGGGTGCCCATGCTGACCCCTGTCCACCTCCGAAAGCACCAAAAGTGAGCATCAGAACTGGACCACGGAGCAATGGATGAAGGTAACCTGGTCTGATGAATCACGTTTTTCACGTGGATGGCCGGGTGTGCGTGTATGTCTCTTACCTGGGGAACAAATGGCACCAGGATGCACTATGGGAAGTCAGGCAAGCCGGCAGAGGCAGTGTGATGTTTTGGGCAATGTTCTGCTGGGAAACCTTGGGTCCTGCCATCCATGTGGATGTTATTTTGACACGTTCCACCTACCTAATCATTGTTGCAGACCATGTACACCATTTCATGGAAACGGTTTTCCCTGTTGTCTGTGGCCTCTTTCAGCAGGATAATGCGCCCTGCCACAAAACAGAAATGGTTCAGGAATGGTTTGAGGAGCACAACAAGTTTGAGCTGTTGACTTGGCCTCCAAATTCCCCAGATCTCAATCCAATCGAGCATCTGTGCAAAGTGTTGACACCTCGCAACTTACAGGACTTAAAGGATCTGCTGCTAACGTCTTGGTGCCAGATACTACATGTTACCACTGGAAAGGGTTAAAATATGCAAAAATGCTGGAAAACTGTAGAATCTGGAAGGCCCGAAGGATTTTTCTGAAGAACATTGGGCAGTTTAACTGTTCAGGACAAACAAAGGACATGAACAACCTTCACAAAACAAAACAAAAAACAGCTGTGGATCATCCAGGTAACGACACATTTTTATAAATTCAGCTTTTTTTGTCTTGTGGACTGTAAGTAAACATCTTTTATGTAAAATATTGTATTCAAGACTAAGTAAAATATCATGTATTTTGTATGATCCCTCTTATTTTGTTATTCTTGAAACATTTTCACAGATTCTGCAATGGGTGTGTAAACTTTTGAGCAAGACTGGGCTACAGCAGATAAACTAACACATTTGTTAGGCTGCATGCATGTAGTAGCTTGCATTGTAGAGTGGTAGAACCTCTCTTGTAACCACACGTTTTTCAGTTGAAACTGAATCTGAGGTTGATAGAACTGTCCCAGGGCAACAGTACATTCCTGCAAGTCACTCACAGCAATATTAGAGGTACAAAATATTCAATGGGTTTGACTGAAAAGCAGCTTACAGGCAAGGCAAGGCACATTTCAATATTCAATTCAAAGTGCTTTACAGAAAAACAAATAGATTAGTTCAAATTAAATGAAAATGAAAATTATCTGCCAGGTATTTTGGTCCAAGGCCATTACTGTCAGGCGCGGTGTAGGCTGTAGTAAGCGCACGATCACAAAGGATAACAAAAGGAGTCTTTCAAAGTAAATTCCACAAGAACACGCAGGAGAATCACAGGGAACAACCTCAGAAAATAACCAGGCAAGAGCAGTGGGTGAATCTTTTCTTGTAAATACTATTGTTAATATTCTCTGGCTAGCAGTATCATACTATATGTATAGGTCAATGGGGAATGAATAAATCCCATCTCTCTTTTCCCTCTCTTTTGTTTTACCACAATATTAGTTATTAAAGGAGAACTTTATTTACTCCAGAAGAATGTGAATTAAGGGTTAGTTCATACAACATATAAATAATTTACTCACTCTAATGTCATTTCAAAGCCATAAGACTTTTGTTAATCTTTGGAATACAAATGAAGATATTTTTAATATCTCTCATCATTTTGTCATAATTTTATCTGGGTCACTGCATCCATGCAAACAACATGGACCCCAAAACAGACAGTGTGTGACAGTGATGTTAGATTTGTCAAAGATGAGCAGCTCACCCCATGATCAGAGCACACTTGAGAGAAAGACGAACCAGGACAGGATGACAGGTTGAAGGTGGTGACAGCCAGACAGCGATGGTCCAGGCACATCATATTAGGACCACATGGTGTCCCGTCTTCTACGTACCCGAGATCAGTGCCGTCTTCTAGCACTGCATGACCCCCACTGAACACACACACAAACAACAGCTCAGTGTTACACACAAACACACACTGCAAAGGTTACTTTGAACACAATCTCTTGACAAAAACGTTAGTCATATTGCATAAAATATTGCTTTCCCCTCACTGATGGTTAATTTTAGGTGTGGACCTATCTAAAAATCGTACGTTTGCGTACAAATAACATACAATTAATTTGAGAATTTTCTACAGGGATCAGGTTGTTATTTACTTCAAGTAAAATAACTTTTTTTTGACTGTCTTAAAAATGTGAAAGACTCAATGCAGCAGCCAAAGACCTCCATCTGACCCCAAGTATTTGGATAGTCCTAAATTTACCCTAACTAGTATCCTTTTTCCAGTAAAAATATCGGAACATGCTTAAAATCAATTAATTATACCCAGGTAGCAAATATATATATTTACCGACAATCCAAGTACTTGTTCTGATGGTAGATGGTGAGACTTGTGATTTCTCCATTTAAGTCTCCATACCGTGGTTTCACCGTGATATTAGTGCATAATAAAAATCCGCACAACACATCCCTGTGAAAGAACACAGACAGAAAAAACAGTGAAAGACAAATAAAGAGGACAATAAAGGATCGTTCCAGCAAAGAGAGAAACAAGGATGTCACTGAAAAGGTTATGAAGCGGAGTTCTGGTTGTTACTCACTGTTTATTGCACTGAATCCAGCTGCGCGAGCTGCTGTCCTGACCGCAGTTGCCCCGCTCAGTACCCTCAATGTTCAGCTTCTCATAACACATGCGATCTGCTGCATCTAATGGCACACAAGCATTATGCAATTTCATTAAATTAGAATTATAATTAAACAAGTGAGGTGTATATGATTCTCATAAGCACTGATTTCACTGTATGTATTAATCAATAATTGTGTTGCATGTGGTTGAACATTTTTGGAAGAAAATACTGTGGTTTGGAAGAAAAGTTTCAATTTTTCTCTAAATTATTTACAAAATATACTGGGATTTGTATGAAGTCAATTTTTCATAGATATTTCATTGTTTTGATTGTTACAATTTGGTGGGGGTTTACACTTTGGTATGGGGAACAATTCTCACTCTTAACTAGTTGCTTATTAGCTTGGACATTGGCTGTTTATTAGTACTTATAAAGCACATATTAAAGGAGTAGTTCACTTTAAAATGAAAAAAAAAAAAAAACATGATTTACTCACCCTCAAGCCATCCTAGGTGTATATGACTTATTTCTGATGAACACAATCGGAATCATATTAATAAACATCCTGGCGCTCCCAAGCATTATAATGGCAGTGATGGGGTCCATTGAGTTTGAAGCTCAAAAGTGCATCTATCCATAATAAACAATAATGGCCGTCTGAAGTGTATCAATGGGGTTTTGTAAGAAAAATATCTAGCTTCTGCCTTCCATATTCAACTTACAGAAAAAGCATAACTGGCTAGATTGTAGCGTAAGTGTTTTGAACTGCGAGAAGCGTTACACTTTCTGGAAGCATCAGGATATTTATTAATATAACTCTGAAAGAAGAAAAGAAGAGAGAAATCAGAAAGAAGAGAGTCGTATACACCTAGCATGGCTTGAGGGTGAGTAAATCATAGGGTTATTCTCATAAAAAAATGTACTAATTAAAAAAAGATATAAAGACAAAAAAATTCACTGTGAATTTACAGTAAAAAAAAAGCCCACTGTGGTTGCCAGAAATACATTTTTAAAAATGTATCTAGTACTATGGGATTGCATAGTGTATATTTTACAAATAGCCAAGCCACATAAACTTCCAAAAATAGCTTTTCCCTTTAAAATGTACTGAAAACTACCATTATAATACAGATAGTACAACAGAACAGGCACATGATAAATAAGAGAATGGCCTGTCCTTTATGTTCAGGAAGTCAGACTGGAATTACTGAGGGCTCATTTAAGGCTGTTCAGAATCAGATCTTTCTTTTGGAAGACAATAACGTCTCGGTTACATATGTAACCCTTGAATAGGAATAGGATAGGAATAGGAATCTCGCTAGAGTGAGCCAATCTACTTCCAGTGTAATTAAATAAACCAATGCACATTGGCATGCAATAATTGCACCAGCTGCTCTTGCCATGCAGCTCGGGTATAAATGAGCTGCAGGTGATTGCATCAAACCAGTTTTTCACTGAGGAGCCGAGAAGGTGAACTGGCACCCCAGCGGGGCACAGAGGACATGGCGACGGGATGTGGCATCTCCGTGAGGGTTACATTTGTAACTGAGACGTTCCCATTCCAGTGCCCTGTATGAGCCTCCTGAGGCCTCTTACCTGATGAGACTGGGACAGAGAAGTCCATCACTGCTGTTCTGTTACTGAAAAACACTGGGAAAGCATGACTTCTAGTAGGATGGAACACTGCGGAACCCACAACGTACCCCAAAGGAGTTATGTATACTATTTAACTGCCATTTTCTCACAATGCAGAAAGGGGCTCCGGGGACACAGGCTTCACAAAAGGGCACACAAAAATATATGGGATCCCCGCAGGGTCACATACCCAGCCTAATACCGATTCTCAAGGATTCATGGGGAATAGGCCTGATGACAGACGCTCTGCCACGTCCGGCACAGAGTGTGATGGAGGACTCGACAGAGTTTGCTTCTGGAGAATATAAGCTATAGTTCAGGGCACAGCAAGCCGACAAGAGCCTGGGCCAACAAGTGCTCCTACCCATTTGAGGTGAGAAACCGGCTCTACACGAAGGCTATAGAATCTAGCGAATGTGTTGGTTGTCGCCCAACCCGCAGCTCTACAGATATCTGACAGCGTGGTGCCACCAGCAGCAATGCAACCAGCCGCAAAGTCTTCATAGACAGAATATTTTGCTCTGCCAACTTCTGAGGCCCAAATGGGGCACTCCAAGTGCCTCAGAGCACCAGAGCAAGATCCCAAGAGGGTATAGAGGGAGGTCGAGGAGGATTTAACCGCCTCTCCCCCCTAAGGAACCTGACGACCAGGTAGTGCTTCCTAACCGATTTACCTTCCATGGGGTCGTGATAAGCGGATATTGCAGCAGTATAAACTTTGAGGGTGGAGGGAGACAGCCTTCGCTCCAACCCCCGCTTCAGGAAGGAAAGCACAGACGCGATCGAACATCTTCAGGGGGTCTTCTCAGCGAGAAGAACACCACTCAATGAACAGGTTCCACTTTAAGGCATAAGCCTTTCTCGTAGATGGGGCTTGTGCTGAAGTGATGGTGTTAACTACCTCTTAGGGTAAGTCACCTAGAACCTCCGCGTCCCATCAAAGGACCAGACATGGAGTTTCCAGGTCTGGACGCAGGTGCCATAGGATCCCCTGTCTTTGAGTAAGAAGGTCCTTCCTCAAAGGAATTTGCCAGGAAGCGGATTTCATGAGGAGCATAAGTTCTGTGAACCAGGTCCAGTTGGGCAAGTACAGCACAACTAGCAAGACCTGCTCCTTGTCCTTCCTGACTTTGCAAAGGGTCTGTGCAAGTAGACTCACTGGGGGAAATGCATAATGGCACAGGCCCTGGGGTCAGCTGTGTGCCAGTGCATCTGTGCCGAGTGTACTCCCAGTTGTCGTAGTAGTTAAGGATGCGAACACCTGGGCCTAATGAACCATAGCGTGTAAGGCAACTTCCCCACAAGCCTGTTAGGCTTTGCCGGTTAGGTCCGACGAGTACCTACAAGCCTGCGAGGGGAGACACGGGTTCCCCCTAGAGGTGGAGTTAGGGCACAGTTGCATAGCACCAGCGTGTAACCTTTAGCTAGGAACTCCTTAGGTAGTGGAGTCTCGACCACAACTCCGAGATGGCCATCTCCCCATAATGAGTGCATGACTCATCGACAAACAATGATACACAACGTGTTGAGCGTCCAGACACCGACACAACGGTCGTGACCATCCCTCGGTACCAGGTAACTACCGCATCCAGAAACACACAGAACACTCTCTGTCACGAGGACGCTCTCTTACCAGCCTTTTAGTGCTCTCTACCAGCTCTACCTGAAAGACCATCTGTGAGAGCAGCCTTTGTGATTGCTCTTACAACACAGAGAGACAGTACAAACACCACGCAAACCCGTTGCTGTGCCGTCAGACCAACACCGACTGAAGAGGTCCACTTCCAAAAGGTAGGCTCAGCCAGTTTCACAGCTTTCTAGAGAGTGATTTCAGGACAAACTATCCATCACTTGGCTTCAAAGCAAAAAGCTGACTTGATGCAATCACCTGCAGCTCATTTATACCCGAGCTGCATGACAAGAGCAGCTGGTGCAATTATTGCATGCCAATGTGCATTAGCTTGTTTAGTTACACTCAAAGTAGATTGCCTCGCTCTAGTGAAATTCCTATTCGTCGGTCTTCGACATGGCGTCGGAAGTAACTGACTGAATGGGAACTCGATTTGTTGTGCACTTTGATCTTTGAAACTTTTACCTTCACAGCTCCAAAGCTGTCAACACTCCACCATTAACTGGAGTGTTGTGCAGAAAGTCACCAGACAAGTGCAGGAACAGTCTTCATAAAAAGTTATACGAAAGAGCTACTGTCCTAAGTGCACATATTGATCAAACAGTTTGGTCATTTTTTCATTATTATTTTTTAATTCCAGATAAAGCATTACTTGACGAATGTAAAATTCAAAACTGATGATTTAAAGGCACAATATGTAAGATTTCTGGATTAGAATATCCCAAAACCACTAAAACAATGTTCTATATTTTGTTGACTTGTGTACTTACATTATCCTAAATGTTTCCAAGAATGTTTAATTCCAGAAAAATAAGCTATTTTAACCAGGACACGGACCATCATCTATCAATGACATCATACCCGCATTACCCTTGATTTCTGTTTTTATTTTGTAGAAACCATGGAAACACCAAAGACGCTTTAATATATCATGTGTTTTAACACAGGAGAGCATCTGTTTGGATGCATTCATCGACATAAAAACTAATCATTGTTATTTATCTCAAAACAGTTAGTCTTATTGTTTAAATCTTGTTTTCTTGATTCACCACGAGTACCATGTTTTACCATGCCTAATATCGATCGATTTTACTGCAGTGTGCAACAGTCTTGTAGTAGCCGCTGAGCAAACGCACATTACTACATAACTTTTATCACACTCAAATGTATCTCATATAATAAAACAGCAATGCGTTACCCCAAATACACATGAGTGGAAACTGCGACATAATAAAAGCTCCACTGCTCTTGAGCCATGTCATGCCAGCCCCACCCTGCTACATTCTACAGTAATATTAATAAATCTTTATTACATTAACTCATCCATGAATATGAGTTCTGCCCAAGTCCCATCAGAATTTTTTCCCACCAACTAGAGGGGATGATTCCACGAAATCAAGGCGTCATCAAGCTATGACTTTGTTTTAAATAAGCGACCTATAGATGAGAAAATTACATATTGTGCCTTTAATTTAGAAAACTATTCTAAAAAAATACAATTAAAAATAAAAACAGTACAGATTTATACTAACAAAAAACAACATCTACATCTGTAATTGATATTCATTACTTGTTTTGAGGTTTTTAAATACTACAAACTGTATGATATTACTCACTGTGGCTCCAGAGCGCCTGACACTGGGCATCCCTGGTCTTACAGCGGCCCCCATAGCAGCGGCCCTGAGAGAGCCAGAAGAGAGTACATCAGCTTATAGTATACATACAGTGCACACACACACGTCAGGTTCACTATCTTTGCGGGGACTCTACTTAGACGTAATGGTTTTTATACCGTACAAACTGTACATTCTATCCCCTACACTGGCCCTGCGCCTAAACTTACCAATCACAGGAGACATTCTGCATTTTTACTTTCTCAAAAAAACTCATCCAGTGTGATTTATAAGCCCTTTGAAAAGTGGGGACCCCTGGCTGGTCCCCACAATGTAGGTGATCTCAGGTTTTACTATCCTTATGGGGACATTTGGTCCCCACAATGTAAAATACACTAAGCCTTAAAAAAGACATGGATGATGTCCTCTTTAACTACAATCAAATAAAAAATGAAAGGAGAATGAAATGAATAATACTTGAAAATACCTTATGCAATAATAATCATAATATGATTATAATAAAATACCTTTAAAAGCATATACAATCATTTCAGTCATATCAGTAGCCTAATAACAGTGGTGCAGACATACTGAGATCACACGACTAGTCAGAAAT
The DNA here is from genome assembly GCA_023029165.1 of Gobiocypris rarus. Taxonomy (NCBI): domain Eukaryota; kingdom Metazoa; phylum Chordata; class Actinopteri; order Cypriniformes; family Gobionidae; genus Gobiocypris; species Gobiocypris rarus. The sequence goes on from CM040920.1 coordinate 11,206,304, forward strand.
GATTTTGTTATTGGAGAGATTTGCTTGTGGGATAAATAAATAGTGACTAATGTATAGTGTGAACACCACATTTCTACAATTGATGGCTGAACACTTATGCATCAACACACCACTAAGTATAACTAAAAGGTCAACATCAGCCAGAACAATAAAAATGTTTTGCTGAGTGCCCCTTTAATAATTGAAACATTTTCATTCAACTTAATTTAAACCAAAGTGCACATCACAGTACTACTTATCTTTAATAGATAAGTCTGCCAGTGTGCAGTAAATCATGCAAACAAATATACAGTAACAATGCTTAGTGTTGTACTATTCTAGTAAGAAACATGTTCATATTAGATAGAAAAACAGAATATTTTACCAGTCCAGCATTGCACATGTAACCATCCAGTTTGTGGACATTATGTGGACACTGTTTGAGAAATTAATGAGAAGCACAAGTACATTTCTTGCATTATTAGTACTATTAGGATGGTAATGATTTAAATGATGATTTTATATAAATGTATCATTACTTTACTCGAATCGCCAGAGCACGTTTCCGGCACATCACAGTCATTCACTGCATCCCTGCAGACCACTCCTCTCTGCTCATACTGCAACACACACAGTCTTTCAGTGAGTTTAATACACAACAAAACTATACCAAATGAATGACGATACATTAAAGTTTTGACTGCTGACTTGGGATTTGTCCTCTTGAAAATAAAATGTCACCCTTGTACCCAAACCTGTATGACTTTCTTTCTTCTATGGAACACAATAAGAGAAATTCTAAACAATATTTTTGTGTGAGAAACACATCTTTCTCTCCAGTGAGCGCGCAGCTCAAGAACCACTGTGACTTGATAATGAATTCACCTAACTGAATAGTGTCTGATAAGTGAATGAATCATTCAGGCTGTTTTGTTAACCAGATCAACTGATACAGGGGCAGATCTACTTGGTGACAAAAAAAGAGAAGATTGGTATCCCAATGTATAAAATATAAATGTAAGCAGTTTCTTGGACTGATTTACAGCAGTGGAGCTCCAGTGTGATGAGATGAAAAGACATTGTGTTGGGAAGTAATGACAAGAAAATATTCTCAATGGCTCATGCTGTGTACACAATCTAGTCCAAACACATGACGCTAATAAACCAGTTATTTTTAGTAAACAACCAGTGTACCCTCATCTCAAACAAATCAAGATTCGAAGCATTCGTGTAAATATACATGGCAGTATATTATTAATAGGGCTGTCAAAAATAGCATGTCAATTTGACCTATTAATATTTAATTTATGAAGTTTAATTTAAGAAGAAACAATTTTTTCCCCTTTCTGGCATACTTTGGCTAGTTATCAAAAACTTCAACATGAGCTTATCATTAAACTGTTAAACATTTTAGTGTAAAATTACAGTATATTACAGATTATTAACTGCATAATTTTCAGTTATTTCACAGTAGGACTTGTATCTTACTGCACTCTTTGAAATTTCTTGTAAAATCTACAGTACTTTACTGGCAATTTTTGTCAGGTTTTTATAATTGTACTGTAAAAAAATATACATTATTAGAAAACACAAAAAATACTGTAAACAAACAATCATACTGTATTTCTACAGTGCATATGTACTATAAAGGTTCCCAACATGCAATGCAGCATGAATAGATTATTACGGTGGCCGAGAGAGCTCAACACGCTGAAACTGAAGAAGTCAAGTCAACTTTATTTATATAGCGCTTTTAACAATGCAGATTGTTTCAAAGCAGCTTCACAGTGTTAAAAAGAAAAATAATGCAACAGAATATATTTAGATTATCATACAGTGACAATGTGGGCTTTAGATCAGTAATTTAGTTTATATGGTTGATTTAGTTTAATAATTAGATTTATTTTGAAATTTATTTTAAAAATTGTGCTTCCCCAACTGAGCAAGCCAAGCCAGAGCGACAGTGGCAAGGAAACCAAAACCCCATCAGGAGACCTAATGGAGAAAAATAAACCTTGGGAGAAACCAGGCTCAGTCGGGGTGCCAGTTCTCCTCTGGCCAATTAACAAACAGCGTATTATTATTATTCTGGCAATTTTAAAGGTCTGAGGTCATAATAGATCTGAATATCCGAAAGATCTGAGGCAACACGCCGGAGACGGGTTTATTGAGGATGATGTATCGATTAAATAATTATTAAAAATAAATAATTTGAAAGATCGGAGTCATTACGCCAGAGACAGGTTTTATTGAGAATGCCGTTTTGATTAAACAATTACTAAAGTGTAATATTCGAAAGATCGCGGCAACTCGCTGGTGACGGTTTGTTTTGAGGATGACATAACGATTTAAAGAATTATTAACTAGGAATATTCAAACAATCGGAGTCATCACGCCGGAGACAGGTTTATTGAGGATGCCGTGTCGATGAGGCAGCTTAAGGGGGAGTCTAAATGACACGGTCTCTGCAGACACTTCAGGGTCATGTGTTGGTCACATCTGGGTGCAGATCCACCATCTGATCTGGATACGGCCTGGATCCGGTTGACTGCAGTAGACCTCGGGATAAAACAGAGATACTAACATTAGCGTAGATGCCATTCTTCTGATGATGTAACGAGTACATCAGGTGTTATGGGAAGTGTTCCCGGTTCCGGTTATGCCATAGAAAAGAGATGTGTTTTTTAGTCTAGATTTAAACTGACCGAGTGTGTCTGCTTCCAGAACAATGCTAGGAAGACTGTTCCAGAGTTTAGGTGCTAAATAGGAAAAGGATCGACCGCCTGCAGTTGATTTTGATATTCTAGGTATTATCAGCTGGTCTGAGTTTAGAGACCGCAGTAGACGTGCTGGAGTATAATGTGTTAAGATCTCACTCAAGTACTGGGGAGCTAAACCATTTAGTGCTATGTAAGTAATAAGCAAGATTTTAAAATGTATGCGATGTTTAATAGGGAGCCAGTGCAGTGTTGACAGAACTGGGCTAATGTGTTCATACTTCCTGGTTCTAGTAAGAATTCGAGCTGCAGCATTTTGGACCAGCTGGAGTTTGTTTATTAGGCGAGCAGGGCAAACACCCAGTAAAGCATTACAATAATCTAGCCTTAAGCTCATGAAAGCATGTATTAACTCTTCAGTATTTTGCATTGAGAGCATGTGCCGTAATTTAGATATATTTTTAAGATGGTAGAATGCAGTTTTACAGATGCTAGAAACATGGCTTTCAAACGAAAGATTGGTATCAAAGAGCACACCCAGGTTCCTAACTGACGACGAGGACTTGACAGAGCAGCCATCGAGGGTTAGACAGTATTCTAGGTTACTACTTGTGGAGCTTTTTTGTCCAATGATTAAAAATTAAGTTGCAGGAAATTACTGATCATCCAATTTTTTATATCATCTATACATTCCGTTAATCTTGTGAATTGGTTAGTTTCTACAGGGTGTGAAGAGATATAGAGCTGAGTATCATCAGCATAACAATGAAATCTAACGCCATGCTTCCTAATGATATCTCCCAGTGGTAGCATGTACAGGGTGAAGAGCAACGGTCCTAGCACTGAGCCCTGCGGTACTCCATACTGAACTTGTGATCGGTGTGACATCTCTTAATTTACTGCTACAAACTGATAACGGTCAGATAGGTATGATTAAAACCATGCCAATGCAGGTCCACTAATGCCTACATAATTTTCGAGTCTATTCAAAAGAATGTTGTGGTCGATAGTGTCGAATGCAGCGCTAAGATCGAGTAACACTAACAAAGAGATACAACCACGATCGGATGATAAGAGTAAATCTCATGAGAGCAGTCTCAGTACTATGATACGGTCTAAATCCTGACTGAAAATCCTCACAGATACCATTTCTTTCTAAAAAGGAACATAATTGTGAAGACACTGCCTTTTCAAGTATTTTTGAAAGAAAGGGTAGATTTGAGATGGGCCTGTGTGGAGGGGCGTGGTTCAAAGCTGCAGCGGAGAAAGAGAGAGGAGCAGAGCGGTCGGTAAGTAGGTCAAGCAGATGATAACACCTGTCTCTGATTTCAGTAATTGGCGTGGAGAGAGCTTATAAGCCGCTGCAGAGAGAGAGTGGGGAGAGAGAATTGGACTGGGACTACACGCACGCTGCTGAGAGTGAACCAGAGAAGCTGCTATTGCTGAGAACTGAACGGGGCGACCCATATCGTGGAACTTGAGTGTACGAGCCACTAAGGTGTGCCGGTGTGAAACGGGCGACCCATATCGTGGATTTTGAGTGTATACGCCAGAGAGCGTCTGTGTGTGCGTGAGAAAAATAAAAGTGTGTAAGTCCCAGTCAAGCCGACCCTGTCTTCTTCCTTCCAACAAACGAACTTCATTACAGTGGTGCGAAAACCCGGGAAGGGAGAAGATCGCCGCCGCCATGTCAACTCCGACGCCGCTTGGACATCATCCAATCGCCGCAGGTCTTCACCAAGAACACCACCAGGATCTGCTGGCCGTGAGGAGGAGCAACAGCGGCGTTTGCTCTCTCACGGCCCAGCATGAAGACCGCGAGCTGTTCCGGGGCTGGATAGACCGGGAGATCCGGGCCGTTCCCAGAGACAGACCACCGACTCAGCCGCGCCGCCCCGCTGTCGAAGATGGGGCCTCAGGATGATCCTGAGGCCTTCATAGAGCTATTCGAGAGGGCGGCGGGTTCGGGAATGGCCCAAGGCGGACTGGCCGATGCGGCTACTTCCCTGCTGTCGGGGAAGCTCAGGTAGCCGCACACCAACTGCCAGTCCAGAATCTCCTGGTCTCACGACGATCTCAAGCGCGCCATTCTACTCGGGTCGGCCGGACGCCGAACAACACCGTCAGCGGTTCCGTACCTGACACTCGACGAGTCCGGCCGACCCGCCGTGTTTGCGCACCAGCTCCGGGACTCCTGCCGCAAGTGGCTGATGGCCGGCGAAAGCGACGTCGAGGGGATCATCGACCGTGTGGCACTGGAGCAGTTCGTGGCCAGGTTACCGAAGAAAACTGCACAGTGGGTCCAGTGCCACCGCCCGACGTCGCTGGACCAGGCCATCCAACTGGCGGAGGACGAGATGGTGGCGTGCCGAGGGGTCGGCGAACCTCTACCAGCAGCCTCTCTCTCTCTCTCTCTTCTCCTTCCCCTCCCGTCTCTCCAAACCTGTCCCGTTTCCTAGGTATCGCGGGGGGGGGGTGCCTCCCCGGCCGGCCCCAAGATGGAGGATGGGTGGTTCAGGAGAACCGCCCGCGCCACCCAAGCAGCGCCGAGGGGAGGAGGAGGAGCTCCAGAACCGACACCGCTGGCGGGCCGCCCGCTGGTCTCTCCACGCCAATTCCCCAGGCCTGCTTCCAGCCACTAGGGCGGCGGGAGGCCTGGGCCGGCGTGTTGGCGTTGTGGGGACCCTGGGCACTTTATTGATCAGTGTCCAGTGATGGAGGTGGGGACGCTGGTCAGGGTCCCCGACGCGCCCCACGCTGCCCCGATCAAGCTGGACTGTACCAAATACCCGTGAGTATCAAGGGAGTGCGTATCAGGCTCTGGTGGATTCAGGTTGTAACCAGACCTCGGTACACCAAAGCCTGATTCAGCCCGGGCATGGGATAAGCGCCGCATGGTTATGGTGAGGTGTGTGCACGGGAGGTGAGAGAATACCCGTTAGTGCCAATGGATTTTCTATTCAGGGAAAAAACATAGAGTTGAGGTGGCGTTAACCAGCACCTCCGGCACCCACTGATTTTGGGAACAAATTGGCCAGGTTTTAAAGAATTATTGGGATGTTTATGTGTGGGTGCCTCTTGGGGGAAAATAGAGACGGGAAAGTGGCGGTTGCACAGGCGGGGGAGGTGGAACCGGGACCACTGGGCACTGATCCGGGGGAACTGAGCGCTCCGGAAACGCCAGTGTTTTCGGAACGCGATGACTTTCCTGGAACAGTCCCAGGATGAAACGCTCAAAATGCGTTCAATCAGGTCTGTGCCATCGACGGCCATCCTCCGCCCTGATCAACCGCTCACTTTTCCTTATTTTTCTTTGATAAAGGACAGGTTGTATAGGGTGACCCAAGATGCCCAAACAAAGCAGACTACAACCCAGTTGTTAATTCCTAAAAGCTGGAAATGCTTTTCCAGGCGGCTCATCATAATCCTATGGCCGGGCATTTAGGGCAAATAGCGACACTAAACCGCCTCATGGCCCGGTTCTTTTGGCCGGGCATTCACGAGAATGTACGCCGGTGGTGTGCGTCTTGTCGTGAATGTCAGTTGGTAAATCCACCGGCCCAACCAAAAGCACCATTGTGCCCCCTCCCATTGATGCAGGTCCCCTTCGAAAGAATTGGGATGGACCTCATCGGGCCATTAGAGCGGTCAGCCGCGGACATCGCTTTGCATTAGTCCTGGTGGATTATGCAACGCGATATCCAGAGGCAGTGCCACTGCGTAACATTTCGGCGAAAAGTGTTGCGAGTGCACTGTTCTCCCTAATCTCGGTGGGAATCGAAAGAGATTCTCACCGATCAAGGCACGGCGTTTATGTCACGGACAATCCGCGAACTTTACGAATTATTGGGCATTAAGTCTATTCGGACCAGCGTCTATCACCCACAAACAGACGGGCTGGTAGAAAGATTTAATCGCACGTTGAAAACCATGATTCGTAAATTCGTTCACGAAGACGCCAAAAATTGGGACAAATGGCTAGAACCTCTCTTGTTCGCTGTCCGCGAGGTCCCCAAGCCTCCACGGGGTTTTCCTTCGAGCTTCTCTATGGCCGCCAGCCCGGGGGTTTTGGATGTCATTAGGGAAGCTTGGGAGGACGGACCGTCCGCTAGTAAAAACGAAATTCAGTTTGTATTGGACCTGAGAACAAAACTCCACACTCTGGGGCGGCTGATGGAGAATTTGTTACAGGCTCAAGACAAACAGAGACAGCTGTACAACAAAGGGGCTAGATTAAGACAATTTGCACCGGGAGAGAAAGTACTTCTGTTACTCCCCACCTCTAGTTCTAAATTACTCGCCAAGTGGCAAGGACCGTTGAGGTCACACGACGCAGTAGGGGATCTGAACTATGAGGTCATTCGGTCCGACAGGACGGGCACGTCAGATATATCATATCAATTTATTAAAAATGGGTTGAGGCCGAGGCTGTGATGCTGGCGACGGTAGTGAGTGGAGAGGATGATCTCGGACCAGAGGCGGTTCAAAAGTCACAATCTCCCGCTCTGGTCCCGGGAGATCACCTCACCCTCCCAGCTCATAGACCTCAAACAATTACAGGCGGAGTTCGCCGACGTGTTCTCGCCCCTACCGGGTCGGACAGACCTCATCCAACACCACGTTGAGACCGAGCCGGGCGTCGTTGTACGCAGCCGACCATATAGGTTGCCTGAACACAAGAAGGAAGTAGTTCAGGCTGAATTAGAGGCAATGTTAGAGATGGGGGTAATAGAAGAATCCAACAGTGACTGGGCGAGCCCGATCGTTTTGGTACCAAAACCTGACGGCTCGGTCCGGTTCTGCGTGGATTACAGAAAAGTCAACGCTCGAAATTTGATGCATATCCCATGCCACGGATTGACGAATTGCTTGATCGGCTGGGTACTGCTCGTTTTTATTCGACACTGGACTTGACAAAGGGTTACTGGCAGATCCCTTGTCTCCAGTAACCAAAGAGAAAACCGCTTTCACCACGCCGTTTGGATTGCACCAATTCGTTACGCTTCCTTTCGGGCTGTTCGGGGCACCCGCGACTTTTCAGCGCCTGATGGACCGAATCCTTCGGCCGCATGCTGCATATGCCGCTGCTTATCTTGATGATATCATCATTTATAGTGGGGACTGGCAGCGTCATATGCAGCATTTGCGAGCAGTCCTCAGGTCGCTGAGAAGGGCGGGGCTCACGGCCAACCCGAAGAAGTGTGCAATTGGGCGGGTGGAAGTAAGATATCTGGGCTTCCACTTGGGTCATGGGCAGGTGCGTCCCCAAATTAATAAGACTGCAGCGGTTGCGGCCTGCCCAAGACCCAAGACCAAAAAGGAGGTTAGACAGTTCCTGGGGCTGGCGGGATATTATAGGAGGTTTGTACCTAATTATTCGGACCTCGCCAGCCCGCTGACTGATCTAACTAAAAGGAAGAACCAGATACAGTTCGGTGGACGGAGCAGTGCCAGCAGGCTTTTACCCAGTTAAAGGCTGCCCTGTGTGGTGGACCGCTCTTACAGGCTCCTAACTTTTCTCTCCCATTCTTGCTGCAGACGGACGCCTCGGACAGGGGGTTGGGCGCAGTCCTGGCCCAGGAGGTGGAGGAGGTGAGGAGCGGCCGGTGCTGTACATCAGTCGAAAGCTCTCTAAGAGAGAGACGATGTACAGCACCATAGAGAAGGAGTGTTTGGCCATCAGGTGGGCCGTCCTCACCCTTCGCTATTACCTCCTGGGGCGGAGTTCACCCTCTGTTCGGATCACGCCTTGCAGTGGCTCCATCAAGATGAAGGATACCAACGCGGATCACCCGTTGGTATCTAGCTTTACAGCCATTTAAGTTCAAGGTGGTCCACAGGCCGGGTGCTCAGATGGCTGCGGCTGACTTCCTCTCCGGAGGAGAGGGGAGGGCTGCAGGTCGGATGGCTCCCGGCCTGAGTCGGGCGGTGGGGTATGTGGCGGAGGGGGCGTGGTTCCGCGAAAGCTGCAGCGGAGAAAGAGAGAGGAGCAGAGCGGTCGGTAGGTCAAGCAGATGATAACACCTGTCTCTGATTTCAGTAATTGGCGTGGAGAGAGCGCTTATAAGCCGCTGCAGAGAGAGAGGGGGAGAGAGAATTGGACTGGGACTACACGCACGCTGCTGAGAGTGAACCAGAGAAGCTGCTATTGCTGAGAACTGAACAGACCCATATCGTGGAACTTGAGTGTACGAGCCACTAAGGTGTGCCGGTGTGAAACGGGGCGACCCATATCGTGGATTTTGAGTGTATACGCCAGAGAGCGTCTGTGTGTGCGTGAGAAAAATAAAAGTGTGTAAGTCCCAGTCAAGCCGACCCTGTCTTCTTCCTTCCAACAAACGAACTTCATTACAGCCTGTAATTGAATAATTCTGTAGGATCAAGTTGTGTTTTTGCCAACTTAAAAGTGGTTTAATAATAGCCAACTTAAAAGTTTTCGGTACATCTCCTAATGACAAAGATGAATTAATGATATTAAGAAGAGGATCTATGACCTCTGGTAGCATCTCTTTTACGGCCTTTCTGTATGCGATCATACGTTCTTTCCACGAAATACGAAAGACCTCTAGTTTTGTTTTCTTCCAGCTGCGCTCCATTTTTCTGGCTGCTGTTTTAAGGGCCCGGGTGTGCTCGTTGTACCACGGCGTTGGACTATTTTCTTCAATCTTCTTTAAGCACAGGGGAGCGACTGTGTCTAAAGTACTTAAAAAGAGAGAGTCAATAGTTTCTGTTGCAACATCGAGTTCCTCTAGGCTATCTGGAATGCTGAGGAGGTTATATTGATGAGGAAGATTATTTAAAAAGCAATCTTTAGTCACAGCGATGATAGTGCTCCTGATTGGCTGATCGATTGCTCCTGATCGATTGCTCCAGTCTACCTACTGCTGCTGCTGCATGCTCCAGTGTTTGTAGCTCTGTATAGGCGTTTGAATCTCTATTTGATATATTTTCTTTGTTATCTATACTGCTAAATATAACTTACTCATCACCATATATTGTTTAATATAGCCTATCAAGTTAAATTTGACATCACTAGCTTCTAATCTAAATCACTACCACGTGTTAGCTTTTCGCTAGCCTGGTAGCTTTCCATCCCGCACCCGGGTCTCCTGTTTTCTGAGTTCATTAGACAACTGTGGTGAGTTGGATTATTAAATAGACTCCATCAAACAAAGTAAGTGGAGTAAGTTGTGTGGTAAGTTTTGGATTCATCAACAAATACGGTAAGCCATGTCTTCTTCTCCTGTCATTGTCACTTGCACTACATGCTACATGTTTAACATATCTATCTCCGTTGGCGAACAGGGCTTCACATGTGTTAAATGTAAGGAATTAATCAGGCTGACGGAGAAGATTTCAGATTTAGAGACACGCATCCAGACTTTATGTAAGAGTAGTGAGAATGTAACAGCTTTAGATACTACTTTGGATGCGACTAGCTTAGTGAACACTCATTGTTTGGTTCCGGCTGAGCCCTTGCAGCAGGGCAACTGGGTGACTGTGAGACAGCATATTCGCGGATCTAAAACCACTCTTCCGTTCGATTAGAACATCAAACAGGTTCTCCCCACTCAGTGATGCACCCACTGAGGATCCTGTTGAAAGTGCCCTAGTTATTGGCGATTCTATTACACGGAACGTGAAAATAGAGACACCAGCCACCATAGTCACATGTTTACCGGGAGCCAGAGCGCCTGACATCAAAGCAAATTTAAAAGTGCTGGCTAAAGCTAATCGTAAATTCTCTAAGATTATTATTCACGTCGGCACTAATGATGTTCGACTACGTCAGTCGGAGATCACCAAAATTAACATTAAAGAGGTGTGTAAACTCGCAAGTACGATGTCACCGGCAGTCTGTTTATCTGGCCCCCTCCTGTTAAAAGGAGTGATGAAATAGTTAGCAGATTATCATCACTCAATGGCTGGTTGTCTAAGTGGTGTCCGCAAAAATAACATAGGGTTCATAGACAATTGGAAAAGTTTTGGGGCAGACCCGACCTGTTGAAGATAGACGGAATTCATCCTACCGGGCTGGTGCTGCTCTACTCTCTAGTAATTTGGCACATAGTCTTAGAGCTAAACCTTGACTCACTGGGGCCCAGGTCAGGAAGCAGACAAACTGGCTAAACCAACCGTCTGCTAGCAGTTTCATGTCACCAGAGTCAGCTAAATCCCAGCACATAGAGGCGCTTTCACCTAGATATTATCACATAGAGACTGTGTCTGTTCCCGAATCAGTAAATACAAAAACCATCAAAACCATTCAACAGTAAAAATTTAATTGATGTCCAACAAATAAACAACAGATATAATACGGATGAACAATTGATAAATCTCGGGTTGCTGAATATTCGATCCCTTTCGAATGATAAAATGATAAATCCGTGTAACATTTGTGTTGGCTACTGTATACAGGCCACCAGGGCACAATACAGACTTTATCAAAGAATTTGCTGTTTTTCTATCAGAGTTAGTACTGGCTGCAGATAAAGTACTAATTGTTGGTGATTTTAATATCCATGTTGACAATGAAAAAGACGCATTGGGATTGGCATTTAAAGACATTCTAAACTCTATTGGAGTTAGACAACACGATCGGGACCCACTCATCGCCTTAATCATACTTTAGATCTAATACTGTCACATGGACTAAATGTTGATAACATTAAAATTCTGCAGCAGAGCGATGACATCTCAGATCATTACCTAATATCATGTATACTTAATTTAGCTAAGGCTGCAAAGCCATCCTCGCTTCAAATATGGCAGGACTATAACCGCTGCGACTAAAGATTGCTTTATACATAATCTTCCTCATCAGTTCCATCTCCTCAGCATTACAGATAGCCAAGAGGAACTTGATTTTGCAACAGAAACTACTGACTCTCTCTTTACTAGCACTTTAGACATAGTTGCTCCTCGGCGCTTAAAGAAGATAAAAGCAAATAATCCAACGCCGTGGTACAACGAGCACACTCGGGCCCTTAAAACAGCAGCCAGAAAAATGGAGCGCAGCTAGAAGAAAACAAAACTGGAGGTTTTTCGCAATTTGTGGAAAGAGAGCATGATTGCATACAGAAAGGCCATAAAAACTGCTAGATTTGCTTATTTCTCAACTCTTTAGAAGAAAACAAACACAACCCTAGGTATTTATTCGATACAGTAGCTAAATTAACAAAGGACAAAGCTTCAACATCTGACGTTTGTAAACAACACAGCAGTAATGACTTTATGAACTTCTTTACTAGTAAGATTGATAACATTAGGAATAAAATTATAACCATGCAGCCGTCTACTACAGTATCACTTCAGACAGAACATTGTAGTGTCACTGAGGAAAAATTACACTCATTCACTGCTATAGGAGGAGAAGAATTGGCTAAACTTGTTAAATCATCAAAATCAACAACATGTATGCTTGACCCTATACCGACTAGGCTATTAAAAGAGATGCTTCCAGAGGTCATAGATCCTCTGCTTAATATTATTAATTCATCCTTGACATTAGGATATGTACCAAAACTTTTAAGTTGGCTGTAATTAAACCACTTATTAAAAACGCAACTTGATCCTAAAGAATTAGTCAATTACAGACCAATCTCGAATCTACCGTTTCTATCAAAAATATTAGAAAAGGCTGTGTCTTCACAATTATGTTCCTTTTAGAAAGAAATGGTATATGTGAGGATTTCAGTCAGGATTTAGACCGTATCATAGTACTGAGACTGCTCTAATTAGAGTTACAAATGATTTACTCTTATCATCTGATCGTGGTTGTATCTCTCTATTAGTGTTACTCGATCTTAGCGCTGCATTCGATACTATCGATCACAATATTCTTTTGAATAGACTCGAAAATTATGTTGGCATTAGTGGAACTGCATTGGCATGGTTTAAATCTTACTTATCTGACCGTTATCAGTTTGTAGCAGTAAATGAAGAGATGTCACACCGATCACAAGTTCAGTATGGAGTACCACAAGGCTCAGTGTTAGGACCGTTGCTTTCACCCTGTATATGCTACCACTGGGAGATATCATTAGGAAGCATGGCGTTAGTTTTCATTGTTATGCTGATGATACTCAGCTCTATATTTCTTCACGCCTGACGAAACTTACCAATTCACAAGATTAACGGAATGCATAGCTGATATTAAAAATTGGATGAATAGTAATTTCCTGCAACTTAATTCAGATAAAACTGAATTTTTAATTATTGGACAGAAAAGCTCCACAAGTAGTGCCCTAGAATACTGTCTAACCCTCGATGACTGCTCTGTCAAGCCCTCGCCGTCAGTGAGGAACCTGGGTGTGGTCTTTGATACCAATCTTTCGCTTTGAAAGCCACGTTTCTAGCATCTGTAAAACTGCATTCTACCATCTTAAAAATATATCTAAATTACGTCACATGCTTTCAAAGCAAAATGCTGAACAATTAGTACATGCGTTCATGAGCTCAAGGCTAGATTATTGTAATGCTCTACTGGGTGGTTGCCCTGCTCGCTTAATAAATAAACTCCAGCTGGTCCAAAACGCAGCAGCTCGAGTTCTTACAAGAACCAGGAAGTACGATCATATTAGTCCAGTTCTGTCAACACTGCACTGGCTTCCTATTAAACATCGCATACATTTTAAAATCTTGCTTATTACTTATAAAGCAATAAATGGTTTAGCTCCCAGTACTTAAGCAAGCTCTTAACGCATTATACTCCATCACGTCTATTGCGGTCTCTAAACTCTGGCCAGTTGAAAATACCTAGAATATCTAAATCAACTGCAGGCGGTCGATCCTTTCCTATTTAGCACCTAAACTCTGGAACAGTCTTCCTAGCATTGTTCGGGAAGCAGACACACTCTGTCAGTTTAAATCTAGACTAAAAACACATCTCTTTACTATGGCATACACATAGAACATTTTTAACTTTCTTTATTCAAATCAAATGACTGATTGTTAGGCTGCATTAACTAGGTCAGCCGGAACCGGGAACACTTCCCATAACACCTGATGTACTCCATCATAAAAAGAGTGGCAACCACACTAATGTTAGTCTCTCTGTTTATCCCGAGGTTTACTGCAGTCGGCCGGATCCAGGCCGTGTCCGGATCGGATGGTGGACCTGCATCTGGACATGACCAGCTCATCCTGGAGTGTCTGCTGAGACCGTGTCCATTAGTGTCTCCTCTGAATTTGCCTCACCGAACGTCATCCTCAATTAACCCGTCTCCGGTGCAATAACTCCGATCTTTCAAGTATTCATATTCTTGTGTAATCGACGCGCCATCCTAAATGAACCCGCCTCGCAAGGCGTCATACCCAAAATTTCGAATATTCCTATCTAATATGATTTATGACCTGCAAGGTTGCCAGAGTAATAATTATACACTGTTAATAATAGGCCAGAGGAGAACTGGCACCCGACTGAGTCTGGTTTCTCCCAAGGTTTATTTTTCTCCATCATGCCCTGATGGAGTTTTGGTTCCTTGCCACTGTCGCTTTGGCTTGGCTTGCTCAGTTGGGGACACTCAAATTATGATCCAAGTTACTCAACTAAATATACAAATATAATTTATTAATTTGGTCATATATAATTCTATAAACTATCCAAATTAAACTAGCCAAATAAAATTTTGTTGCAATGTTGTCCTGTTTAACACTGTGAAGCTGCTTTGAAACAATCGTCATTGTAAAAGCGCTATATAAATAAAGTTGATTGATTGATTGATTGATGTCGCCGCTCTGCTGCAGAATTTCAACGGTATCAACATCTATTCCATGTGACAATATAAGGTCTAAAGTATGATTATGGCGATGAGTAGGTCCTGACACATGTTGCCTATCTCCAATAGAGTTTATAATGTCTTTAAATGCCAATCCCAATGTGTCTTTTTCGTTGTCTACATAGATATTAAAATCACCAACAATTAGTAATTTATCTACGGCCAGAACTAACTCTGATAGAAAATCAGCAAATTCTTTGATAAAGTCTGTATTGTGCCCTGGTGGCCTATACAGTAGCTAACACAAATGTTACACAGGATTTATCATTTGCACTACATAACATTACATAAAGCACCAAAACGTCAAAGGAATTATATTTGAAACTAGACTTCTGAATAATACTGACGATATTATTATAAATTACAGCAACTCCCCCTTTACCTTTCAGAAGCGGCTTTTGTTTATAACAGTAATCTTGTGGGGTGGACTCATTTAAAGTAATGTAGTCGTCAGGTTTTAGCCAGGTTTCTGTCAAACACAGCACATCTAGATTATTATCTGTAATGATATCATTAACAATGAGCGCTTTTGGGGAAAGGGATCGAATATTCAGCAACCGAGCTTTATCATTTGATTATCCGTATTATATCTATTGTTTATTTGTTGGACAATTATTACCGTTGAATGGTTTTGATGTTTTTTTTGTAATTACTAATTCGTCTCTATGAGATAATATCTAGGTAAAGAGTGTCGGTAAGCCAGTCCGTCTGCTTCCTGACCTGGGCCCCAGTGAGTCAAGGTTTAGCTCTAAGACTATGTGCCAAATTACTAGAGAGAAGAGCGGCACCACTCCAAGAAGGATGGATTCCGTCGTGTTTTAACAGGCCAGGTCTGCCCCAAAAGCTTTTCCAATTTTCTATGAACCCTATGTTATTTTGCGGACACCACTTAGACAACCAGCCATTGAGTGATGATAATCTGCTATCTCATCACTCCTTTTAACGGGGAGCGGACCAGAACAAAAAACTGAACCTGCCATCGTACTAGCGAGTTCACACACCTCTTTAATGTTAATTTTGGTGATCTCCGACTGGTGAAGTCGAACATCGACGTGAATAATAATCTCAGAGAATTTACTATTAGCATTAGCCAGCACTTTTTAATGTGGTTTGATGTCAGGAGCTCTGGCTCCCGGTAAACATGTGACTATGGTTGCTGGTGTCTCTATTTTCACGTTCCGTGTAATAGAATCACCAATAACTAGGGCACTTTCAACAGGATTCTCAGTGGGTGCGTCACTGAGTGGGGAGAACCTGTTTGATGTTCTAATCGGAACAGAAGAGTGTTGTTTTTTTTATCCGCGACTATGCCGCCTCACCGTTACCCAGTTTCCCTGCTGCGGGGGCCCTGCAGCCGGAACCGGAGAATGTACAGAGTTCACTAAGCTACTCACATCCAAAGCAGTGTCTAAGAAAACACATGCAAATAGAAAAAACCTTGCAAATTAAGAAAACGTGCTGAAAATACTCGCAACCAAAAACTGAAACGCATTGTAAATACTCACAACGCACACACGGTCATGATGTTAAAATAAATAATAAAAAACTCACCTTTACACCAATGACAAGTAGACATTGAACAATAAGTATGTCCCAGCAATGTTCATCACTTGTTGGGGTCGTCTTGAAATATTTCCATGCTATTTGGAGCATGTTTCTGTATGTGGTTGTGTTGTGAGTATTTGCAGCGCACGTTTGTCAAACTGAAGATGTTTTCTTAATCTGCTACTGCATGTGTTTTCTTCAGTTGAAGCGCGTTGAGCTCTCTCAGCCACCGTAGATTATGCTTATAAAAGAACATATTTGTGTAGCAAGACGATGTTTCATCTTTCAAAGATGTATCTCAGCAGTTGCTTCACCATTGTAAAAGATCCATCTATAAACAGTTATGAATTTAAAATAAGATAAATAAAAAGGTAAAAAGGGTAAAGGCTAAAATAAAATATTCATATTCATGCTGAGAATAGTTTGACTAACTTAAAATCAGTCAGTTAGTTTATTTTATATTCTAGCTTGTCATTGTTTTAACAAATGTAATTAATTTGTCACACTTATGACTTGGCTAGATCAGAAATTTGAATATGAATATACATGTCCAAGGTCCCAAGCAAATATCCTTTAATCCAATCAATTTCTGGCATTTGTTACAGTGTACTACATAGAGGAGACACATTTTTTATTATATATTAAATATTTATTAATATTACATAGGCTACTTGGAGGATATAAATCGCAAGTTTAAGAGCAGCAAAAACTTTTGAATTTGCTAACATTAGTAAGAAATAGCCTACCAAAACACCAAAGCCCTGTGACTGCATCAGTCTGCAAACAATGTTTGAGTTTCTGTTATTAACAGAGGAAGAAATGCCTGTATGGATGTTATGGAAGGTCAGCCAGAAGACACTAGCAACCATAAACTGTACCAGAACCCAGAATATCCTAGCAACACTTTAGCAAACAGAACATCATATATTCTGACCTAACTTCAAACTATTTTACATTTTTCAAATTGGACTTCAAATTGGCTTTACGACAAGCCACCATAAATTTCTCATCTAACTCTGCTATTAGTTTCCGTGATCTTAATGATTCAATTTTAGTTATTTAGTTATTTTGGTCAGATGGCAAAAAGGCCTATATCTGTGATGAAAGTGGAGCAGGCGGTCGGGGAATCCGCTTGCCAAACAAAACGGAATCTTAGACATATTCTATCAGGATGGGATTAGATTTCTCAGAGGATCTCTGAGTTAGCCAAGAAGCAGTAATTTTCCAATTCACAAGCAAATAGAAAAACAGACCATTTCTAATTGGGCTGCATTGTGTTTCTGACTCACAAAGAACTGGTTGTCATTCATTAATGAAGCTGACTACACTGGGCACGCTGCATCCACGTGCAACCTGTTAAGACCATTTCTAAATAGATGTGTTTGATTGCCCTTTTTTGTGATATGCTTGAATTGAAGTAGCGCTGCTGAAAAGCTGTACAGGAAACACTGCTTACATTTTTATTTTATACTATGAAAATTCCTGGGGTGGCAATGTTTTTTCATAGGGTGGTAACTGCCACCCTGGTAGATCCACTCCTGATTATGAACAACTATTATGATGCTTAATAAAC
Source organism: Gobiocypris rarus (assembly GCA_023029165.1). Classification (NCBI taxonomy): domain Eukaryota; kingdom Metazoa; phylum Chordata; class Actinopteri; order Cypriniformes; family Gobionidae; genus Gobiocypris; species Gobiocypris rarus. The sequence goes on from CM040920.1 coordinate 11,223,898, forward strand.
AAGGGCCAAGATCTAAAACAGAACAAAAACCATCATTATGAAGGTCCTTTGGTCCTTTTTGGAGCTTGTCTGCCCTTCTCTCACTTTGAAAGGTCATAGGGCTGGTGCCTATCTCAGTATCCAAGGCCAAAGGTAGGGAAAACAACTGACAGCCATTGGTCATGTCATAAGGGTAAGTAGATGAACACCACTTACCTTGCAACGGCTACAACAGAGTCCATTGCTACACATTGCATCATGTGTCAAAGTGCATTTTTTACAGCATGCACCCCCTGCACGGGAGCAATCCTACAAGAATGCACAACCAATAAAACAAACGTTAGCTTAGCAAAGCATTGCAACAGTCACCTTCTTGTTCTCTTATACTAACACACTTCAAAGCAAGGTGCAGATTTATTTAATGAATACTCAGAGAATGGTTTCTGATTCTGTTAGTTTTACAAAGGAAATTTGTGTAAAGTTATCTTGTCACCCACCACTTGAGAGCCACAGTCACATTCTTCTCCCTGTTCCACAAAACCATTGCCACATTCAGGAGGATCCAACAACTGCAGTAACATAAAATATCATGTCACTGCCAGATACTTATAATAAATATGCAGTGTTTAGCAAGCAACTCAAGAAATGCATCAATTATGTATGTAGGAGCTAATTACACTATAAGCTACACAGCTAAATACAAGTTACTTTGTACATTTATTGTTATGACTCTGTTGTTGGGGGTTAGGTTCCCTTTCCGAGAATGCAATGTGCCATTAATGGCACTGATATTTGCATAATTTGCACTTGCTATTACAATGTTCATGCCTCTGTGAGAGCAGGAGTGTCTAAGATACTGTGGTACACTATTGTACATTTTTACTGACTCTGGTGCCTTCGGGATACAAAACAATTTGTCTACTGCTGTGACCTCCACACATCCCAAAAGGGACCAAGTTCAGATTGGGTCACCACTGGAAACCCTGGCCCCCTTCCCAGTCACACTCAGAGTACTCGAGGAGCTGCACAGTTTCCGGAGGAGGAACTTTAAAACACAGGTGTTCATGAGAGGTTTATCTCCCTCTGTGGCATGGGCATATCATTTAGTTTGATAGTGCAGGGATCCAGAAAATACACCCCAACATCCCTAATGTTTGGAAAAGAGATTTAGACACTTAACATTTGGTGCTTGGGTTACCATTACAGCCAGATGTACTACTGGAAGCAAAGCAAGGGTTGCTTCATCCAACTGTGAAAGCAAATCAGTGGTCAATGGCTTTTGCCAGCAAGTGTAAAGAATCTACAAAAGGGAAAGATTTTGCCCTTGGGAACATAGTATTGGTGTGCTGCCCAGAGAGGATTTTCAGTGCAGGAGCCTTGAGTGTGGAATTGCTATGCTTTAAAGCCTAAAGTATATTTTCCTTGTCCACAGTCTGCTCTGGCTCACGGACAGTCCAGGTGACGTAATTTTGTCATCAACATAGTTTGCTGATGCACACGTCTGCTTGCAGACAGATTTTTGTATCTACACAGACGTGTGAGAAGAGAACAGAGCATGTGCAAGTGATTTGAGCACTTAAAAAGATGATCCAATGTGTCTCTACGCGCTCAGGGTCAAAGGAGTACACTTTGAAATGCTTGTGCGCTCAACTGTGCACGAGATGGAGCGGAATGCGGAAAATGAGGTGAACCTGAGCCTTAAGAGGGGGCAGTTTGATGTCTGTGGTGCTGTGGGGGTGGGACACCAATTCCCAGCATTCACTATGGCATACATTTCACAGGTAAACTGCTGTTTTAAAATGTCTTAACCTTTCTCAAAGATAAGGGCAAAGACTACACAATTTGTTAGAATACTGTCTGTCAAAATATAGGGCAGCATTTGATACATTTCACCATACTAAATTTACATTACACTAAATTGTCACCATACCTAGTGTTGCTGCAAATATGTGCTAGTAAAATGCTATATATACATTTATAACATAACATTTATATATATATACATGGGGGCGGACATGTAAATGTACAAAACTTGCATCGAACCATGACTCCGAAACCGAGGTACGTACTGAACTGTGACTTCTCTGTACCATTATACCCATAATTGTGTTTATATATATATATATATATACAATTTTAGTGGATGTTCCAGACAAACCTTGTTAGGTTTATTGAAGAGGCAGCTCCCTCCTCCTTGCTGGAGGAACTGAATGTACTCCTCTATACTGCAGCGTGAAAACTTTCTGGGTAGATAGTATCTGTCAGGATCACATAATACTCTGTCAGGATCACATAATACAGTTAATAATATTCAGTTAACCTTACATGGAAACAGTGTGTAAAACTATTTGAGAAGGAACAGCAAAATGTATTCAGCTATATATCTGACAGACTGTTTTATCCAAAGCAACTTGAGACCAATACACACTCCACTAGACATCTTTGTCAGGTTTTGTCGGATCAGTGAGTCACCTCTGTCGGCATCTGTAGGCTCTTAATTTTTTTGCAGATTAAACATGTTGAATCTGTTTGTCAGGTCTTGAGAAAGTGACATACTGTAATCTGGTGACTTTCGCAGATGGAATTGGCCTTTACAGTGCATTTAGGTATACATTATGTGTGACCCTGAGAATCAAATCAGTGACTAGTATTGCTAGTGCCATGCTCTACCAGTTGTGCTACAGAAACTTGAAAAGTAATCTCCAAGGTGCAAGTTTAAAAATAATATTTCATAGCAAGTTAGCTTGCAATCTTAATAGTCATTTAGTAAAAGTACAATTGATGTCTATCACCAACTTGAGCCAAATCCCCAAATCTACTAAGATTATGTTGTATGCAATTAAAAAATGTATTGAGGATGCTTTACATTTTTTTAATCAATTTCAAAATTTGAAGTGAATTTGAATTAAGATGAATATTTAATACATAATTCTATTCAAAATTCAATAGAAGGAAGTAGAATTACAATGAACTGAAATTCAAAGAAATTCACATAACTGTAACTAAATAAATGTAACTAAATAAGTTAAGATTTGCTGACTTGACAGCATTGTTTGCTAAATAATTTGATGTTTGGAGGTTTATATGCCTTAGGGACAAAAAAGATACAAATGTAATCATTGTATTAAATTATTTAACTTTAGTGGACCAGGGTGGGAGAACGCTTACATAATGTTTTACCTGTGTTGAATTTCTTTGAATTGAAAATCAGTAAGTTCCTTTGTAAGTTATCCTGTGGGGCAGGGTGAATAAAAAAATTCCTCAATTCTGAATTTTGCTTAACTCTAACAAGAATTCAAATCATATACAATAGGGCTTCGTGCTTTCAATCCATTCGCCAAACATTTGTGACTGAGCTTGTGCACTTGCATAATGTATGTTTCTAGCATTAATGTTGGAATAAAAATGCACTAACACAAAGACCCAAAAATTTGACTCACCCCGTATCTTCCATGATGCAGCCTAACCATGGATCTGGACACCTACAGTCTCCTACACACACATGCATACACATTAAAACAGCAGTCCCCTTTTTTGTTATATTTTGTCAGGAGTGGAAGGATGGTTACCTGCAGTAGCACGGTCTTTGTTCCACATCATTCCAAGGTTCTGTCCTAAACTCTGACATAATGTGATAGCCATGGGTCCCACATTTCCGTACTGACATGAACACACAGATGGTATGTTAGAACTCATTTAATAGATGATTTAATGCAAAGCAACTTACAGTCAGCTTATATATATATATATATATATATATATATATATATATATATATACACACACACCTAAAGGATTATTAGGAACACCATATTAATGATGTGTTTGACCCACTTTCACCTTCAGAACGGCCTTAATTCTAAGTGAAATTGATTCAACAAGGTGCTGAAAGCATTCTTTAGAAATGTTGTCCCATATTGATAGGATAGCATCTTGCAGTTAATGGAGATTTTTGGGATGCACATCCAGGGCACGAAGCTCCCGTTCCACCACATCCCAAAGATGCTTTATTGAGTTGAGATCTGGTGACAGTGGGGGCCATTTTAGTACAGTGAACTCATTGTCATGTTTAAGAAACCAATTTGAAATGATTGGAGCTATGTGGCATGGTCCATTATCCTGCTGGAAGTAGCCATCAGAGGATGGGTACATGGTGGTCATAAAGGGATGGACATGGTCAGAAACAATGCTCAGGTAGGCCATGGCATTTAAACAATGCCCAATTGGCACTAAGCAATTGGGCATCCCCCACACCATTACACCACCACCACCAGCCTGCACAGTGGTAACAAGGCATGATGGATCCATGTTCTCATTCTGTTTACGCCAAAATCTGACTCTACCATCTGAATGACCAGGCAACATTTTTCCAGTCTTCAACTGTCCAATTTTGGTGAGCTCGTGCAAATTTTAGCCTCTTTTTCCTATTTGTTGTGGGGATAAGTGGTACCCGCTGGGGTCTTCTGCTGTTGTAGCCCCTCCGCCTCAAGGTTGTGCGTGTTGTGGCATACCTCGGTTGTAACGAGTGGTTATTTCAGTCAAAGTTGCTCTTCTATCAGCTTGAATCAGTCGGCCCATTCTCCTCTGACCTCTAGCATCAACAAGGCATTTTCGCCCACAGGACTACTGCATAATAGATGTTTAACCCTTTTCACACAATTCTTTGTAAACCCTAGAAATGGTTGAGCGTGAAAATCCCAGTAACTGAGAAGATTGTGAAATACTCAGACCGGCCCGTCTGGCACCAACAACCATGCCACGCTCAAAATTGCTTAAATCACCTTTCTTTCCCATTCTGACATACAGTTTGGAGTTCAGGAGATTGTCTTGACCAGGACCACACCCCTAAATGCATTGAAGCAACTGCAATCAACTGCAACACCACTAATGTGTAATAAAAAGTAGGGCTCCCTATCTGTCACTCACTTGGGGTCGCACTTGGGAGCCCCAAACACCTCAGAGTGGAATTTGCATGCCACTCCATTCACCTCTGCCTAGAAGATTTGTTTGATTTCCACAGTGCATTTCAAATGTTCTTTCTTTCATACAAACAGATAAGTGCAAGAGATGCTTTAAAGATGCTTTTTCCAATGTGTATTTCTGGATGCAGTTGTAAACTGTCTACATCAGACAGCCACGATTGCTAATTTTGTGGATGGTGCATGCTCTCATTGAGAGAGCATGGCCATGGGAACGTTGTGGTAGCGACTTTCCTGCTTTTCTAAAGCAGGACATCATCTCATTTGCTCCCGGCCCTGTTCCTTCTGCAACCATGCAGGCCTCAGTGGCAAGTGCTGAGGGCGACCTGAGGGTACCAATGGAAGATCTTCCGATGGGCGAGTCCCCAAGGACCTTTACAGGTGGGGACTTCAGGTCAACTGGGAGAAAGCAAGCTCTCCTTGCAGAACTCTAATTTTCCCAAATGTGGAGTTGGATCCATAGTCCAGTCTATATGAATCTATATGAAGTTAAGCCGGGTACACACTGTGCAATTTAGGTAAAATTGTATCGCAATGGTCATTAATCGACAGCCGGTGAACATGTCAAACCAATGATCAAAGACTTCAGATTTTAGCCTAGGATCAGAGGAATCTTTTTAGATTTGCAAAATTTGTCTCAGATGGCCAAATCATGGCCAAAATCGCACAGTGTACCCGGCTTTAGTAAGACAGAAAACTGCAATCCCACTGAATCAATTTCAGATGGCATTCCCTTTCACGTTTCCCCATAAGCACTGGCATCAGACATGAATCCTGAGTTGGGCATGGTGAAAAGGCACACATCACATGTTTATGAGGCTGGTCTCTTGCCCCTCATTCTGCCTTTATCGAATACACAGTTTGACAGGCAGGTAGGACATCCTATCATTGCATTTGGACCGAATGCAATGATTGGACAAAGATTTTTTGGTCCTGAGACTTCCACAGAAGATTTTTTACTTCTATTATTGATTGCTATTAGGATGTGAAGAGTATTTTTGACTAGTATAACAAAAAGTGTTTATGAAAAAACGTTTAGGCAGACAGTATGCTAAACTCTAATGACTGGTTGCTGACATGTAGTTGCAAAGTTACTTATAGTTAGTAGAATGTCTAAAGTTAACAATCGAAATAAAGTTTTAGCAAAAGTAGCTCTCACCTCATTGACTCCTCCTCCTCGTGTTGGTGAGCAGATCCCCTCGATGTAGGCAGTGCCACTCGACTGCTCTGAAATGTGCGTCCCCTATGGATCACAGAATATTTACCTCCCAAAAGTGGTTTTGAACTTCTACAGAGTTGGTTATCACGAAAGTCATATGCAATATTAAATTGCAATGATACTGTTGTGATGCAACACATGAAATGGTTTCAAACTAAATTTTCTTTCCTTTGTTAATGCATTTCCAAATGAGGATATTCTCAAAAGAGCATTTTGTTAGACAAAAACATGTAGATCACAGTGACATATTTTCAGTTAAAATTTATTTCATGGGGCTTTAATTATATTGAATGGATATTTACATGCAATGACCATGTGTGTAAGAGTGTGCCGTCTATTTGAAGAAGGAAGCATAACATACGAGAGCAGGTGAGCTGCGTCACTCTTCTCTTTGATATTCTCCTTCCTGTATTTCATAAAGTCACGCAGGGTCACCAAAGGATCGTCTCCAACAGAAACCATGTTCTGAGTTGACCATGTCTCCATGGCGACAAGCACTATTCTAGTGTTCAGCTGCTCCTTGTAAATCTGAAATTTAATAGGATGTTTTAAGCATTAAAATTGCTACAGTACTTACTCAAGGAAAACATCTTGAGAAAAATTGTGAATGTGCCTGTCAAACTTCAGAACGTACAGCATCAGCCATGTTCACTACAGCTTTGGCAAAATTTCTCGTCTGAGAGGTCGATCTTCGCATTTGTACGAACTAAAGAGAGAAACATCAAGACAAATATTACACACCACATGTAAAATGAAATACAGAAAAGAATAACTATTAAATAAATAATCTATTTTTAGATCTTACCAGTTCATAATCATTGACCACTAGTAACTCTACATACTTTGTTTCACTCTGTACTGTGCGCGGACCCCTCCGAACCTGCAGGGGGCCACAGGGAATCACAGTTTAACCAATGTCTTTAAACTGTACAGTTCAATGATACAGCAAGTGTGAAGTACATATGGAATATGGAAACTCTTATGATTATTTTATCAAACAAATCAATCAATTTGATTAATTCCTATTGTAATGTTCAGAATGTAAGGTAATTATGTCCTCTTGACTACATAAACTACAGACACAAAAGCTCATTCTAACACATTTAATGAATGGCCAAGATCTGCTTAATTTTGAAATTTCATTTAAATATCACAATATGTAAATTGTTGTCAGTTGAAACAGTTTTGAGGTTAATTGATCTAACTTTATGTCTCTGGAAAATCATACCCCAAAGGTTTAATTTTAGGGATATATACAGGTCCTTCTCAAAAAATTAGCATACTGTGATAAGTTCATTATTTTCCATAATGTAATGATAAAAATTTAACTTTCATATATTTTAGATTCATTGAACACCAACTGAAATATTTCAGGTCTTTTATTGTTTTAATACTGATGATTTTGGCATACAGCTCATGAAAACCCCAAATTCCTATCTCAAAAAATTAGCATATCATGAAAAGGTTCTCTAAATTAGCTATTAACCTAATTATCTGAATCAACTAATTAACTCTAAACACCTGCAAAAGATTCCTGAGGCTTTTAATAACTCCCAGCCTGGTTCATTACTCAAAACCGCAATCATGGGTAAGACTGCCGACCTGACTGCTGTCCAGAAGGCCATCATTGACACCCTCAAGCGAGAGGGTAAGACACAGAAAGAAATTTCTGAACGAATAGGCTGTTCCCAGAGTGCTGTATCAAGGCACCTCAGTGGGAAGTCTGTGGGAAGGAAAAAGTGTGGCAAAAAACGCTGCACAACGAGAAGAGGTGACCGGACCCTGAAGAAGATTGAGGAGAAGGACCGATTCCAGACCTTGGGGGACCTGCGGAAGCAGTGGACTGAGTCTGGAGTAGAAACATCCAGAGACACCGTGCACAGGCGTGTGCAGGAAATGGGCTACAGGTGCCGCATTCCCCAGGTCAAGACACTTTTGAACCAGAAACAGCGGCAGAAGCGCCTGACCTGGGCTACAGAGAAGCAGCACTGGACTGTCGCTCAAAGATTGCATGTCATTCGGAAATCAAGGTGCCAGAGTCTGGAGGAAGACTGGGGAGAAGGAAATCCCAAAATGCCTGAAGTCCAGTGTCAAGTACCCACAGTCAGTGATGGTCTGGGGTGCCATGTCAGCTGCTGGTGTTGGTCCACAGTGTTTTATCAAGGGCAGGGTCAATGCAGCTAGCTATCAGGAGATTTTGGAGCACTTCATGCTTCCATCTGCTGAAAAGCTTTATGGAGATGAAGATTTAGTTTTTCAGCACGACCTGGCACCTGCTCACAGTGCCAAAACCACTGGTAAATGGTTTACTGACCATGGTATTACTGTGCTCAATTGGCCTGCCAACTCTCCTGACCTGAACCCAATAGAGAATCTGTGGGATATTGTGAAGAGAAAGTTGAGAGACGCAAGACCCAACACTCTGGATGAGCTTAAGGCCGCTATCAAAGCATCCTGGGCCTCCATAACACCTCAGCAGTGCCACAGGCTGATTGCCTCCATGCCACGCCGCATTGAAGCAGTCATTTCTGCAAAAGGATTCCCGACCAAGTATTGAGTGCATAACTGAACATAATTATTTGAAGGTTGACTTTTTTTGTATTAAAAACAATTTTCTTTTATTGGTCGGATGAAATATGCTAATATTTTAGATGAATTTTGGGTTTTCATGAGCTGTATGCCAAAATCATCAGTATTAAAACAATAAAAGACCTGAAATATTTCAGTTGGTGCGCAATGAATCTAAAATATATGAAAGTTTAATTTTTATAATTACATTATGGAAAATAATGAACTTTTATCACAATATGCTAATTTTTTTAGAAGGACCTGTATATATAATATGTACAGTACCGGTCAAACGTTTGGAATAATTGGAATAATATTTTAACCAAGGCTGCATTTATTTGATCAAAAATACTGTAAAAAAGTACTTCTGATCAAGAATCTTATGACATGATGGATTATTCAGAAAAACAGAAGAAAATGATGTAAACCAAAAATTCAAAGAAGAATGGACAGAAAAGTTTCAAACTCTGACAGTTCTGAAATTGTGAATCTGATCTGATAATTTCCTTTTTATATATTTCTGTTAGACTTAACAGTTGATAAGACTTTGCAGCTTTATTTAATCTCTATCTTTGATTTTACTTTAGTCAGTGTATATGGTTACAGTCAGTTTAAAAAAAAAAAATCTACAGTCAGTTTAAAAAATGTACACACCCCTGTTAAAACAGCTGTTTTTTTTGTAGTGTAAAAAAATAAAATAATTGAACTGCATAAGTGTGCGCACCCTTTTATAAATGGGTATGTGGCAGTTCAGAATTAACTCAAGCTCATGTGAAATAGTACACACCTGTCTTCAGGGCCACATTAACAATAGAGCTAGGTGGGGCTTAAGCAAGGATGGGACCCATGATTGGCTGTGGAGTAGATTGATTGGCCATCGGGAGCACCTGAACTTTTCCCAGTGGGCAGATCGGCAAAACCCCACCCCGCATATTACATGTTGTTATTTAGTGGAGTACCTGGGAAACAAAGACCAAAAGCCAAGCAATAAAACCGGACTACCCAATTAAACCGTGCGGCGCGCATGCAGCCAGCAGCGCATGAGCAGCAGGACCGTCTGATATGTGAACATTAAAGGCTCTGTGGTGAACCTAGCTGAAACCACATCAACCACATCATTACAAATACTATAGTTTATTATTAGTAATTTTGTTGTTGTTGAAACCATAGTAACGAGGAGCCCCAGGACCCTATGTGTTCTTAATGCGGGCCTGCCTGTCTTCACTTGAAATAACACCAAATATATCTCAGCTTTTCTAGTACGTTTTTTTTTCTGACATCTTCTTGGTTGCATGCTACAGGCCTTGCATTTTCTTAGATTTTTTGGCTAGCCATCCGGTTGTGAAAAAAACAGATGAAAATGGAACTGCAACTGGACCAGTGCAAATGCATCTGGTAGTTGAAGCTAAATATGCAAAGGCCAATTTACTCCGCACAGACAAACACCAACAAACAAGTTAGATTTAGAATTTATACTATATTGCCAAAAGTATTGGGACACCCCTGCAAATCATTGAATTCAGGTGTTCCAATCACTTCCATGGCCAAAGATTAATAAAATCAAGCACCTAGGCATGCAGACTGCTTCTACAAACATTTGTGAAAGAATGGGTCGCTCTCAGGAGCTCAATTCAAGCATTGATACCGTGATAGGTTTTCCACCTGTGCAATAACTCCATTTGTGAAATTCCCAGTCACTGCTAAATATTCTACAATCAATTGTTAGTGGTATTATAACAAACTGGAAGCAATTGGGAACAACAGAAACTCAGCCACAAAGTCGTATGCCACGTAAAATCACAGAGTGGGGTCAGTGCATGCTAAGGCACACGGTGCCCAGAAGTCATCAACTTTCTGCAGTCAATAGCTACAGAACTTTGTGTGGCCTTAAGATTAGCTTAAGTACAGGGCATAGAGAGCTTAATGGAATGGGTTTCCATGGCCCATGTTGTAGAGCAGTGGAGAAATGTTCTCTGGAGTGACGAATCACGCTTCTCTGTCTGGCAAGCCAATGGACGAGTCTGGGTTTGGCAGTTGCTAGGAGAACGGTACTTGCCTGACTGCATTGTGCCAAGAGTAAAGATTGCTGAAGGGGAGGGATTATAGCGTGGGGTTGTTTTTCAGGGGTTGGGCTTGGCCTCTTAGTTCCAGTGAAAGGAACTCTTAATGCTTCAGCATACCAAAAGACATTTTGGACAATTTCATGCTCCCAACTTTGTGGGAACAGTTTGGGGATGGCCCCTTCCTGTTCCAACATGACTGTGCACCAGTGCACAAAGCTAGGTCCATAAAGACATGGATGAGTGAGTTTGGTGTGGAGGAACTTCACTGGCCTGCACAGAGTCCTGACATCAATGATAAACACACTTCTAAATCTTGTGGAAAGCCTTCCCAGAAGAGTTGAAGCTGTTATAAATGCAAAGGGTGGGCCAACTCCACATTAAACCCTACAGATTAAGAATGGGATGGCATGTGCAAGTTCATGTGCAAGTTCATGTGCAATATCGTGTATATGAAAAATAACTGTCACGTTTACACTGCCCCAACATACACCGCCAAATGCTGATTGAACATGTTCAATCGTGTGAAAACAAACCCCGACCAACGGCAACAGATGCCGACAGGGGTAACAAACTGATCTGACAAAACCCAACAAACATGTTTGTTGGCATTTGTCTGTGCGGTGTGAATTGGCCTTTTTAATTTTACTCCACCCAAAAAAGGTAAAAACAAAGCTGTGAGAGCATTTTATACCAGCTCCTGTTAGCCAAATATTTTACCGCAACGCTACTGCAACATGCATCACCACAAATATGGACCGCCGCAGTAGAGTAGACTATCTCTTTAGAAAGCTGACGCGCAAACTGACACAAATTAAAACACAGTTGAGACTAAATTATCTTTCATTCAGAGAAAAAAATGGAACAAAAGTTGCAACTGGGATGGTAACCTTTAAAAAGGTTCTGATATGTACCATTTAGGTACTTATATGCATTCGTTAGATACAAAGGTGTACCTTTTGATTAGGAGGCTATGATGATGGATAGAGGCCAGTGGGAAAATCTGGCCAGGATGCCAGGGTTACACTCCAACTCTTTTTTTTTTAATGACCAGTGACCACAGAGATTCAGGACCTAGGTTTTATGTCTCATCTGAAGGACATGAACTCAGTTGAATTTGTATATAGTGTGGAAATTTAAGACAGGATTTACAGTATATTCGTTTTGCAGAGACACATTTATGTTAAGTGTACATGGAACCATTTTAACTAATTGTATATCTGATCAGTAAAAACGCATGAAGTGACAAGTGTAAATAGGCCCTACAGAGCCATGGACCACAAAGATCTTAAGAAACATCCATGGGATCTCATTGTTGAGAGGTATTGCTCAGATGAGGGCTACAAACATTTCAAAGCGATTAGATATACCATGGAAACAGAAAACATCAACAAGTGAAGAAAGAACAAGATTATTGAGAACAGGGTAGCACCTTATTTTACAGTCCTGTTCCGCATGTACATACTTACTATAACAATTACAATAACTGGGTTATAACTAACTCTGAACCTACCCCTAAACCTAACCTTAACCCATGTAGTTACCTTAGATTACCAGTACATTCTTGAGTATGTACACTGTAAGTAGGTGAGCGCAGGGCATGACCTTACGCGGGGGTTAATTGTAACACGCATGGTTTAACACTTTCCACACATGCCAGGATGACGAGCAAGTAAACTTAGCAAGTAAATTTATTTCATCTCTGTTTTTTGTGTTTATTTACAACCCCAAATCAGAACAAGTTGGGACAGTATGGAAAACGCAAATAAAAAGACAAAGTAGTGATTTCTAAATTTACTTTGACTTGTATTTCATTGCAGACAATATGAACACAAAATATTTCATGTTTTGTCTGGTCAACTTTATGTCATTTGTAAATATGCATCCTTTCCTGTCATTCAGATCTGCAACACATTTAAAAAAAAGTTGGGACAGGAGCAATTTAGGGCTAGTAATGAGGTAAAATGGTTAAATAATGATGTAATTTGAAACAGGTTATTGTAATTATGATTTGATACAAAAGCAGCATCCAAGAAAGGTCTAATCCTTTAGGAGCAAAGATAGGCAAAGGATCACCAGTTTGCCAACAAATACGTGAGAAAATTATTTGAAATGTTTAAAAACAATGTTCCTCAAAGAAAGAGAGAGGAAGAAATTTGGATATTTCACATTCAACAGTGCATAACATAATTAAAAGATTCAAGGAATCTAGAGGAATTTCAGTGCGTAAAGGACAAGGGCCTAAGCTGAACAACCATGATCTCCGATCCTCAGGCAGCACTGCATCAAAAATCGTCATTCATCTATAAGCGATATCACCACATGGGCTCAGGACTACTTTGGCAAACCTTTGTCAAGTACCACAATACGTAGTTACATCCACAAATGCCAGTTAAAACTGTACTGTGCCAAAAGGAAGCCCTATGTTAACAGTGTCCAGAAGCGCCCTCGACTTCTCTGGGCTCGGAGGCATCTGGGATGGACCATCACACAGTGGAAACGTGTACTGTGGTCAGATGAATCAGTATTTCAGGTATTTTTTGGGAGGAAGAAAAGGATCATCCAGACTGTTACCAGCAACAAGTCCAAAAGCCAGGGTCTGTCATGGTATGGGGTTGTGTCAGTGCCCTTGGCAAAGGTAACTTGCACTTCTGTGAAGGCACCATTAATGCTGAAAAGTACAGAGATTTTGGAGCATAATATGCTGCCTTCAATAAGACATCTTTTCCAGGGACATCCATGCATATTTCAACAAGACAATGCAAAACCACATTCTGCACACATTACAAAGTCCTGGCTGCGGAGGAAGAGGGTACGGGTACTTGACTGGCCTGCCTGCAGTCCCGACCTGTCTCCAATAGAGAATGTGTGGTGCATTTTGAAGCGCAAAATGCGACAACGAAGACCCTGTACTGTTGCCCACCTTAAGACTTGTTTGCAGGAAGAATGGGACACAATTACACCTGAAACACTTCATCACTTGGTGTCTTCAGTCCCTAAACATCTTTTAAGTGTTGTGAAAAGGAATGGCAACATTACAAAGTGGTAAATGCTTTACTGTTCCAACTTTTTTTGTAAATGTGTTGCAGGTCTGAATGACAGGAAAGGATGCATATTTACAAATGACATGAAGTTGACCAGACAAAACATGAAATGTTTTTTGTTCATATTGTCTGCAATGAAATACAAGTCAAAGTAAATTTAGAAATCACTTCTTTTTTCTTTTATGTGCGTTTTCCATACTGTCCCAACTTTTTCTGATTTGGGGTAGTAAAATAAGACAAACCTGATATTATTTTAATCTTCTATCTGTTATTTAACAGTTGAAATTGTTCTTAAATGTTGATCTAACCAGCAGATGTGAGCCGCGGTTTATATCCCAGTTGTGTAGGTGGGGTGCGTTGTAACACTGCTTTACAATGAGCCCCTATTAGAACTATGCTATTATATTCTATACTTTTATAAATTATTTTGAGAAACCATGAGAAAAGGGTAAATTTTCAGAGTCAAAGTTCAGAAATGATTCATAATTATTATGTTTTAACTATGCTGTATAGCTGTATTTAGCAATGTGTTTGTTGTCAAAATCAAAAATGTGTGTATTTTTAATAATAAAAAAGACCATTACTTTATTTAAAAAAGTTAATGTATTTTTATTGACAAAATATTTTAATTTGTTTTGGATATTTTTTTGATTATATCAGATAACATTTTAAGCTCATATTTGCTCATGTTACAATGTACCCCACCTATGGGGCATGTTGTCACATTTCACTTCCATTCTTTCGGGGTAAATAGAAAACAGCATACACTGTATTAATGAAACAAAACACATAATTGTACTAGACATGTGTGAAATTAATGTGGGGGAAAAATAAAACCCAAGTGGATTTACACAAAATAGAGAAAGTCAAAAAGCGTTATGTTGTTCCCCGCTCTCCCCTACACTAGTACACGTACTGTAAAATAAAGTGTAACCAAGAACAGGGTCAACCCTCAAATTAATGAGAGGACAAAGAGAAAACTGGTCAGGGAGGTTGCAGAAACACTTCTTACTGCTCTTACTGCCAATTACTGGTTGCTCCCAACATGTGACAGCTATCTCCCATATTCTCAGTCTGTCTGGGCTATGGGGCAGGGTGGCAAGACACAAACCTCTTCTGACTAAAAACCAGCTCAAACCCGGCTTAACAATTTATCTCCCTAAATCATGTGGAAAAAAAGTGTTATGGTCTAATGAGACCAAGTTAGATTTTTTTGGGAAATTGTAAAAGGTATGTTTGACACAAATACATCATGGCACATGGTGAAGCATGGTGGTGCAACATCATGCTTTGGGGCTGCTTTTCTTCACCTGGAACTGTGGCTTCAGTTAAGTTTTAGGGAATCATGAATAGCTACAAGAACCAGTCGAATTTTGGCACAGAACCTTCTGGTTTCTGCTAGAAAGCTGAAGAGACTGAAGAGAATATTCATTATGACAATGATCCAAAACACATATCTAAATTCATAAAAGAATGGCTCCATCAAAGATGAATGTTTTGGAGTGGCCTAGCAAGAGTTTAGTCCTGAATCTTATAGTAAATCTGTGTGGGGACCTGAAGAGGGACGTGCACAGGATATGCCCTCGCAATTTAACAGATCTGGAAAGTTTTTTGCAAAGAATGAGTGAGAAAAATGTTCCTTAATAAAGATGTGCCAAGCTGATAGACTCCTATCCAATCACACTGAGTGGTGTAATAAAATCAAAGGGTGCTTCAACTAAGTATTACTTCAAGGATGTGCACACCAATCCAATTAATCCAACTTTCTTTTCTTTTCTTTTTCCATTCACTTGCTTTGTTCTTGAATTAATCAGCTGTTCAAACAAATGGGTGGAATAATTGACTCAATGACTCATCATTAAGACAGTGGCTTGCCACCTGGTGGGTTTATTTTCATATTAAATGTAAATATTCATAACATTATTTTTAAAACATAAATCTCATAGCATTATTATGCAATTGTAAATGCAGTGTAAATATATCTAAATGCTACTTTAGATGCAGCCAATTCTGCAGTGTACAAATGGATTTTGGATTCTGATTTACCTTGACTGGTAACAGCTTATAGTAAGATGTACATCTAATAAGATTGGAAGAAATTGCCCTTAATAGGGAAATCAATTTAAGGTGGCATATATCGCTCCTAAATGGAAACAAGTTAATTTCTGTCACTGTTGTGAACTGTAAACTGCACATATTATGAAGAATATGAAAAGCTACAGGAGTCAGCTGACCATGACAGTACAACACAAAAACATTATTGTTGTTGACAGTTTTTGCCATATTACACACCCCAGCCATACGGTTATATTTGTATAATACAGCAAAATGCCCCAAACTGTTCTTTTTGTCTCCACTCACATTTTAATATTAATTCATCTGTATATTGAGCGAATTCTGTAGTTCTGTGTTTTATTGATTCTTGTGTGACTCCCTGCCCTCTCTACTATCCCACCTTTTCACAGCTTAGCATTCTTTCTTTTTTTGCCTTTAAAAAAATCTAAGACATAAATGATCTGTGCAAAAATAGGCCGGTTGATTTCATGACCCTTTAACAGGCTGGTCTCAGCTTCAGATGTCACACCCACTGATCGCCCACAGTCTGTTCACAGAGTCTGATACATGTTGTACACAGATCTGGCATTTCGAACTGAATAATTCTAGGCTGCATTTACCAAGTTCCTCTCTTTCTCTGTTTCACTGAGTCTAGTCAAGTCAAGGTCGAGTTGTGTTTTGTCTTGTCTGGTGCTCTGCTCAAACCCACATTTCCGTGGCTGCTCTCGCTCTCCAGCTCTGCCTGGCTTTCGGACTGCTCTGGTTAAGACATGCTGCTGGTCTCTCGACGTTATACTCGTATTGCTCTTTGGATTGTTTGTCTAACACAAAACCTGTCCTGGAGGACCCCCTTTTTCAAACCTGTGCTGGAGGACCCCCAAAACTACACATTTTGTATGTCTCCCTCATATAACACATGATTTAACTCATCGGCTCTTTAGTAGAAACTGCAAGACCTGAATTGGATGTGTCAGATATAGGGAGACATACAAAATGTGCAGTGTTAGGGGTCCTCCAGGACAGGTTTGAATCAACTCACTAGCCAATTTTTCAGGTTATGATTATGTTCTATCACTTTGCATGCCAGCTGCATCACAGTCCCCTCCCCTAGGAGGATGAGCCTCCAACATTAGCAAAACAAAGTGTCTGTATTTCGATGCTGCTGGTAAACCCATTGCTTTCAATAATATATTGCTGATCAATTTAAAATACATTACATCAGTATAGTCACGAGGATTCTTGATTGCTTAAAATTAAAAGTTTAGGAAATGTTGATTTGTTACTCAAATTGATAAGACTGACCAATGCTGTGCGGTAAAATGCAACGGCTATTTACAAACTTATTGGTTTGATTAACATGTTATGCATAGACTGCGCCGTCAATTTCTTTGCGTATGAGAGTTAATTTACATACTGTGACAATGGCGGATGCACAAAGTTCAATATTACACTTTTTCAAGAAATCACAGAAAGATGAGCGAGAAGGAGAAAAAGTGCCATCAACATCTGAGTCTACCCCACCATTCTAAGAGGAGACAGCAAGTGAAGCGGCACCTGAGGCTTCCCATTTCCAGGACACATATTTCATCACTGGACTGTAGCAGTCAGACTTCCATGACACAAATCAACACAATGCCAAATGATTTTTGTCTCATTATAACAGTGGAAACAACTTAAAATACTTCTGTAAACTAAACTAAAAATACTGTGAATCACCATGTTCTGTTGTTTATGTTGC
The DNA here is from genome assembly GCA_023029165.1 of Gobiocypris rarus. Classification (NCBI taxonomy): domain Eukaryota; kingdom Metazoa; phylum Chordata; class Actinopteri; order Cypriniformes; family Gobionidae; genus Gobiocypris; species Gobiocypris rarus. Next base: position 11,241,540 of record CM040920.1, read on the forward strand.
TATCGTGGCATGTAAAACTGGATAAAAAACTTTAGGTATTTTGAATGGGTCACAGACACTTATCCATTCTAATTTAATTATAATTTAACATATTTTTATCGTTTTACGAGCGTCGGTTGTCGGTCAAGAAAGAAACCGAAATGAACACCCCCATATACAGTATATATGTACACACATTTACATATATAATTTTAAGATGGGATCCACAAAAAATACAATTCTGGCTACTCCACTGCATTAAATGACATACTAACATGATACATGAGTATTATGTCATATGGACTAATTTTATGGTGTACTACAACTTAAGTGATATTAAACAGTCCCTGGATGGAAAAGGGCTGTTCAAATTCTTCAAAAGAATTTCCTTTATGTGTCATACAGCAAAGACTAGACAAATAACTCAAAGAATTATGCCAGTGGCTCATTCATGTTAATGAAAAGCACAAAACACCAGTTGTTTCGCTCACTTTTAAAAAAACTAAATGTTGCTGTGCCAGAATGTCCAGGGATACTTTTTAGTCCTAGTCCACACCTGAATACAGCTGAATACTGAATACTTTTTGAATTGACAGCTTGCATGTTAATCTTCAGTGTGTTTACTATTAAACTTTAATTTTGGAGTGATCTATTTTGGGAGTTTACAACAAAATAAGGAGTCACAGAGAATTTTGCGACAGGCAGGATTCAGTTACAACTAACTGTCATAAAACTGAAAATGAATCAATGAGAACAAGCAGACTAAACAATCAGAATCAGATTGTTGAATCTGATTGTTGAATCTGATTGTTCTATATTTATATCTAAACTGTGGCTTTGATAATTATTTTCATTTATGATATTTTAGTTTTGGCTATAGTTCAAGCTCTGAAAGTCTGATAACAAAAATGTAAAAGCTAAATTGACTGAGTGGAAAAGTTTATGTCAAACCCTGCCTGTCACAGTATCAGTGTACTTTTGACTTGACTTGACTTGACAGCTACTGCAACCAGACCACTGTTACATGAGCCAGATCAAATACTGATGTAATCAAGCCATAAATATATTACCAACAAAATATATTCATTTTGGAGTTGTGAGTTGGCAAAATCGAACGTCATTAGGCATCATATGTTAAATATACTCCAGGATTCTGGATCCAGGATTCTGGAGTGACTGTCAAGCATATTTGAAAGTGAGTTATAACTGAGTAATTTGTTTACTAAGTAATTAATCTTAATCAATTGCACCCCATATTTAAATATGTGTACATAAATATATGTATACATTTAATATGCAAATAAATGTAAAATCAACATTTGATATTTGTCGAATGGTATCTCTTTACTAGTGATACAGTGGGGCAAAAAAGTATTTAGTCAGCCACCAATTGTGCAAGTTCTCCCTTAAAAAGATGAGAGAGGCCTGTAATTTATCGTAGGTACACTTCAACTATGAAAAAAAAAATCCAGAAAATCACATGATTTTTAAAGAATTTATTTGCAAATTATGGTGGAAAATAAGTATTTGGTCAATAACAAAAGTTAATCTCAATACTTTGTTATATACCCTTTGTTGGCAATGACAGAGTTCAAACGTTTTCTGTAAGTCTCCACAAGGTTTTTACACACTGTTGCTGGTAGTTTGGCACATTTCTCCATGCAGATCTCCTCTAGAGCAGTGATGTTTTGGGGCTGTCGCTGGGCAACATGGATTTTCAACTCCTCCAAAGATTTTCTATGGGGTTGAGATCTGGAGACTGGCTAGGCCACTCCAGTACCTTGAAATGCTTCTTACGAAGCCACTCCTTCGTTGCCCAGGCGGTGTGTTTGGGATGATTGGCATGCTGAAAGACCCAGACACGTTTCATCTTCAATGCCCTTGCTGATGAAAGGAGGTTTTTACTCAAAATCTCATGATACATGGCCCCATTCATTCTTTCCTTTACACGGATCAGTCGTCCTGGTCCTTTTGCAGAAAAACAGCCCCAAAGCATGATGTTTTTTCCCCCATGTTTCACAGAAGGTATGGTGTTCTTTGGATGCAACTCAGCATTCTTTCTCCTCCAAAGACGACAAGTTGAGTTTTTACCAAAAAGTTCTATTTTGGTTTCATCTGACCATATGACATTGTCCCAGTCCTCTTCTGGATCATCCAAATGCTTTCTAGCAAACTTCAGGCGGACATTAACTGGCTTAAGCAGGGGGACATGTCTGGCACTGCAGGATTTGAGTCCCTGGCGGCGTAGTGTGTTACTGATGGTAGCCTTTGTTACTTTGGTTCCAGCTCTCTGCAGGTCATTCACTAGGGGGTGAGATCTTGCATGGAGCCCGAGATCGAGGGAGATTATCAGTGGTCTTGTATGTCTTCCATTTTCTAATAATTGCTCCCACAGTTGATTTATTCACACAAGCTGCTTACCTATTGCAGATTCAGTGTTCCCAGCCTTGTGCGGGTCTACAATTTTGTTTCTGGTGTCCTTTGACAGCTCTTTGGTCTTGGCCATATTGGAGTTTGGATTCTGACTGTCTGAGGTTGTGGACAGGTGTCTTTTATACTGATAACGAGTTCAAACAGGCGCCATTAATAGAGGTAATGAGTGGAGGACAGAGGAGCCTCTTAAAGAAGAAGTTACAGGTTTATGAGAGCCAGAAATCTTGCTTATTTGTAGGTGACCAAATACTTATTTCCGATAATTTGCAAAAAAATTTTAAAATCAGACAATGTGATTTTCTGGATTTTCTGGGAGATCTTGCACAATTGGTGGCTGATTTAATACTTTTTTGCCCCACTGTATTTTCAATAGCAAGTAAATTTTTTTAAGATGCTGAGACTAAAATGACTAATTATAGCCATTCAACAATATATTTGTAAATGATCAGACTACTGTTTATGTTTTTTTTTAAATGCTACATTAATTTATTACATCAACTGAAGAGGCTTCAGTGCGCTGAATAAACTACTTTTGTAAGGAAACTGCTGATTGCTTAATGGATCGACAGCCTGTCCACTGATATTCGTGTGTTTCCCATTAAATATTAATTTACGCCATCTTAAGTGAGATTCCAATCCAAAGGGAGCATACATGTTCAGTTTAAAAGGAACTAAGAACGGCATAGGGAATAAGGGTAAATCGATACATCACTTCACAGGAAGTGCAGAAGGAAATTTACCCATCAGTCATATCGCCCCAGTAATTTTTTACCAAATCAATTGAGGTCTTATCATTTTATTTAGTCCCAGGTGCGAATTTGGTAGTGTATAGATAAATAAAAAAAATTAAATTGATAATATGAAATATTTGGTGAGCACGGAATCAGCTCATTAGAATGATTTATGAAGGATCATGCAACACTAAAGTAATGACTGCTAAAAACTAAGCCGTCACAGAATTACATTTAATTTTGAAATATATTAAAATAGAAAACAGTAACTAAATTGTAATTATATTTCACAATATTATTGTTTTACTGTATTTTTGATCAAATAAACGCAGCTTTAGTGAGTAGAAGATACTTAAAAAATTAATTTAAAAATCTTAATTATTCCACACTTTTGACCGGTAGTTGAAGTGCATTAGTAGTGAAAGATACCTTATATAACATGAGACCAGCATTTCTAATCTGGTACGTATATGCAGGGCCACAGTTAGGAATTCTTGGGCCCGTTACAAAACCAGTTACTCAGTTGAAACTGATTTCTGGATGCCCTTTTTGGCAGCCCGTAATGCATGACTAATCTTCAAGAAAAATATAGATCAGTTCATAAATCAACTGATGTCAAAAATAAAAACTCTCACCTGTCTTTTTGCCCGTCTCAGCCCATCTGTGAGCTCCGGCTCATTTGTCTCCATAGAAACGGGATAGTCATTGTTAATGTCGTAGTCACTGCTGTTCCTGGTGCTTCCTGGAAGAGAAGAAGCCATAGGCTATACGGATGAAAACCATCCCGAACAAAAAGTTTCCACTCATCAGCTTTCAGTGGATCGATAAAGATGTGTATTACTGAAAAATGATCCATGCAAAAAATCAATATGCAGCAGACGGAGAAAGAGAGAGAGATCAGGAAGGACGTAAAAGCAGGCACAGTCTATCTGAATGCTGGAAAAAAAACACTTGAGTATAGGTCGTATAATACAAGACAGTGACTGCTTATGTCTTCCTCATATTATTTTAGAATGACATGGAGGTCATTTTATTTGCATGTGAGAGGATTGTCTTACCTGAGGAATGTGGCGTCAGCCGGACGTCTGCCATTTTGTATACAGCATGAATATTTGAATCCTGTGTGACAGAATCATGGAAGTCTTGTTAATCTGACATTAAGAACAGAAAGTGCATTACTGTACATATTCACCCATGAAACCTTCATAAATACTGCATGCAGCATGTTTCTCTTGACATTAGTCACATGACCGGTTATTCCTGTAGGTTTCACATAGCCGCAATCGACAACTACTGGGGTCTAAGCAGTTTAGCAAAGTAAGATAATGGATAAAATTGGATAAAACCGTATCAATTACAAAGTTCTGCTACTGACCTATAAAGCCCTAAATGGCTTATCTCCAGTGTATTTAACGGATCTTCTATCGCCCTACAATCCATCACGCTCTTTAAGATCACTAAATGCGAGGCTTCTGGTCATTCCTAGGATATCTAAGTCCACTAAAGGAGGGAGGGCATTTTCACATTTAGCTCCTAAACTCTGGAATAGTCTTCCTGATATTGTTCAAGGTTCAGACTCGCTGTCCCAGTTTAAAACTAGATTAAAGACGCATCTCTTTAGCCAAGCATTCACATTATAATTACCTTTTATACTACAGTTAAATCGTATCAAAAGCATTAATATTCTGAACAGCAGCTATGCTAATTATTTCCCATCTGCTTTTCTGTTGTCATCTCGGGACACTAGTCCCGAGGTAAATAGTTTGTCAGCTCCAGTTTGTATCCAGCCTCTCATGGAGACTTCAGATGCCCCAACACCTGTGATGAGACGACTCGACGCCTGTGAGGAGACGACTCAACGCCAGCGTTGTTATGGCCTAAATTAATACATGATTGATTAACTTTTTCTAACATTTTTCAATGTACATTTATGAAATGCACTTTCTGTAAAGCGGCTTTGAAACAATGTGTATTGTGAAAAGCGCTATACAAATATATTTGAACTTAATTTAATTGAATAAAATTGACAAATTTGAAAGAAAACAAGCTGCTGAACCATTGAAATTATTGGTAAATGTCAACACACAATTTAAATCATTATCATTATCATTAGAGTTATAGAAATGGGAGAAATTTGAAATGTTTCCTCTATGTCCTGTTCCATGTGCAAATAAAAATTGAAATGAACGCACACAAAAATGAAAATTACCACATCCAAAAACATAATTTGATTAAATTAATAAAAATGGGTAACGTTTTGTCATACAACCCAATTGTTGCATTAATTAGACAAAGGCTAAGATAAGTTCAACATTCTGGGGGACTATGCTTGCTGGCACGGTCCAGAGTTACTACCTAAAATGTAAATTTACTTTTTAAAGCATCACCTTGTGGCCGATTTTCATCCAAATTTGGTGCCTCACATGCCCTCTACTTATGTGCCAAATTTCATTAAAATCAGCCACTTCAGCCTTTTGAAACATTTATTAGCTGCTGAGTTAATAAGTAAGCACATCGCGTTACATAGAAAATGCATGTAAATTTCAACTTCCTTGCTGCTGAGTTATGGTGTTTTTTGTTCTTGTTGTTGTGGTGGTGGTGTGCCTTATGGGTGGAAGTTTATGCAATGTACCTTGTATCTGTAATGTCTTAGTGTTTTGATTTCCAAATTGGTAGATGCAGCATTTTTCATGTTTAATTTTTTATTGTATAGATTTTTTTACATGGATTCCCAGAATCACAAATTACACTTTATAACTATATTTTTGTAGCCTTTTGAGAAAAGTAGGCCACACCCTTAATTAGTCCTGTTGAAAAGTAATGTTGTAATTGTACTCACAATATTTAGTACATTAATATTGGTAACAAATGGTATGAAAATGTTGTTGATAACTGTGTATATCTGATCAAATCCTTTTGTTGGGTAACGTTTCCTCTCAGATGAAACACTCGCTGATGTACTGAGCTCTGCCATGTAAGGCTATTACACAACTATCCATTATTAATCTCCCATCTACCCAGACAGAGAGAGACACTTTACATGTGGCTTTGAATACTTTATGAAAATGACCCATTTAAGAGAAGCGAAAGAGGAGTGGAGAGAGGGTGAAAGAGAGATAAATAACAAATACAGATGAAAGGACCAAGAAAAACAGCAAAAGAAAAAGGTGAAATGAAAGAAGAGTAAATAGCTCTGTGGTTTATCATCTCTTTGACAAGCTATTTCAATGCACCAAGAATTGTGCCACAGTAATTCCAAATTAATTAAATTCACACAAATAGAAAAAAATCAAATTAAGGATTCATATCCATCTCTGCTTAAAATAAAGGGTTAGTTCACCCAAAAATGAAAATTCATGTCATTCCGAACCCGAAAGACCTTTGTTCATCTTCGGAACACAAATTAAAGGGGTGATGAATGAATTAATGAATATAAATGAATTATTTTTGTTTGTTTTGGGGCACAAAAAGTATTCTTGACACTTCAAAACATTAAGGTTGAATCACTGTAGTCACATATATTGTCTTTATTACCTTTCTGGGCCTTGAAAGTTGCAATTATGTTGCAGTCTATGGAGGGGTCAGAAATATGAAATATATTTTTGTGTTCCAAAAATGAAGGTCTTACGGGTTTGTAACGACCTGAGAGTAATTCATGACAGAATTTTCATTTTTGGGTGAACTTTTGAGGCTATTTGTCTTGGAACAAACTTCTCCCATAGAAATGGCATTACTGTAATAGAGTGCTGCAAGGATAATCTATTTTCCTAGGCCAAAAGTTAGCATTTAGCACTTCCGGTTTCATTATCCTGAACTCATTGGTGTTATTTAATGAATTTTTGGATAAATGCCTGAATAAAGGTCTGTGGTTAACAGAAGCTCAAGATATTTTATGGAAAAAAAGTGGTTGCTAACAAGTGTCTATAGGCCTACAGAGGTTGGTGACATTAAACATCATCACACCGAACAGGTAAACTCATCTACTTTCACAGTCTCATTGTGTTATAATCACATGCTTTCAAACTATTCTTTGTGATAGTGATGTTCGAGTCATGTGACCACGGTGTAGTTCATTTTTAGCCTACGTTTACATTTTTACTTATAGTAATTGTTTTAAGGCTTTAAAATTCATAAAATGAAAGTTGTGTTCATTTGTGAAGGTTATCATGATGAAGAAAACGTGCAAGAATCAATAACTTTTGTTGGTTAGAGAGCTTGTTTTTTTCAGTAATCAATGGAAAAATCGTATTGAGTCAAAAGAACCAGGGTGATGCTAACTTCCGTGTTGCCCTACCTACAAAAAATAAATAAAATAAAAATCACTGCAGAGCTCTATTCCTCCAGCTTAAAAAAGTAGCCCCGCCTCATATCGGCCATTCAGACAGTATTATAGTTGAAAGGACAAAATGAAAATCGAATGCGGCTGTTTGAAATCAAAATACAAATGTCATATTACTGCTCTTATACCCTCCATTCGCTGTTCCTGTTAGGTTTCCATTACATGTACATGACTGTAAATGTATTTGAATAGAGAAACGAGAGGAATGAAGGATGCTGTCGAGAGTTATTGTATTTAACCAGGAATAATCTTGTCATGATGAACTCAGAAACGTCTTTGTACTTTTAATGCCTAAATTAAATGGTACAAATGAATTACTTAGCAGAAACATTGTGAAATGTTTATTGTCCTAACTGCATTCTTCTTATTATAATGGATTTCAAAATTCATTTTAAAGTGACAGATTTCGATATAATGCTGCTAATATCACACATAAGCTGCTCTGTCTCATATTTTCTCACTCGACACCCCTCCTTCTGCTCTTCACCTCCGTCCCACATACAGACGTCTGCTGATTCACCTGTCAGTCAACCGCAGTAATGCACATTTCTGAGCATGTGGCTAATATTCAGTGCTTCGCTGTCTCTTCTGTCTCTCATTGAGCAGGACTGAGGCAGATGAGAAAGAGGAGAGAGATTAATATTTCAGCTGCGTACTGACCTGATCGCTGCTGTTGTGCACTGGCTCGATGCTGTATGAAAAGTTGCCATCTGAGAACATCCCTCTGTAAACACACCAACATCTTAAATGTGAGGCAACAACCCTAAAAAGGTTTAAAATGCATACTCTTCCACTAAGAAGGATTTATTGGGTAACACTTTAAATTAAGGCATTTGTTAAAATAAGCTGATGAACTAATCTCAGATAGAAGTTCATTTTAACATTTACTAATACATCATTTAAAATCAAGTAGTTGTAAAGTGTATATTCTGTTATGCTTTTTGGTTTGTTCCTGTTTGCTTGAGTTCCAAGTTAGTTTCACTGGTTTCCACACACCTGTTCTGTTTCTCTTTGATTTCATTTCCCATGTACTTAAGCCCTGAGTTTCCTCAGTTCTGTGTCTGGTTGTCTATGTTATACGTTTTTTTTCTTTAAAGGATTAGTTCACTTTAAAATGAAAACCCCTCGCTCATTACCCCATGATTTGCTCACCCTCAAGACATCCTAGGTGTATATGACTTTCTTTTTCTGAAGAACACAATCAGAGTTATATTAATAAATATCCTTATGTTTCCAGTGAATGGGGCTCATGAGTTTGAAGCTCAAAAAAGTGCATCCATCCATTATCTTTCCCCACCAGCATTTTTTTTAAAAGTTGACAATTTTCACCAAAATTGAATAGCCCATAGAATATTTTGTTTTATGATTATCTGAGCATGCAATATATCAAAAGAAAGAGCTGACCCGCTTTTAAACAAAAACACACACAAAAAAAACATTTTATTCTAGCTTCTGCCATTCTTTTCTTTTATCAACACTTGAATGGTAAGTTTAATAAAAAAGCAACATTTTGAACAAAAAGCTAAAAAATCATGTTTTTGTCACAAAAAAACTGCATTCAGATCAGATTCATAGCAATTATCAAACACAGATGGAGTAGATTGAGTCCATCAACACCCTTAATGCTTGCCCCTAATGAATCAAAACTATCTAATGTTACTAAATGAAATGTGGACCCGGGACGAGCTACAGGACTCAGGTCCACATTTCATTCAGTAACATTAGATAGTTTTGATTCATATGATGTTTAAACGTCCCGTTCTTCGCGATTCCATTTTTCAAACTTTAGTTAGTGTGTAATGTTGCTGTTAGAGCATAAATAATACCTGTAAAATTATAAAGCTCAAAGTTCAATGCCAAGCGAGATTTTTAACAGGAGTTCCCTTTGAAAGCCTACAGCGAACGGCTGGTTTGGACTACATCCCTGCACTTCCTGCTTTAATGACGTCACTAGAACAGTTTGTTGACTGACCTCCGCCCACAAGAATATGCAAACTAGGGGGCGTGGTCTTGTTGCTCTCCCACAGAGGAAGTGTTGTTTTTGTAGAGTGTTTGTTGCCATGTCATCGAGACGCTGTTATTTTCATCCCTGAGTCAAATCACCTTTGTTTGGCCTTCCCACGGATGCTGTACGTCGAGATCAATGGTTACAATTTATGTTTAACCTGGTTCCGGAAATTAAAACTATGAGCAGCACATTTTGCTGAGGACTGCTTCCTCAATCTCAATCAGTTTAATGCCGGATTCGCAGAAAGATTATTCTTAAAAGATGACGCAGTTCCCTCTTTGTCTGGAGAAGGCGTTGTTTATGGACCACAACCGGTAAGTGTATTTTATTATTTAAGTTGGTCCGTTTAACAGTTTATGTAACTCATTACACAAAGTGCAACGCTGTTTAGCTTTGTTAACTAACGTTAGATGGTAATTGAAACTAATCCGAAAAACTTTTTAAAAAAGTGTATTCAGACACCATCGATTGTTGGTGTTTGTAATGATCAGTTTAAATGATTTGTTTATTATATCTGTTGTTTACTGTTTAACCACATGCTCGTTCAGCTGCAGCCACGTTAGCCAAATATAAAAGCATGACAACTACTGAATAGACAGCTTACCATTGTGAAACATCCTGCAAATGTCTTTCCTGAGCAGGTTGTAATCGATCCTCTTCGATATTCTCCGGTCTGATTCCGCTCAAATTGACTACGTTTACATGGACAGCAGTAATCTAATTATTGACCTTATTCTGAATAAGACAATAATCTGATTAAGGTGTTTACATGAATTGCATTTAGAGTAATCCGTTCATGTTCCCATTTTACATGTTATAGAACATAAATCGATTAAGAGCACACGTCATTACGTCTCCATGCCACGCCGTCCGACGTTCCCTCAAGAATTTCACGCAGTTCGTCTTTGTTATGGTACCACATACAGTTTTGGGTGTTTCATTTTTAATTTTACGAGGGTTTCAAAGGCAGTAAATTGTCCATGCTATACGTGCAAATAGACGACGGCGGATACAAATTCTCCAGCAACAGGCTGTGCAGCTGTGCAGCTGTGCTTTCAGTCGGCAGCATGTTATTCTTGCCACCACGACAAACTCGGAGGTACTGGATGAGAGTACGAAGTAAGGACTGGTGGGAGAGAGTTGTTTTAATGGAATTTGATGACGCTGAATGGAAAGAGAATTTTCGCATGTCCCGGAGAACATTTGTAAAAATAAGTTTCGTGATGGAGATTGTCATGAGTCCACAGGCGGTCACTGTGCGTGCGCCTGTTCCCTTGGAGATGCGGGTCCAAAAAATCCAAACAACGTTAATAGTTAGATTAAGGTGTGTACATGTCTACAATGCACTTCGATAATGCGACTAAAATAGGCATACTCCACATGTCTTAATTCGATTTTTGTTTAATTCGAGTATGGCTTTAATCGGATTAAGGTAATTAGAAATCGCTGTTTACATGGTAGTTTCTTAATCAGAGTATGGTCTTAATCAGATTAATATCGGAGTATTGTTGTCCATGTAAACGCACTGTTTGATAAGGCAATATAGACATTAACATTGAGCGCATGTGTCTCCCCGTTATGGTAAGAGGCATGACCTTTCCGGGCAGCGTGTGCTAAGCTGCTGTCGAATCACAACACGGGAAGCGCTGGCCCAATCAGAACTCGTTACGTATTTCTGAAGTAGGGACTTCATAGAACAAGGAAATCATCAGGCCGTTTTTTCATCAGTGAAAACAGCGGTGTACATATAAGTAAAATGTGTGAAAAATACTGGGTTTTTTTACACGCGAAACATGAACACATGTTATATTGCACACTGTAAACACAATCAAAGCTTTGAAAACACGCGAAGAACGAGACCTTTAATGTTGATTGTCACCTTATTTTTCATATGCATCTGCTTACATGCGATCTTTGATCAGGAGATTCTGTACTCAATCAGACAATGCGTAATAGCGCCCCCTAGTGTCCAACAGTGAAAACCCGGAAAATTCCATTTTTGGCCGGGAAGCGTTTTCTCACAAATTCCGTGTTTGGCGGGAAAGAGTTATAAACACACAACTACGGGGGGTAAATAAAAGCCTTCTGAAGCGAAGCGATATGTTTGTGTAAGAAAAAATATCCATATTTAACATGTTACAACAAAGTAAAATATCTAGCTTCCGTAAGACCGCCTTCCGTATTCAACTTAAGAAAAAAGCGTAACCGACACAGCGCATGAAGTCGGACATAGTGAGTTTTGAACTGCAAGAGGCTTTACGCTTTCTTTGTAAGTTGAATACGGAAGGCGGTCTGATGGAAGCTAGATATTTTATTTTATAAAGTTTTAAATATGGATATTTTTCTTTAAAAAAAAAACATAAATTCGCTTCAGAAGGCCTTTATGAACCCCCAGAGCCGTGTGGAGTTACGTTTATAATGGATGGATGCACTTTTTTGAGCTTCACCCGTTCACTGCCATTAGCTTGGAAGTGTCAGGATATTTATTAATATAACTTTTATAACAATAAAAGATTGTGTTCATAAGAAAGAAGAATGTCACATAGTATGTATTGGGGGGTGAATAAATCATGGGCTAATATTTATTTCAAAATGAACCTTTAATAATCCTTTAAGTTTTCTCCTATGGAGTCCTGTGTGTGGATTTTATAAATACTGTTTATGTTTTCTACTCCTTCATCATGCATTTCTCTACAACCCGCCGTGACAGTTGTATCTGTTATATTATTTAATGGACCTGAGTGAGTTGTGTTTTTATTAACTAATGTTAACAAAGATGAATAAATAATGTAACAAATGTTTTGCTCATTGTTAGTTTGCATTAATTAACGTTAACTAATGAGACCTTATTGTAAAGTGTTACAATTTATTGTTATAAAACATATCTGCATACATTCAGTACAGTACTAAACTGTACAAGCAGTGCATATAGCGATCTATATTATATAGAAATCTCAACTGCTTGTTGCAAAATTAGATTTTTCAGATTAGATTAGATTCAACTTTATTGTCATTGCAGAGTACAGAGACAATGAAATGTAAATGAAATTAAATGAAAATGTAATTATTTTCACCCAGCTCGTTATATAAATTTGTATATACTGTATGTATGTCCAACTTTATCCACATACATAGAGTATACTGATGTGCTATATACTTAGCATTTTCTAAAAGTTTTATTGCTTGTATCATAGCAAAGTGTAAGCTATATTATCGCCCAGCTCTAATCTGCTAAATGCGATTATAATAGTTTTTAAAAAATGTGTATTTTGAAATGTGCTACAAAAATGAATCTATCTTGACTTGATTACTGTCGGCTATGTTTGGAAAACCATGCTATTACAATGTTACGTGTTTAAAAAAGAGGTAAGCATGCAACGATGCTACATGCCCAAAAACAACATAGTATTAACTTAGGACATGTCCAAAGGACATGAGGCATGTCTCAGTTTGCTCTTATGCACTATGCTATGCCATTTTGTTGTATACATAGTTTGAGTATTGTAAAAAACAAAAAAAACTTTCACATCGAACTTCCAGGTTATGCACTTATTTAACCGGAAAAAAACAAACAAGTGTGGAATAGTGCACAAGTGCCCAAACAGACATTTTGATATTGATGTCACCAAAGTGCATATACTAAAAACAACAGTACAAATTATAGAAGCTTGTTTCTGCCATGGAATAATAATAAAAAACATTTTTATTGTGACTCGCAATTGCAAGTTCATATCCCACAATTATGATCTTATAACTCACAATTACGAGCTTATATATCACAATTCTGAGAAAAAAGGCAGAATTGTGAGTCCTAAACTCGCAGTTGTGAGGAAAGAAAGTCAGAAATGCTAGATACATTAAAAAAAGAAAGTCTGAATTGTGAGATTTTTGTAATTCCGTGGTGGAAACAAGCTTCCACAAAAAGCAATAATAATGAAGTGTTTCTTCAAGGGTAATAAACATGTTTTTTTGTATTGTACTGTTGAAGCAGTTAAAGGGTTGCTCACTGTAGGCCGTGACAGGTGGAGAGAGCTGCCCACGACCTCTGAACTCCTCTCATGTGACCGTGATAGTAACAGTGCTCTCCTCCCTGAAATCTCACACACATCAAACCATCACACATTGCCCCGAAGGGAAATGATTACGCAGTGAACACGGAACAGCCCTCAAATATGACAGTAACCAAGGCAACATTCCCCCATTAAAATTCATCAGATCACTTTTCCAATGTCCATCAAACGCTTTTAGCACACCGTTCTTCCTGTCTGGCGTGAAATAGATGATACTCTATGATATTCTGACTCTATATTGGAAATGGTGCATCTAATCACTTAGTAAAGTAACAGCACACCTCTACTCGACAAGACACAGGATTTGAAGAATCATTCATCATGTCCACAGCCACACTCTCCATCAAATTTAAAAGCCGTGGGGTCTGTAAGCGGGCACCCACACACTGAATGTGTGGGAGATGTTCATGTCAGTGGTGTGATTGCCATATCTGAGCTATTTTTGGGATTTCATTTGACTGTCTGGCTGTAGTTTTCTGCACTGCAGTCCTGTTCCTCTGTGTCTTTGCTGCAGTGTAGTTGCTTAATGACTTCAGCTTCTCCACTCAATACTTCATTCTCCCTGTCTCTCTCTCTCTCTCTCTCTCTCTCTCTCTGACTGAGTTGGCCAAAGTGGACTAGAACTGTCTATAAGCAGTTGTCATGGCAACAGCGTTGTGATTGGTCAAATGTGGCTGACACTGAACAGGAGGGGCGGATGCTTTCCCAGGCTGCTTTGCCTCGCTGCATCAAAGTCGAGCACTAAGAAAGGGAACGGGTATTTTCACAGACCCACAGATGATACCTTGGAAGTTAACATTAAGAGCCATAGTGAAATACAAATATTAAGGAATCTGTTCATTACATGTCTTATTATGCATGTCTTATTATTACATTTATGCATATATCAGACACTTTCATCCAAAGCAACATACAAAAGAGGAGTAAAAGCAATTCGTCAAAGAGCCAGCAATATTCGTAATATACAGTGCCTGGTTTATTAGACAACTAGACTAGGAAGCAAGCTAGTGTTTTTTGTGTTTGTATGTTTGTAACAAAAACTGATAAAGCCATTTTACTACGATTTTATGGTACAAAATCCTGGGTGTATTAGGGGATAACTACAATTACAAACAAAGTGTTAATAAACATGTTTGGTCATTATGATATTAATGTGGAGATGGTGGTACAGTGGGTTAAACCACCTAACTGACATGCAGAAGGTTGCTCGTTCGATCCCAGGTCACCACCAGTGTGTCCTTGAGCAAGGCACTTTACTCCACATTGCTTCAGGGTGATTGTCCCTGTAATTAGTCGCTGTAAGTCGCTTTGGATAAAAGCGTCTGCCAAATGCATAAATGTAAATGTAAATGTAATCCCTAACAAAATCCATATAAAAGGGATAAAAATAGAAAAAGAGATTGTTTTCCTTACCGGACTCTGAAAAGGTTGCCCATCCTTATCGAAGTGGCGTTCAACATAGTTAGAAGACAAGAGATCGCTGCAGGAACACACACACACACACACACACACACACACACACACACACACACACACACACACACACACACACACACACCATTAATATACTGCTTAGAGGGAATGAGAACATATGTGTCTCTGCTAGAGTGTGATTTTGCACATACTGATTGAGCTCCAGGTCTAGAATAAACTGGAGTCCAAAGGCCTTCACCAGAAATGAGATCTGAGCCAAATGAATGGGCTGTGAGAAGGAGAAACAGATAAAGGCTGGTTGGTAAAAAAATGTAAAAGTCTTATTAAAGTATATGAATGGGTTGCCAAGCCTGTAAAACAAAACTAGCCCAATGGCCAATCGAAAAAAAGGACCAAACCTAGCTCAATAGCTATTTTACAGTCAGTTGTGTGTTACATAATTTTAACTAACTATAGCATGTTATGATTCCAAACTGTAGCGAGTCAATTAACTCAGACAGCATATTAAGGTATCATAGGTGCTGTTCCATAATTATGCTATCTTCTTTTGGACAAGATGGAAGTCAGCACCACATGTGTAGTTTTCAGTAAAGTTAATCCCAGAATGCATTTTAAGTCAATAAGGAGTGTTTAGTGATGGGGTTTTGGTTTCCTTGCCACTGTCGCCTCTGGCTTGGCTTGCTCAGTTGGGGAAAAACTTTTTTCAAATATATTTCAAAATAAATCTAATTATTAAACTAAATTAACCATATAGACCAAATTACTGATCTAATTACTGATCTAAACAGTAATTGTTACTGTACATTGTTACTGTATGATAAT
This sequence comes from Gobiocypris rarus, assembly GCA_023029165.1. NCBI lineage: Eukaryota > Metazoa > Chordata > Actinopteri > Cypriniformes > Gobionidae > Gobiocypris > Gobiocypris rarus. Next base: position 11,257,356 of record CM040920.1, read on the forward strand.
CAAAATATATTCAGTTGCATTATTTTTCTGTTAACACTGTGAAGCTGCTTTGAAACAATCTGCATTGTTAAAAGCGCTATATAAATAAAGTTGACTTGACTTGACTTGACTTTAGTTCCAACCCTGACCCAACACGCATAACTGTAGTTTTCAAATAAGCGTGAAGGACTTTATTAGCTGAATCAGGTGCATTTAAGCTCTGCAGGGCTGTGGTCTTCTAGAAATGGAGTTTGAAACCTCTGCTTTAACCTAACCATACAGTACCACCAAATCGGTCCCTATAACCTTACTCGTATCCCACCTCAATAGCAGCAAAAGTACATTGTACAAAGTACCTAACGATTATTATTCTTTTTTAATGTAAGTACATAGTAAGCTAGTTGAATACACTCTTTTGGAATCATGTAGAGCTATGTGTAGAACGAATTTCTATAGTGACAGAGATCATTCAGCTGGTGGGTGATTCAGCCCCCTGATACAACTGGATACTACAGTGAAACAAAAATACCTTCTAGAAACCAATAGTGTATGCACTAAGCACATTTTTCTTCAAACCCAATCAAATCATTCAAATGTAATAACTTGCTCTCCCTCTGAAACAGTTTTTCTGTTTTATACAGAACATCGACCCCTCCACTCCAAAAACTCGTTTCACCATCAAATCAAATTCCTGATTAAAAATCAGGTCTAGCCCTACATTTGGACTTGTTTGCCTTTATGATAGTGAGAGAGGACAATTGAGATTAGGTGTCACAGGACAGATTCAGACAGAAGTCGTCGGGTCCAGTGCCTGAAGGACGGTCACGCAGGGTTGGCGTGTGCTCTGCACCAGTGTCAGGTGAGACAGCTCAAGGTTATGAGGATATAAAATGGCCTTTGACAGACAGGTGGTATATATTGCACCCATCGTTACAGGAGACGAAACGGTGTGGGTGTGAAATGTGATCACCTTGCAATACTTGCAGTCGAAGGCATGAAAACGAATACCTACCTCAATGCAAGAAGAAGGGAGTGCATCCACACTCATTTATTTTACTAAATAAATCATTCAAAAACTTACAGCCTCACACTGTACAGTAGGTCAGATCAAATACAGCCAGGGATGGGTGGAAGGTAAAACAATACCATAAAGCAAATAAATGCTCACGACCCCAAGCGATAACACAGATATTTGCCACAACAGTAAAAAATTGTATATTATATTTTTAGATTATATTTTATTTTATATATTTTATTAGCTTACTTCTACTAAACGTTTTCCTTCAGCAGAGAAAAAACTATTTCCAGCAAGTTCCTAGGAGTTCCCCTGCTTGTCATCACAATTTGCTTTTGAGTTTTTGCAAGCAAGTGGTTGGGCACAACTCTCCAAAATTTGTCAATATAAGATCACTGAAGCGAACCTTGTCAGGAACACTGTCAGTGTTCTCTTTAGATAATCTGTAGAGAACGCTTTCTGAAAAAAAAAAACGCTTTTCTTCACAAAACACAACTTCCTAACACAGAGATGAGGTGACGCTTTAATTCTTCACTGTATATAATACACAGAATCCATGCAATTGAAATTGTACTTGGTTTATATATAATTAAATAAATTAAACCAGGATTTGAACCCGGGTTCCATTGCATATTAAACTTGCATAAAAGTCTGTCATAGATGCATGATATCAATAGTAATCAATAATATCAGCAATATCAAATAACAGCAATAATCAAAAACAGCAAAAATCATAACAGCAATGGTCAATAACAGCAAGAATCAATTGTCAGCCTCATGAATCAACTTCCAAAAATCAAGATGGCTGCACCAGAACCATGAATCAGTTCCAAATTCATGAGTACGAAACTTCGTAGTGCTTTCTCAGAAAATTGCTGTTAACCAAACAGTGAAAATCAACTTGGCAAACAATGTGTGCACTTCTTATGCAAAGACTATTTTAAAAGGTAAGTACCAAAATTATGCTGTCATCCACATATTTCCAAGCCACTGCAATCGCTCAGTCAACTCAGAAAAAATGTTTTTGTCACTGGGCCAGTACCCTTAAAGGGATGATGTCTTAATGCTCATGCTCCGCCCACGACCGCATGACGGACTGTCCCATATTAGCATATTTCCACCCTCAACCAACACTGTCCGCCAAGGCAGCACTTCACACGGCAACCTCTCTCTTGAAGCCAATACGGAAGTGACTTAAACTGTAATTTATCGACTGGCCACTAGGACAGGCTCCAGAAGGGAGCAGAATCTCATTGAGCCCTATGTTAAAATGCCCAACTTTACAGCAGAAAAACACATGTTTACAGCCTGGTACAAATTGTGGTTTCGGTCTATGCGACTAATTTTGCCCTCCATGACAACTGTGAGGGGAGTGAATTTTTTAAAAATAACTAATTCATTCATTCATTCATTCATTCATTCATTCATTCATTCATTCATTCATTCATTCATTCATTCATTCATAAAGCCTTAAAGTTCTGCATAATTAAGGGCGTGGCCACTTTGAGTGACATTTTCTATTATCCGTGAGTGACAATGGCCAGCTCAACCCTTTTATGCTTTAAAACTGCTCTTCAGAATCCTATGGGTGATGTCACGGACACTGCGTCCATATTTTTTACAGTCTATGGTGTCTACACACCCCATGGAAGAGAGGGGTGGGGTGAGCAGTAGCTCATTATCAATTAAAGAGACATGTACCGAAAAGGGTCACTGTGATCGGAGCTGTTTTTGAGGAGGTAAGAAGGGTGTTGTTTTATACAAACATTGAGGAATTTTAACCAAAGTATTTTACAGACTTTACATTAAGACCGTAAAAAATAACGCCAACTGGTGGAAAATGAGCATCTGATGACCCCTTTAAGAGACATTTTTACCACTAAAAGATTCATAGTAGTATAAGTAGGTTATATATTACTAATCTAAAGTACTAATGAACCTTTTAGGGGCTTTATGTACGAAGCTGTCCCTTTAAGGGTACAATACAATATTTCTTAGAATGCTTTGAATATAAAGGTTAGTTTCAGTTCTCTAATTTGATTGGCCAAGCAGTGTTCCATGTGTGCAAATATAAACAGTCCATTATAAACTGTTTGTATCACTGCATTTTATTCAGTTTGTGTCATTCTGGACCTTTTGTTTGTGTCATTGTGTCAGTTTGTGTCATTCAGGTGAGTGTTTTTACCAGTGAGTGATCAGCAGGAAATTGAGAATGGGGAGCAGAGCTGGAAAACAATGGCAGAACTTTTCAAACAATTGTAAGTGGTGTCTGATCAATAGGTTTATTGAAGTGACTAGAACTGCAAGAACTAGTCTGGCGTCAACATTCAATGACATGGTTGCCTCTACTGTTTTGTATTGTGTCCATAAGTCGATGCTCTGCCTTCTTTTTCAAACTTAATCAAAAGTGCCTCTTTCAACTAACCTGACAAGCCATACCCACATCAATATGTTGGATCTGGAAATACACCATTGGCAGGGCTCAATCCGAGAGGCGGGATAAACGGGTCTTTCAAATTCCCTCTGCATGCAATAAGATAGCGCTACAACCAGTCAGAGCGCTATCTGTGGTGAGACAACAATCACAAGCGGGTTGTGGCTGAGTCCCATGCATTCTCCCACCAGCGGAGCTAGTTGATAGATCAACTTTAAATCCAGTCTGCAAAACTCAGAAAACATCTTCCTTTTTTAAGAATGTCTTCAGGGCCATTCTTTTTTAGCATGGAAGTAGCAGGGATTTCACGCAGAACCGTCACAACTCTGCCATCATTATGTTAAGCCTGCCCACCGTCTCTATACACGATGTGATCGGCCTGACTATAGTTTGGTTTTTCAAGCTCGCAAGTCTACGGAGTCGCTAGATGACCGGCTAGGGTGCGTCTACATTTCCAGGGTACACTCAACTATTATCATCAATAATATTGTAGTCAATAAAGCATAATTTGAATTATAATTAATATGACAACATGTACAAAACAGTAACAAAGCACTCAAAAGTCTGAAAATCCCATTTACTTATTTGTCAGTCTGAGATGACGTTGCCCATGACGCGTTGCTATGGGTGGCGTGTGTCTTGCTTGACTGCTCATTCTGCCTCTATATTTTTTTTCTTGTGTTTTAATTATTCTGCTCATTGTTAAAATAAAAAACAATACGTTTGTATCAGTGTCATATTCATAATTTTGACAAAACCGTCTGCTTACAACAGCGGTCAGGAACCTTCAGTGAATGCCTGTGACTCGGCGGCAGGAAAAAATAAGCAAAACAATCACGTCCCTGAACAAGAAATCTGCTCGGTTTGGATTATCATCGATATCGCGATCACTCTCAAGGATAGCATATAAATATAGTTCTTCTTTCATCATTAAAGTTTATTATTTCCATGCGTTTTAAAGCTATATTAGTTTAAACTTCCAATGGATCGTTTTCTGAGCGCACTTATCTGAAGGGTATTGTTCACTGTTGTCGCTTGCGAAAACAAAATAACGGTGCCGTGGGTGGAAACAAACAGATTAAGGGGCGGTAATATTATAATAAGATCCCCTTCCTACGTCAGAAGGGGAGAGAAATCTGAGTGGCTTGTTTTTTCACGTGCTTGCAGAGAAAGGCTTACCGAAACAAAGTTACTGGGTTGCCCTTTTTCACGTTTTCTGGGTTGGTAGATGCACCGTGGACCCGATTATAGCACTTTAAACATGGAAAATGTCAGATGTCCCCTTTAACACAGCCACTTTCTATTTAATGTAGGCTATTATTCACATATAAACATTGATTGACGCACAAACATAGATGACAACAAATACGGTAAATGTAAGCTCAAACATGCTTGCTTGACACTCAACAAGAACCAGTAAGGTTTATTTTATGAACTTTTCGAATCTGCAAAGTTTTGGTTACATGATTTTCAAGATGGACAGATATCTCTCACGTTTAATTATTATATCTTCATTTGTGCTTTGAAGATGAGGTAAATGATAACAAAATTATTGGATGAACTAACCCTTCAACATTCGACAGATTCAGTCTGAGACATACACTGAGACAGTTTACTCTCCGTCCAGCTGTTTATATTCCACTCTCCTCTACAGCAAGAAGCCATTATTACATTAAAGTATACATTTACAAGTAGAACCTTTAATGTGCACTTTACCTTCCTGAAAAGGGCTTGATGCCAATTCTCTCTCTGCTCTATAGTCTTCATAACAGATGGGGTTTTAATAGCTTGTTGTTATTATTATTATTATTATTATTATCAAGGTTATTAGAACGTATTCATGATATTGGAAGTCAAAGCAATTGATTTAGGAATCAATCACTTAAAAACAAATCTATCAGTTTATCATTAATATGAATATTAAAGATTAGTTGCCATGGTATTTGGAAGATTCTAAGATTTTTGTACATGTGGAACCTTGGATTGCATCTGGTGCAGAAGGCCCAGATGGAGATCTGAACAAAGAGCTGAGAATACACTGTGGCAACCAGACACAATGAAATTGACCAAAATAATTCATTAACACACACAATAAAAGCCCACAAAAATAGAAATGTTTTAAAACATGAAAGAGTATTCACAACCCATTTAACATTCTTAATTTAATGTGTCTCAAAGTGAGAAAGAATATAGCTAACATGAAAAATGGCGAACTTGTTGGACGTTGGTCTCCATCCGAATGTGTTAACATGTCTCATAGCCTATGTTGCAGGCCTATCTGGAGAAAAATGTCAAATGAGTAGGCCTAGAACAATTGGCACATTGTGAAGAGGGTTTAGTGAAATTAGCCAACAAATAAGGTATTTTCAAAAAGAGAGCAAGTTATTATATTTTGGTGAAACTTTAGGAAGAAAATAGATTGTTTTTCTCTGGAATGGCGAGCCACATGGATTGTGCATTGTAAACAATACGACAACATGAGCATTAAGAAAGTAAAAAGGGTCAGTTTTGATTTCACGTATCGGTGGAGAGTTACTCACATGCGCTCCATCAACATCACTCTTTACTAGGGTACCCAAGTGCCCGTGCGGCAGCTCCTCCTCCGCGTCAGTCCGCTGCAGCAGCCGCTGAGGCTCCGTGCGCTCCTCCGCATACGCGTTCTGCTCGCGTCCCCGTTCCGCTCCGTCCCGTTTGATGCTGCTGCCCCAGCCTTTCAACATAAGACACATGCATAAACAACTGTATCGTCAAAGCCATGATTCGATGTATTAATAATTCCAATGCGTTTACAGCCACTACACTTTATCTAGCCTGCGGCATTGCGTATTCTGGCGCGACACTGAACATTCACAGCCATGCCCGTAACAGAAAACGGGGCCATCAGTGAAATGAAGAATTCGTTGCACCTGTTGGCGCACATTATACATAAATAGCTACACCGATGGAGCGTATACCAATATCACGAATCCGCTCCCAACGCGGCGTCCGTCGCTCACCTGTCACGGCGAGTCGCGCGGTGACCGCAGCCCACAGGAGGAGGCAGCGCGTCGCCAACATGATCACATACTCCTGCGGCTTCAACCCGAGCGAAAAGATGCGAAACGCGACATTTACCGCCGCATCCCGTTCCGCGGCGATTTTGAAGTCACGAGGAAGACGTTAAGGGCATCCGTGGAAAACAAGACGATGCTGATGGGAAAGACTTTAGAAAGTGTCCGCGATGCCTGCTTATATCGCTCGTGTGTTGTCTGTCAGAGATTGCGGGTGGACTTCATGTTGGGATTGAAACGCTCCTTCTGCGGGACTCCCACCGCATCTCCTCCCACTCTCTTCTCTTCTCCTCCCCTTCACTTCACACCGCACTCACATGCAACATCAGATCCCACTTCTATAACCTGGAACAAATATCACGTTTTAAAAAAAGACAAATATTCAATATAAAATAAACATATAATTCACCAATAGATATAAACATAAAAATTTAATTTAAATGTGTATAGCCTATATATATAGCCTAACATATATAACAATTATATTAGCAGTTCTGTCAAGCACAAGCACTCTGTGTGAGATCCCTAAGTCATCTGAGATAAAAGCATATCAAATATTCTCGTCCTCAGCATTATCTCTCATGCCTGAGAACTAAATCGATCGGTACTAACCTTTATACTTACAACCTTTCCCATCAAACTCAACTCTAAATCATTCATAGACTATATAGTGAACAGCACATGGAACACTATTCAGGGAACATGGGAAAGACAGATTTGATGGGCGAGGAATTTGATGATGTAGCATAACATTTTTTATTAAGAATTCTGGCTGAATTGAATAATGTCATGTTTCCTAAATCATATAAAAATGTACAGAGTAATATAGTCTATACAACACATTTCAAACTGCATATGGTGTCTGGCTTCCTATTTTTAATTCAGTTGTGCAAAAACGTCTTTTCATTGTCTGGTCAAACAATCAGTAACCACTAATTATCTAAAAACCACTGAAGTTCCTATGGCTCCTTTTTTTTTTTTTTTTTTTTTACTTGAAATGAAAGGTCAAGTCAGGTACATTTAATTGTGGATTATCTCTTGTAGTTTAAGAATGGTAATTACATGGTAATCAAATGCATTTTAAAGAATACCTTGTTGTTACCACAGTATGGTTTATAAAAACACATGGCAATATGCCCCCCATGGTACCAGTGAGTAACTGCAGCATCAAGCATTGACTAATGTAATGGAAAATTTTGACCATAACAAACTAAATCAAACCATGTAAGGCGTTTTTAATTATATCAAGCTTATACACCGATCAGGCATAACATTATATTAGGCTGTAAGTGAACATTTTGGCCTCAAAGTTGGTAAAAAATGGGATTTGAGCAAGTTTGACAAGGGCTAAATTGCAACTGCCTCACTCAGAGCACCTCCAAAACAGCAGCCCTTGTGGGGTATTCTCGGTCTGCAGTGGTCAGTATCTATCAAAAGTGATCCAAAGAAGAAACAGTGGTGAACCGACGACAGGGTCATGGCTCATTGATGCATGTGGGAAGCAAAGGCTGGCCCGTGTGGTCCGATCAAACAGGCAAGCTACTGTAGCTCAAATTGCTCAAGAAGTTAATGCTGGTTCTGATAGAAAGGTGTCAGAATACACAGTGCATCACAGTTGCGTATGGGGCTGCATAGCCACAGACCAGTCAGGGTGCCCATGCTGACCCCTGTCCACCACTGAAAGCGCCAACAGTGGGCATGTGAGCATCAGAGCAATGGAAGAGGGTGGCCTGGTCTGATGAATCATGTTTTCTTTGACATCATGTGGATGGCCAGGTGTGTCGCTTACCTGGGGAACACATGGCACCAGGATGCACTATGGGAAGAAGGCAAGCCAACGGAGGAAGTGTGATGCTTTGGGCAATGTTCTGCTGGGAAACCTTGGGTCCTGCCATGTATGTGGATATTAATTTGACACGTACCACCTACCTAAGCACTGCTGTAGACCATGTACACCCTTTCAATGAAACGATATTCCCTGGTGGCTGTGGCCTCTTTTAGCAGGATAATGCACCCAGCCACAAAGCAAAAATGGTTCAGGAATGGTTTGAGGAGCACGAGTTTGAGGTGTGGACTCAATCCAATGGTGCATCTATGGGATGTGCTGAACAAACAAGTCCGATCCATGTACACTGTAAAATATATTTAAAAAGTAAATTTTGAGTTCATTGAAATTACAAATTTGAGTTAATACATTGAACAATTTTGAGAATCGACATCACCCTTAATTCAAATATTATGAAAAGATTTTGTAAGCATGTTGCGTAATTGTTTTTTTTTTATTTCTTATAATGGAGTGAAACATGCCAAATTGCTATTATGTGGTTCAGATCCAATAATATTTTGAGTTTCTATTTATTAAACCAATTTCCTTCATTGTATTAACTCCAATTATTAATTTCAATGAACTCAAAATTAAGGCAACCAGGTTAAATACTTTTTTAAGTTAAACCAACAATATTTTTTTTACAGTGTAGGCCCTACCTCGCAACTTACAGGACTTAAAGGATCTGCTGCTAACATCTTGGTGACAGACACCACAGCACACCTTCAGGGGTCTAGTGGAGTCCATGTCTCGACGAATCAGGACTGTTTTAACAGCAAAAGGGGGACCAACACAAAATTAGGTATTTGTTAAATATAAGGGGAATTCTAGTTTTCTGTAGTAAACATTTTTATTTGATAACCTTAAAAATGGTTCTCTATAAAACGTGTTTGTTGTCTGTAGCCATGAACAAGTTTCTCGGAAACCATGCATGTTTACGCAAGGTGTCACAATTGCAGATAACATTAACCATGGAATTGTTTTTGAGTATTGACTAAGAAGCCCTCGCCCACTGAAATGAGTATAAAAGAACAAGTGTGGGGCTTCCATCTTAGTCTTTTCTGACTGCACACCTGTATGTCCGAATTGACCTTCTTGGCCAAAATAAAAGTTTTTAAAGACACTTTGCTTGTGTTTGTCAATTCCAGCCTCACCCTGATTATTATTAATGTTGATTTTTCCCACAACACTAATTATCCATAATAGAAATACCAAAAACAATTTCTAAAGATTATTTATTTTAATGACATAAGTTACAGTAGATATGATTGTGTAAAAAACAACAACATACTTGCCATTGCCATAACAGCTCCTTCAACATAACGGACCAATTCAAACAACCTATAATAAACAAGTTTAATATCGACCTGAAACTAAAAAGACTGGCAAACATTAGGGTGATAAAACATTGACTTGTGTTTCAGACCATTTTCAAGACCATTTTGTTTCATTTTAATAAGAATGCATGAAACTAACTACTGCTAAATTAGCATCTAGAATGGAAATAAACAGCTTTTAATATGGAACCATACAAAAAAAAAAAACATAATACAGCAAAAAAGAAAAGATTAACATCAAAAATATTGTAGAACATGGGTAATAGCCCTAAGGCCTTCTTTATAATTCCCAGTGTTTATGGAAAATCGTATAAGCTCAAAATTTTAGTCATGATACAGAGACAACAAGCTCTACATACTCCTTTCAGAACTTCTGTAATAGGAATGCACATAGTTATTTCACTAAAATATGACCTAAAACATTAATTGGCATTAAATAATTAAAAATGTCCATTGTACAAGTCATAACACTACACTTTTTAAAGCACATTTGTAGGATATCTAAAACGTTTTTAAAAAATGACCTTAAAATACCTTAATGGAACCACAGGACATTTCTGCCTTCACAGTGTATCCTACTCTGCATGTTCTCAAACCACCACAGCATTGTTCTACCATCAACACTGCCTCTATACTGGAGACAGGCCAGGCACAGCACTTAAACTAATTGGATAATGCCCCTCCAGCAAAGCCTCATTAAAGCCTCAATACCAGCACATGTTCCCGGATATTACTGCTGAAAAGTCATGGTCAACAGAGGGAAAGAACGAGCCAAAAGATAAGTCATGGAGGTCACTCGAAGAGGAGAGTATGAAATTCAGTTCTTCTAAAACTGTTAATTAAAACTGTTTGTTTGGATTTGGTAAGATATTGTTTTTTAGGAGACAAACATACAACACTCTGGAATGCAATGTCAGATATGCTTGACAGAAATGTATAAATATTGATGTAAGACTAGACTAATTCATTATCACAGCAGCCTTTATCAAATAGAATATGTGGAAAAAACAGGGATTATTTACACAGTAGCTGCGCAGAATTCAACCTCTATAAATAAATGTTCTGCATGAAATGCAAAACTTTTCACAACAATTCATACAATAAGTCATTTTTCTCAACTAATGGTGGTAGTCATCTTAATTGGAGAAGTGTAAACGAGAACTAATGAGAATAAAGGAATCGACTGCTTTAGAATTAAATTCATCAACAGTCGCAATTGTCCTATTGTGTGTATTGGTGCAACATCATTCCCAAAAAAATGTGAATCAAGAGGGTTGCAGTATGGAGCCTAACCGTGATGTATAACTCCCATCCTGCAAGCCAGTGTGTGGTTTTTGTAGTAACAGACCCAGGTCATCATGCCCCCCTTTAGCTTGAAGAGGAACTGCAGTCGCAAGCCACGACAAGAGTCCAGAGTCCCAATCTGACTCTGAAGAGGCCGTGGACCATGTGAGGTTAGGGAGGAGAGCAGATTCAATGCAAACAGAGGTTTCAGAGTGTGACAGGAATGAGCTGTTTGAGGCTTTACTGACTGATGTATGAGAGTTATCTTCGGGAAACAATTCTGGAGGATCGTGATATTGATGGCGCTGGAGCTGATGGTCTTCATAGAAAAATGGAACCAACTGAGGAGGGTCCAAATCAGATGAGTAAGTGGTTACTCGGGATTCCACTGGATCTTTGATTGGTAACAATTCATGTGACTGCTCAACATGGACACAAGGTTGACTTGTGTCATTGTCCTGTTGGTCAACTTTGGGCAAATAGTGGGTATTGGGAGGAGTAATATATTTTAAGGAAGGCTGCATTGGGATCTGATTCGTGAAAGATGATTCATGAGATTCTAGTATGGCACCTCCTCGATTTTTCATCTTCGTTGCAAAACCCACCTTGGAGACTGGTAAACATGACATGGCGGAAAGCACAGATGAGTACTGTCTTATCCAGGGAGCATTGCAATCCCAGGATAGCTTTGGCTTTTCACTTTGACTAATCTTTCTTCTCTTGGCAAGTTTTGGACTTGGAGTGAAGGACCTGCAGCGCTTTTTTAAGTTAACTATAGAAAATGGGTAATCTGAAAAATGTGGAAATGGTAGTAAATGGGGTAATGAAAAGTAAGAGGTGCCAAACTCTGGAGACCCAACAATATCTTGGGACAACTTTAGTGATTGATTTGTTGAAGACAACTTTCTATCGCCCATCACAAACTGGCCACAACTTTCAGAATTACAATCTTCCCTTCCATGGCATAGCATTTTAGGGCTGTTTGACCATATTTTTGAACCTTGGTCCCAATCCTGTTTTTGGTTTTGAGAGCTGACTGTGTTAGGAACAGCACCTGTAAGACTTTCTGGAATATGCAATACAGGATCACATCGATCCTGAGATTCAGGGACACATTCATCACCAGAGATGGTACATGGGATTTTGTCATCTCTGGAGGAGCTTACAGTGAGCATTTTAGATGTAGTTTCTGAGGGTATGACAGAAGAGAGGCTTTTCAGTATCTTCTCTAAAGACTGGGATTTTGAGAGAATATGATGTGGGACTATATCCGTGCAGAGATCACCAGATTGAAAGTCTTGAACCTTTGTGGTGCAGCTGATGTAAAGGCCTAATTTGTCATGGTCAAGAGGATCAGGACAGTTATTTTGAGTTGTATCAAGATGTGAGGTAGCATTTCGTTGACCAGATGGACTCTGGCTAGGAAAGTTTTCTCTGTTGTCTAAAGCTGAAAACATGTAAGTAATTGGTGGTAGAGGACCACAGTCTTCAACCAGTGGAGTCTGCAGAGATTTTTCATCCTCACTGAAAGTATTCTGCAAAATCTCAGTTAAATGACTCATATGTAACGGAGAGAAGTCTGCCGATGACCTGAGGGAAGAAAAAACTGAGTTAAAACAGAAAAAAATCTAACATTCAGTCAACATATCACATGAACTGTTTCCAACCAAAGAAAGCTTTTGTAAAATAGACTCTTACTTGATTAGCGTTGGATCCTCTTCTCGATTTGGATTACAAACAAAGCTGGCATGCATGTCAGCCGTTAGTTGGTCCACTACAGCATAGTTGCTGTCATTTTGAATGAAAGAACGATGCATCTCAGATTGCAAGTGCTGAAAAAGAAAAGAAAAGCAAAATAAATAATTTGATGTCTCGTATCGAATGAGATCTTAGGCAAGTTTGGATATGAATTTCAGTGCCTCCAGGTAATCGATATTAGAGCATCTTACAAAATCGTTTTGGTATCACTCAATTTTTGCAAACAAAATACCAAATGGATTCACCTCATTCTGGTCTTTGTAGGGCATGTGGCAGCACTCACAATAGCCTGAACTTTTCTTAGTTGGGCCTTTGGGTGTAGCACTTGCTGTAAGTGGCACCTGCAATTTATGGCAGCTGCTAGTGGGTTCTTCCTTCTTCCTGATTAAAAAACAAAACATAAAGAAAACTTTTACACATTTAAGTAACTTTTGATTACTGACTTCTAAAAAAGCAATGAACATACCTGGAATTTTCCTTGCTGGGATCTTCATCCTTGCTTCTACCAGACTGCCGAGGAATGAGGAGCTCAAAAGGGCTATATTTTCCTGAGTAACTCATCATCGGGAAAATCAGAGTTTGTGCATAGTATGGTCTGAACTTCCTGTTTATAAAATCAAAAAACCAAATGATAATCTTCTTTGAACAAATTGTCTCATTTTCTAGAGGACACCAAGCCATTTCATAAAGCTGGTGTTATTAAATATTGAGAGTTTTGTTTTTAAATTGATACATTAATAACATCTCTGTATGTGGAAACTATATAGATAATACATTAAAAAAAATAAGGAACAACAAAATAACATGTAAATTGCAAAGTAGAAGACAAATCAATAGTTTTTTTTTCCTCAACAAAGATTTCAGATAAAAAATGTTTTATTGAAAACGTGTTATCTGCTTTAACTGGTGAAAACATTTCACTTTTGTCTTTTTATTTTTATATTCTATGCAAAATTGTAATTAATATGAGGCTGTGAAAACATCATGCATAATGCACAAGCTTTTAAAACAAAAGTCTGACAAGTACAAGTACAGTCTTTTCACATTTTAAGTAAACATGACATGACGTGCAGCGTCCCATACTCTTAATTTGTGCTCTGCATTTTACACACACACACCTGGACCAGTGGCCACTGGGCAGCGATATTTGCTGCAGCGCCCGGGGAGCGAATGGGGTTTAGGTGCCTTGCTCAAGGGCACCTCAGTTGTAGGTAATGAGAGTGCAAGAGCGCTGTTCATTCACTCCCCCAACAATGCAAGAACTGAGACTCGAACCCACAACCTACGGGCTACAAGTCAGACTCTTTCGAACTATTAGGCCACAATTGCAGAGGACAGTAAAATGACATGCTACTTCATTTGACAGTTTATGTCATTGTAATATCTGTTGTAGTCTTTATCCTGATGTAAAAATAAGAGTATTTGTGTACAGTATAATGTATACTACATAACATAGGCTTAATTAGCCATATCCATCAGGATCTATATAGGATCAGACAGCAGCGCTAAACTACCTCAAAACACAATAGTTCTTTTCATTAGCCAAGAGCTGCCCTGCACGCACAGATCCTCTGCGGGGGAGGGAAGGGATACTTTTCAGACTGGCCTCGGGGTGGCCCTTAAGATGCGCCATGCCATTTTGATAATTAACTTTTCTAAAACTACAGTGACCTAAGCTGAAACATTAGCCTTGTTAATGAGGCTGGGGACCAAAACAAATGTCATGAAGCAAACAGCCAAGTATACCTAACCGCATATATTAAAAACAGACTTATTAGGATTTTAAAGATAAAGATAAATCAAAATAAAATCTGACAGCAGACAACCCACAAATTAAAGAGACAAACTGTGATTGGAATAACATAATACTACTCATAATAATAACAATAATATTTATGCAGTTTCCAGTATGATCTATGATTTACTAAAAACACTGTACACACAATGCAAGTCTTGAATGAACCACAAGTGATATCAGCCGGGACAGACAACTTTACTCATTATTTGATCACAATGAGATGAAATCTGTAATGTTTCAGTTAACATTTAAAAAAAAAAAGAGAAAATATAAGAGAATGAGACTGAAAGCTAAAACTCACCGACTGAAGTCTTCCACTTTCAGATAAGGACTCTTCAAGACTCCAGCTGTGTGAAGACAGACACTGTTGTATTAACACTCCACAGCATACGCCGCCACCTCTACACTCAGGTTTCTCGGGTATTGAGGTGTGCAAAAAATATTAAAGCTAGTCTTAATCACAACAAGATGTACATGTTTATGTAGTTTACAAACCTTTCACATGAGGAGTTGTTAGTTTGCTTCTATTTTTCTGTTTGGAATGAAAGTGTGTAAAATCAGTTCGTGTGAATAAAACCCTTTTTTTTTACAGTGAACAAATTAAGTACAGTAAATTACCTTAGCTGTCCTCATTTTCTGATTCAGATGATTGATAAACTTTAGAAATTCTGTCATTTAGGTTAAAGAAAACAACAAAGTACAGTCATATACGAAAATTGTGTTTCTAACTCATATCATAACTTATTTAATAATAGGGGTCCCACAACATAATCCTATAAGCACATAATAGTATCTCACATTCACTTAACTTTAAAATCAAACTGTATACATGGTGCTCTCTATTGATTTCTTGTAAGTAAGAAGATTATACATGAACACTCAAAGAAATTACTATGCAGTAGTTTTTGGATTATACATTGTATTTTACGTTTTCTATGTTCATTGTAATTATGTGGAGTTCAGGACCAGAAAGAAATTTTTAGTTTAAATGTCCCCTGTTCTCATTGGCTAATACATCCAGTCACAAGAAGAGGCTCAGTAAGGAAAAACAGTACATTAAGAGCCATGGATGGAAACTATTGATTAGGAAAATTTGATTCCTCATGCCATTCCCTTTTTATTAGTGTGTGAAACACTTCCGACTGAAGATTATCAAAAAACAGTTGGCAACTATGATACCCTTTGAGCAACACTTCACTTCATATGAAAAAATCTATTGCCACAGGGTCAAGACAACAATAGTTCACCTGAATATTGAAATAGCTGATACTTCTCAACCTATTTGACTTGGTTCAAGAAACACAAATAGTAAATTCTTTAAAAAAAATAAATAAATACTTGCTTTTCAGTATGATGAAAGTGAGCAAGGAATGGGGCTGTCAAACTAAATACCAAACACGAAAACCCGCGGTAGACACACGTTTGTGCAGCGTAGAGAGGCTCTCTTGTACTGTATGATGTGACGCACAACTATTTTATCCATTTTATTCAGTTGTGTTCACACAACGCAAGTTATTTGAGATTGCGGAGTCCTGAAAATTTACGGCTGTGAGTGTGGTTATAAAAGTTGGTAGTCACTCCTGTAAATAACCAAAGTGTTTCAAAGTAACCATATTAAGGACTCAAATACTGGACTGACAACCGTATTCCGCTGCTGTTTGACCTTGACCTAAAAGTAGCCCATGTGACTGTAAATGAAAGGATACCATCTACAGTGTAGACCTTGACTCCCCATGAGCGAGCATTAGCCAGCACACTGCTCTGATACTTCTCCTGCAACAACAAAAAACACTCATCTGACGACAAGTAGGAGCACAAGGAAGCATTGCATTAAAGTAAAATAAAGAAAGATTTCTGCACAAAAATTAAGGTGTGGACTTACATTACTATGGATGGCTTTTTCCAGTAATGCTCTTCCACGACTGCCACAAACCTTGAGGTGAAAAGACATTTGAAGTCATTATTAGCTACTAAACATCCCTGTGCAAACCTTTAGAAATTTCAAATCACGTCAATATACATTTTCTTAATATACCATTTCAAAGCAGCTTTACAGAAGTTTGAGCTTTCAGATGCTCTATGAACAAGACTAAGGTGAATGTGGCAAAAGAAAAACTGCCTGAAAAAGTGACCTTGGGAGGAATCAGGATTCAGCACAGGAGGCCCCTCAATAAACTCCATCAGATAGTAACAGACTCACTGCTCATCATCCATTATATACACCATTGCCAAAAGTTTTGGGACGCCTGCCTTTAGATGCACATGACCTTTGACATCCCATTCTTAATCTGTAGGGTTTAATATGGAGCTTGCCCATATTTGCAGCTATAACAGCTTCAACTCTTCTGGGAAGGCTTTTCACTAATTCATCCTAAAGGTGTTCTATCGGGTTGAGGTCAGGACTCTGTGCAGGGCAGTCAATGTTGGAACAGAAAGGGGTGCAAAAAATTAGGAGCAAAATTGGGAGCATGAAGTTGTCCAAAATGTCTTGAGATACTGAAGTATTAAGAGTTCCTTTCACTGGAGCTAAGGAGCCATGCCCAATCCCTGAAAAGCAACAATTAATTACTTCTCTTGAGTCCAGAGGCGGTGTGCATTACACCACTGCATCCAACGCTTTGCATTGCACTTGGTGATGTAAGGCTTGGATGCAGCTGCTCGGCCGTGGAAACCCATTCCTTTAAGCTCTCTATACACTGTTCTTGAGCTACTCTGAAGGCCACATGAAAGTTATTGACTGCAGAAAATTGGCAACTTCTGCATACTGTGCCTCAGCATGCGCTGACCCCGCTTTGTGATTTGACGTGGCCTACCACTTCATGGGTGAGTTGCTGTTGTTCCCAATTACTAACACTTTGCTATAATATCACTATTATTCAACAGTTATTACTATACCACTTATATTCAACAGTTAACCACAGAATATTTAATAGAAAGAAAATTTCACGGATGGACTTGTTGCACAGGTGGCAACCTATCAAGGTACCACGTTTGAATGCACTGAGCTCCTGTGAGCGACCCATTCTTTCACAAATGTTTGTAAAAGCAGTCTGCATGCCTAGGTGCTTGATTTTATACACCTGTGGCCATTGATTGCAACACTTGAATTCAATGATTTGTAGGGGTGTCCCAATACTTTTGCCAATATAGTATACATTAGGCCACATCCACACGAAGCCAGAGCTTTCTCTATCTGATCTTTTTTTCCCTCGTCTCAAGAAATATCAGTGTACTGTACACACAAAACCGCTGAAACCGACTCAAAACGATGTAGTATACATGCCAGGCCAGTATGTGTAGTTTTAATTCTGTCAAAGAAATACACTAAAAACAGAGAAGAAGAGTTGTGGCTAGAATGAGTATAGCAATGTTAGAAAGTGAGGCAAAAGTTTTATTAACGCCTATACCTACACCTACCCCAACCCTAAACCTACCCTTACAATAATGCAAAAACAGTAACTAAATGACCCAATATTGATGTGTGCATACCCAGTGGCCGTAGCTGTATCCCTTCTTGTCTTTACCGTATGGGACTTGGTGTGATGACACAACAGTTTCACAAAATATACAGATTGGCTGTACACACAAAAACGCAAGGGTGTCGGTTTCAGATTTATCCACTCTGGGACCCGGTTTTTAAAAAATATCGGTTTCAGGCGACCAAAACACCAGATCCATGTGGACAAAACTCTAATACGATACAAATTTTTACGTATACACAGCTAAACGTGTCTCCGTATGGACGGAGCCTTAGACAGGAACAAAAGTTGAGGATCTTGGGCCCCACTTTCTTTAAGTGTCTTTACTACTATATACTAACATTTAAATGAATCATTTGATGCATTGCATTTATTGTGTTTTTACAAAGATGATCCTGTACAAATTGAGAATCATGATTTATTTGTTTCAAACAGACAACACGATTCTGTACAGAGAACTAAACAAAATAACGTATAACTTACTAGAGGTTCTTGCAAAATATTAATTGCTGCAGTCTATTTAAAAATGCTTAATTTAAATGAATTACTTTTTTAATCAGTTCATCAGTTTGAATGAATGATTCATAAATACTTGTTCTTGAATGAATGATTAACTTACAAATAAATTTTAACAGTCTCTGTCGCCACCTAGTGGCGTAACAATGATAGTGATAACGATTCAATCCTTATTTGAAGCACCAAGTTACTTTCAAAAAGTGATGTGCTCTTTTATCTAAGTACTTCTGTGATCATTTGAATGTTTGTAACACAGAAATAAATGAATGTGTGTGTTTGAAAAGACTGTTTTATACCTAAACATGACAACTTCTTGCTCTGGCTCAGTGGCAGTATAAACACAGATTTGAATGTCATGGTATGATTTTGACAAAGATTTAATAGATACCGATGAATCATTGTCATTTAGGAATAAGATTGCGTGGGTAATCAATATTGTGATCTTTTAACGATTAATCATGCAGCTCTACATTTTAAATAATACCTGCACGTGATTACAGCTCTATCTATCTATCTATCTATCTATCTATATATATGACCCTTCCATTACACCCTAACCCTACCTGTATCACACACACACACACACACACACACACACACACACACACACACACACACACACACACACACACACACACACACACACACACACACACACACATGTTGTGTTTCCATGTTTTATGGGGACATTCCATAGGCGTAATGCATTTTATACTGTACACACCGTATTTTCTATCCCCTACACTGCCCCTGCCCCTAAACCTACCCATCACAGGAGACATGCTGCATTTTTACATTTTCAAAAACATCACTTAGTGTGATTTATAAGATGTTTTCCTCATGGGGACCAAAAATGTCCCCACAAGGACAAAAATTTGGATATTGCCATCTTTGTGGGGACATTTTGTCCCCATACCGTAGGGATTACCAGTCCACACACACACACACACACACACACACACACACACACACACACACACACACACACACACACACACACACACACACACACACACACACACACACACACACACACACACACACACACACACACACACACACACACACACACACACACACACACACACACACGTTAGTTATAATGTACTTATTATGCGAGTACATATTAGCTAAAGATGATACCTATAACATATGACCGGATTGGGTACATACCAGAGGTTTGGGGGTTCCAGATTGTTTCCCCCCTGCAGTACATGAACTATCCACCAGCACATCACTATGAGCTTCTTTAGTGCCCGTCACGACCACATTCACATCCTTAGTGAGGAAACTGTCTACTTTCTATAGGAAACAGACAACAGACAGAATGTGATTCACTATTTGATATCACTTTGCATATATGGCAACCATTACTACAGTTTCCTGTTTTGTCCTTTACAGATGACAAAATGATATCTCACCCCTCCCAGACGGATGATGATGTCAGTGAGTGTGGCAGACTGATGTCTCTTCACATCATGCAGGTAGAAGAATTGACCCCTCACACCAACAAACAGATCTCCTGTCATTCTTTGGACTAAAACAGGTATATGCATATCAATATATGGGTTAATGAATTGCTTTATTAATTATTAAATATTACTATTATTATTATTATTAGGACTTAAGTGCAAAGACCGATTGGTTTTGTGCCCTAAAACTGAACCTTAAAATCTTGGTCAATTAAATTTCTGAAGGATCATAAGATACTGAAGACTGAAGTAATGGCTGCTGAAAATTCAGCTTTGCATTCACATCAATAAATAACATTTTAAATTATATTCAAATAGAAACCATTTCTTTTAAATTGTAACAATATTGCTGTTTTAACTGTATTATTCATCAAATAAACACAGCCTTGGTGAGTATAAGAGACTTATTCTAAAAACATTAAATCACATTTTATGAGTAATCAATGTAAGAAATCCAGATATTTTCAGTTCCCAAATGCATTCTTGCCACTATTATTTTGCTTGCTCTTGCTATCGTTTAATTTTATGTTGTGATGTGTTGCCCTCACAAGTAAAAGGAACGTCTCAATTTCAAGGTTTTTAAAATTACAGGACAATGTTGTGATGCAGTAATTTTATTATATTTTCTGTTGTATAACATGTTGAATTGATGCATTTAAGAAAATTGAAAGAGACAGAACTTATATTATTCATTCAATAAAGCTCATTTTACCATCACTTCGTCTCTCTGTTTCCCTGACTCTTTTGGGTAACACAATATCAAATAATATTAAACAAAACTCTTGACTGGATTTGGATAACAGACTAAATGGGTGTCTTCTGACAGGATGTGATAAACACGCTAGAACAATATTCTTGGCTTTTACTGATGTGTTGGAAGGATATAACCCTATTGGACTGTACCCGAAATTACATATTCTCTGAGTAGGTATTTATAGTGCTTACTTCATCAAAAGTAAGCTATACATAGTTTGAATGCAATTCCAGACATGCATGCATGTTATCGTCATGACAGTCAGTTGGGTCATTTCACCACCTTTCACAACTCTTATCCTGTGGCCTCATGGGATTGTAACGCGTCTATTGAACGTGCACTTCAAAATCTCGACGGAAGTAGTAGGTCATCCAGGGATTTTTTGCCTACTTTTATGAAACCCAAATTTTAAAAAGCTATTAATTATACATACTGTTTTTCAAAACGATACATCGTTATTATATTTAAATCCAAATTTGGTATCAGTTCTTTCGGAAATATTTCCACTACATATCAAAATTCTCTCAAATAATGCTTTTAACTATACAGTTTATATAAAGTAAAAGTATAATGAATAATGTAATAGTGCACATATTCCTCATCGTCCCTAGAGTTATTTTTTCTAGCTAACTAACAAGTTTATGGTATTTAATGTTTGCATGTCATGATGATTTTGGCTATTTGAAGCATCAACCGTAAACAGCAGATTGTTATTTGGTTATAAAAAAATGTAATCATCAAATTCTCATGAGAATCAATTATTAAAATGTAGAAATGTACATTTTAAGGCAGCCCTACATAAGTGCATAAATTAGGACTTGATTAACTAGGGGTGGGTACAATATCGCTATTCCAATAAATAACTATCTTTATTTGACCTAGATCCTAATATCAATCTTTAGTCTGTGTTTTTTCTCTCTCTTATAGCATAAAAGTAAAATGGATGCTGGATGGGAGCATGGATCTCCCACCCAGCGGATGTCCAGAAGTTACTGCTGAACCAACATAATCAATTTACCAATATTGACCATGGTGGCCAAAAATTATATAATTATATATATATATATATATATATATATATATATATATATATATATATATATATATATATATATATATATATATATATATATATATACACACACTTTTTTTTATAAACCTAACTCTTTTTATCAAATGTATCAATGAATTTGATGGCAAGATGCCCAAAAGGCTAAATCTCGACTTTGCTGTATTGCTATGAAGTTAATCTGCTTTTATATAACCAAGCCTTGCTGCTCTCTCTCGGTACACCACTTGAAAATTGGATAAGAATCAGTATAAAATGCGTTCACATTGTAATTCGAATTTCGAATAATCGATTTCTCGAATTATTGTGCGAGTGAAACATTTGGACTTCAATTCCCCAATCTATTATTTGCACTAATTAAACACGTTTAAAATTTTAAAAATGTGTAGTAAAAAAAAAGTGTTAAATAAATGGGTAAACGTTAAACCTTTTACGAAGCAATGTTCGAAAATACTAGACAAACATTTAAAGTTACCATTAAAAAAATATATTATTATCGATATGTTTATCATAGCAAAATTTATCTTACTGCTTATTTTTGTTTGATACATACATGTTTTGGGACATGTGAATACCATGGTAAATAAATGTTGTGTTCTGTATGTGTAAACGATCAATAAAAGCGTAACGTTAGTTTTTTGATAACTAAGTTATCAACTGATCGCATCAACAAAAACCAAAACATGCATTATCAGATATTCGTGAAAAGGTTTTCCTTACCTTGAGGTTATTTGCTCATAATACATATAAAATGTCGTGATTCTTAATATATTAAAACATCCTAAAATGTGTAGTTTTCAAGCGTTATAAATATTACACGCAGTGTGTGATCTGTGAATCTTTTCAAACGGCCCTCCTGAATCTCTTCTTCGCTGGCTCGCTGTCTGCTGTAGCGCGCAATGTTACACGTTACCGCCACCCACTGGCGTTTAGTAATGTCGTAAAGGCCTACATTACAGTGGGTCCAAAAAGTATTAGGACTTTATGGGTAAAGGTAATTTCATTTTTGACAGGAATGAAAGATATCCTTTGTCTGGGCATTTACTAGATGAGTAAAATGCCATACGATATTATGTCTTGTTTTCTGGGGAAATAAATCAAAATTAAGTGAGTTGTTGCTTAGAAAAAAGCAAAATTATCTGTCAATGGGGTAAGAACAATAATCTTAATTTAAAGACAAACGAGATCATTTTTCTTACCCCATTGGCAGATAATTTAGCTTGTTTTAAGAAAACAAGTCATCTTTTGGCATTTTACTACTTAAGTAAATGCATCTTGATTTAAGATTTATTAGCTATTTGGACTGGAAACAAGACAAAAAATACTAAGTAAGAAAAATATTTTTTGTAGTGTATAAATGCCCCATATGAGTATCACAATATCACAAGAGCAAAAGAGCTATTTTCCTGAATTTCAGCATGATTGCAAACTTGAAATTGATAGTTCAATAAACAAGATGTTAGTTTTGAGTGAGTTTTGTGAATATTGTTTGTTTTTCACCAATTAAAAATATTTCCAAACAAAGGCACATCAGACCAGTTGTGACTCCTAGCAACACAACAATGTTTCATTAGGCCTACTGAATGAATCCACAATTTGTGATGAATGGGTTGAGTGAATGATTTAATAACTCATTTAGAAAGACCTTCACCTGAATCGTTCCTGAATGAATCAGCTGTTTTAATGATTCAATGGCTGCTAAATCTCATATTAAGATGACGGGTTTGAGTGGCAGGTGCAAGTAACAGTGACGGGTTGCAAGGCAGGCAATATAATGGTATTGGGTGCAGTGTTGGATGTAATTAATTACTAAGTAATCTAATTACTTTTCCTCTTTCTGTAATTGAATTACAGTTACTTCTGATGTAATTGCATTCAATATAGAACAATTCTATAAAACAATAGCAGATTCAACATCTAATGTAAAATTGTATGTGTTTTAATGTAGGCCTATCCTTCTCCCTTTACACACTTTGGTCAGTTCAAGAATAGTTTATGCAACTGTATTGTTTTTTTAGAATTGTGAGTCAGAATTGCAAGATATAAACTTGCAATTGTGAGGGGGAAAAGAAGAGAGTCAGAACTGTGAATTTATACCACGCAATTCTGAAGTCAGAATTGTGAGATAAAAATTAACAATTACCTTTTTTTTTAATTCTGTGGCGGAAACAAGATAAAGGCAGAATTGAGAGACATACACTCGCAATAATGAGATAAAAAGTTGCAATTATCTTTTAAAATGTTTTATTCTGTGGCGGAAACAAGCTTCCATAATGGGATACAATGGTACAGAAAACAAAAAGACTGCTGGATAAGGAGGATATTTAGGCTACATTCAGGTTACCTGTAATAGGAAACAAAATGTGTAAATGTCTTACTAAGGAATTAGATCTATATTTCGTGCAGATTGTGAAGGACTCTATACTGCAGAGCCATGATGTCCAGCTCCACCTCTGATTTGTGTTTAGCCACAGGGTTATGGGTCAGGTTAGGGTGTGGGGGCTGGACGTCAAGCTCCACCCATTGGCTCTCCCTAGGCCGGGGAATGGCTCTGCAACAGTGCAACTGTCCTGAGAAAACCTCAGAATTATTATTATTTTGATGTAGAATCATACATAACCACGATTTTGAGGAACTTCATCGCAATATTTGTCAGAATGATCCGATTAATTTAACGAAACAAACATTGAGCAATTTGCTACATGTAACTTAGCTTAGGCGACGTTAGCTACAAAGGAAATTAATACATGAGTTGCTCATGTCCCTGATTAATAGGACCAGATGAGCTGCTAAAGTGTGTCATCCACCAGTTAATTAACGTCTTCCTCTCCATCCGCTTCCGCGAAATATGATCTCATTAAATATTTTTCCTTTAACGTTATTTACCAAACATTTGTATTAATAACATCAACAATAATTGCAGCAAACAACTGTTGACTCTGTTGAAAAAAATACAGAGCCTGGCGTTTAATTTGTTGCGAAAAGGAAAAAAGTGCCCGCGAGCAACATCATCCCAGTTTAGGATCTTCCACGTTTACACATCCGAACTCCTCCTACAAGAGCCCACAGCTCACTGTAGAGCCCTCACAAGCCTCACTCACAGTCTACACTTTCCTTAAAATGCTACAGAGGATTGTTTTGAGTTTATTGCTGGCGACATGGTTCTATGTGGACTGTAATCCCGGGCCGATCGATGATATTGCAGTTGATCGATACTTCATTCCCACGCGATGCGTCAGAGAAGTGAAATCTGGAGATTTCGTGCGGTATCACTATAACGGCACTTTTACTGACGGAAAACGGTTTGACTCTAGGTGAGATGATTCAGCCAAGTGTTTACTCAGTGATGTTCATTGTTTGCATCTTGCACTTTAAAATTCTCTTTTACTTTTTGCTTTTGTTTTTAACTAACGTTAAGCGATACCATTTTTTTTTCTGGACATGCACCGTTGGAATATTTTTGTAACATGGTAAAAAAATAGGCTTCTTCCATGATATAATTTGTAGTATGATGCAAATACTCGGTTTGTTCAAGATGGTTTACTCAAGTCTATTTAGCTAAAACTAGAGTATATTGCATATTATTAAGGCTGTGCCTGTGAGCTTCATTCATACTGAATTTTTGGTCATCATGGTGTCATACGTGGACAAACTTAGTTTTGGGCCTCCTCAGCCTCGTGCATTTTTTAAAATCTTAAATACTTCTGCTCAATTTGCAATTCCAGGATTTAATATATAACTTGGATATATTGCTGCAACATTTTCCTGTTAGCTGCTTTCAAAAGAGCAATTTAAATAATTGTTTTTGTAAATTTTGGTATTTCATGATTTGCTAAGTGTGTGAGTGCTATATGTCTTTTTGAGAATACATATAAAGTAAGGTAATTTTCTGTGTTAACTGCAGCTATGATAGGGGGGCTGCATTCTTTGGACAAGTGGGCCATAAGTGGCAGATTGCTGGTGTGGACAAGGGCATTCTTGGTATGTGTGTGAATGAGCGCCGCAGGATCACTGTACCCCCCCACCTGGCCTACAGTAGCCAAGGAGCAGGTAATATAAGAAAACACACCTTTTACATTGATAAAATGTACATTCTAGTTCTTTCCTCGAACTTGTAATGCAGCGTTACACACACCCTTAAAAATGTTTATAACAGTTATTGTTGTGTTTTAACTCCAATTACTGTAAAAGAGAAACTTTTTGAATATTTGATCATTGAAATAATAATAATTGTATGTTGCAATACTGATATTCATGTCTTAATTTCTTCACTTTCAAATGTTCAAAGCCTTGAGCTTTAAACATTCCTTTTATTTAGGTAGCATCCTGCTAAAATAATGTAAACTGCCTAGAAAACTTTTGGAAATTATGCGTAGGCTTTGTAAATAAAGTGAACCTAGCGTACATTGAATTCCCAAATCCATGTTAAAAATGCATCAGACAATACATTTATTTATTTATTATTAAATCACAGCATTTTATTTGATTATTGCCCTAAACAATATTTGACAATTGCCCTTAACTCTCATGCAGCACCATTTATTTGTTTTAATTATTAGTTTTTATCAACTCATGAACCTCCTACAGTTCACTTACAAACTCAGAGAGGTTCATACATATTAATTTTAATTATTTGTTTGTATCAACTCACAAACCTCTTACAGTTCCCTCACGAACCCAGAGAGGTTCATACATATTCATTTTATTTATTAGTTTTTATCAACTCTCAAACCTCCTACACTCCCCTTACGAACCCCCCGATTTTCGCAAACCACCTTTTTGGAAAACATTATGAACAATTAGTGATCACTGTAATATGTATTCCTTCTGTGCCGTTTTTAGGTGATACAGTGCCGCCGGACACAACATTAGTGTTTGATCTGGTTCTTCTAGACATCTTTAACAGGGCAGACCAGGTTCAGACCAAAGTCATCAGTACACCTATAGACTGCAAGCGCTCCGTCATGAGAACGGACTTTGTGCGTTTTCACTTTAATGGGACGTTGCTGGATGGCACCGTGTTCGACTCCAGGTTAGTGCTACTTTCTGTCCCAGTTGCCTCACCTTGACAGTACTGAAAAAAGTAATTATTGTTTTCAAACAGGTTTCCTAAACGCTTCTGCCCAAAATCACACTCTTCACTGAGCAATGTTTTGTTAGTGCAGCCCCAGCTAACAGGGAATGTTCTCAGAACTCTCGGAAGGTTCTAGTAACTTAATAAAACATTTGTTCAAAGTTACCTGGTCTTTAATAATGTTCTCAAAAACTTTTTTTTCAAAAACAGTTTTTATACATTGTTCATGGAACGTTTGACCTGAAATGTATAGTTGGGTGTTTGCCTGACATGTTTTAAATGTTACTACTTGATTAAGAATGCTTAGAGAACATTCAAATGTAACATTCCCTTCATGTTTTCAAGATGATAACATGGAATGTTCCCATAACGTTTGCATAACTAAGAAAAAACATTAAAACATGTTCAGGGAACATTCCGAAATAATGTTTTTATAACTTAATAGGAACATGAAAAATGTCCTTAGAATATATATTTTTTTGTTAGCTGGACAGAGCTGCAGGGTTTACACTTTTCTTGCAAATCATCTTACATACATATGGCTTAGCAGTAGTTGTCTTTGTACATTAAACTGGCATAAGAGAATGCATTTTAACATTTAAAAACGAAAGTATCTGAGTGGGCACACGTCATACAGTATATCAGATGTACCCAGTGTGAGCTGTTGCACAGATGTATGTTGACTAATCTTTTTGAGTATCTTGCAGCTACAAACGTTCCCAGACGCAGGATTCAGTGGTTGGAGAAGGTTTGCTCATAAAAGGTTTGGATGAAGGGTTACTGGGCATGTGTGTTGGAGAAATACGACACTTCATCATCCCCCCATTTCTGGCATTTGGAGAAAAAGGATATGGTAAGCAAGCAAATCATTTGCATGTGTATATATAAAGAACATCCAATTCTTTATCGATTATAGATTTTAAAGGTACACTATGTACATTTTACTGCCTATGAATAAATTGATTATTATGAACTTTTGTTTAAAAAATAGTTACGCTCTTTGTGTTAGGGATAAATTTGGGCCACATATTTTGATGTTCAAAATTAGCAGACACAAGATCAAAACATTACCTTGATTGACTTGATTGCAAATAACTACAACTAAGTATAAATATTATCTAACATTATTTTTTATTCTTCCTCGATATTTGTACTTAGTGTAAATAGCCTCTGCCTTTATTGTTTGGTTTTCAAACCCTTGTGAGGGCAAAATGGGTACACACTAGTTTTCAGCGCTGCAATAGACTAGTAATTGAAATCCAAACAGCCAAAAACTTAATTTCACTGATTTTGTTAACTGTGAAACTTATATAGATGAAGAAAGTGGATTTTCCCTGGGTGATTTAGAAGATGAGTTTTGAGTAAACTTTGAGTCTTAAATTTCTCATGTATTTAATATTTTAGTCTTTGGCAAGCTGCAATAAAGGTTTTCTGTTTTTTTAATCTGATACTTTGTTTTTTCAAAGTGTTGATTTTTGTTGTTGATGAATTGCATGGAAACCACAGTACCATAGATATAACCAAAAAAGCCTTTCCAAAACACACCTGTGTTTTGAAACTTAATGAGAAACATTTGAAATTAAAGAATAATTAAATTGTTTATTATGCAAAATTCACTTTTATAAGGTGTTTGAACACAGATGTGTGTCCACAGTGTGTGTAAACAACCAGCCTATAATGGTAAAAATCCACCCAATACCGTATTTTCCGCACTATAAGGCGCACCGGATTATAAGGCGCTCCTTCAATGAATGGCCTATTTTAGAACTGTTTTCATATATAGGGCGCACGGGATTATAAGACGCATAGAATAGAAGATACTGCAGTCAAACGTTTGCGTTATACATCCACTAGATGGAGCTCTGTGCTAAAGGGAATGTCAACAAAACATCCAACTTTATTAAGCGTTCTGACAACTCCGTTCACTCCCATGGTAATGTTGTTCAAATGTTGATGTGCATATAAACAATATCTCCCAGCATTGCTAACTTTTCTCCCAAACGTGGAGGGGAACTTTTCCTTAATAAAGTAAACACGTAGCCTAGTAAAAGAAACAGGCGGATACCACTAAATCAAACGTTAGTGCATAACTCCACATTGTTCAGTTACGTATAACACGTAAAGCTCACTTTTTCAGTTCATTCCCCGTCCACGAATCCCTTGAATTATTCTTCTTCAGTGTCCGAATTGAACAGTTGGGCGACGACAGCATCCGACCTGCCCGGCTCCCTCTCGTCATTATCCGAAAGCACAGTCCCAGTGTTTACTGACTACGACATCCAGCCTGCCCGGCTCCCTCTCGTCATTATCCGAAAGCACAGTACCGGTGTTTACTGACTACGGTAGCCGTAATGCTGCAAGCGGTGCAGCTTTGTAGTTTACCAGTCGTACTGAAACATTTTATTATTATTATTAAATTGTTTTTATTGGTTTTTCATACTGAAACATTTTGACAGAGCGCCTTGATCCATATATAATGCGCTCCACACTATAAGGCGCACTGTCGTTTTTTGAAAAAATGAAAGGCTTTTAAGTGCGCCTTCTAGTGCGGAAAATACGGTACTTTTTTATAATCCCCATAAATCATTATCAATATCTCATAACACGCTGTTTCATATTTCCCCTACTCCTACGTAAGAGTAGGGAAACCCCGCCCATGACTGTTGACGATCTGCCCTTTTAGCATAGACACACCCCTGGGTGAGAAGCACAGAGACCGCCATTTCTGTTTACTTGTGGTATCAGATAGCTAGAGCATTACAATGTCTGCGCCAAAAAACATTACAAATGTTTTGTTGTTGGATGTACCAACAAACATACGAGTCTCCACAGACTCCAGGCATCCGAGTCACTGAGGACACAGAAGAATGTCGTAAAATGTTATATATAAGACTGCTACACCAACAAGGGTCAGTAAAACGCTGGATTTGCTAAAAAGCAGGGAGCAGCAGCTCATTTATATGTAAAGGGGCACACAAAAACGGCACTTTTTGCTCACACCCAAATAGGGGCAAATTTGAAAAGCTATAATAAATGATCTGGGGGGTATTTTGAGCTGAAACTTCACAGACACATTCTGGAGACACCAGGGATTTATATTAGGGTACAAAGGGGCTAAATGCTCCATGGGGTAAAAGGCTCCTTTGATTTTATTTTCCTCGTAACCACTAGATGGCACAAACTTGCCTCAGCATTTTCCAAAAGATCCGCTTTTCAAGATGCACGTGGAAATTTGTCTGATCTTTGACGCGATTACAGGCAGCAGCGCAAAGTTGATTCTGAGCTCATTTGATGTAATATTTGATGTTTTTAAAAATGTTGTAGATTTAAGTACAAAATAAGAATCGCTAAAATTACTGAATATATTTTGAAACCAATATTTGTCAGTTTAAGGTAATTAAAGCAACAGTTTTGCAATAACGGAAGAATATGTAAAAGTATGGTATTTGGGGTAAAAGGCACCCCTGCAGTTGGGGCAAAAGGCACCACATTTAACATGATGATAAACAGCTGGCTGACTTTTCCATTTGTTGACATGACAGTTGGATTCAGATGGGAGATATCATATATTAAATTCATAATAACTTATATTAAGTTATAATGAAACCATCATATTTAAAAATGTAATATTAATTATACCATATAATAAAATATAATTTATTGTAACTACTGTAAATCTATATTAAATTATAATGGGATCTCCTTCAATGCTTTCAGAATCTTTACTTTTTGTAATTATTATTTTTCTATATTTTCAGATATATTTCTATATTAACATATTTTAATGACAGTATATTTATTGATCAAAAATTATTTTATTCATCAAAATAAACAGAAAATAGTTAAAAATTGCTAATGTGATTGTTTTGAACAAGCATTAACTTAGACATTATTAAAAAACATATTATTTTAGCTAAAGTATTTCAATCAAAACTGTGTGCCTTTTGCCCCATGCTAGTGAGCCTTTTACCCCATGTGTGTTTGTATGTTCAATACAAACATTTATATTTTTCTGTATATCATACATTATAGGAGTAGTGAAAAGCAAATTTTTCTTAACGTGTGCCTTTTGCCCCGTTGTACCCTATATCTTGTGGAAAGGGGCATATGTCCCCTTTAAACAGTGTTTCAAAAAGTAAAAAAATCATGTCCCTGTCAAATTGACCCACAACTTTTTTCTGACTTTTCAATCTTTGTTTCCCTTTATTTCATCCTTGTGTCTCTGTTTCCCCCAGGCACAGACGTCCCTCCTCACGCATCAGTAGTGTATCACGTTCTCCTGGAAGACCTCCACAACCCTAAAGATGACATCATTGTGGAGGTCAAGGAAGCGCCTGAACCATGTACACGCAAGTCTGTTGCAGGCGACTACATCCGCTATCACTACAATGCCACCTTCCTCAACGGCATCTCGTTTGACTCCAGGTAAATGTCCTGACTTTTTAAATTGATTTGCTTGTTGTTTGGTTATTAGGTTTGCAGTAGATGTAGATTCTGATGTATTACCTCTAATATCACAGTTATCAGCACAACCAGACGTACAACACATACATTGGACTGGGCTACATGATCGCAGGCATAGATAAAGGCTTGCAGGGTGTATGTACAGGAGAAAGGAGAAGAATCATCTTGCCGCCTCACCTTGCGTATGGCCAGCAGGGGGCAGGTTAGATGAACTTAATGCATTTTAAAGGACTAGTTTGCCAATGAAACTGGAACGAAAGTGTGCCTTAAATGTACATTCAGTAGTTTGTTGCTAAATTCAAAAGGTTTTAATATTTAGTGTTTGTGAAGTGGTTTACACCAGCATTACCAGCAAATTAACTTTTTGATTAAGGGCCAATATTTGCCCCCTGGAATTGGTTTCCAGGTGCATTTATTACCGTTTGTAAGGGCTATTTTTACAACTACTTTATTAAATGTGTCTGTGTTGTCTTTTATTTCAAGTCCTTCAATTTAACTGATTACGTCAATCAATCAATCAATCAAAATATTACTGCTACCAATTACATTTTTTCAATCAACATCAACAAAACCATCTTGAAACTGCAAAGGTGGAACAGAGACTGCATCTGACATGGCATTTATGTTTACATTACATTATGAGTATTTAATGCTGCTCAAAGGTGGCATACAGGAACAATTGCATGTAAATACCATACATAAACTATACATTAAAAAAAACAGGAACTATTTTCTGGTCTGGGCTGCTGCAGTATTATGACAAATCATTATTGTCTATTATTGCGCTGACATTATTATAATGATTATTAATGTCGATTAAAAGAATACATAGAAACGTTTGGGGAACAGCATGTCATATTCTGTATATGTAGTCAAAACAAGCTTTGATCTGTTTATGAATTAGTATTAGAAAATACATTTTTCACATTGGTTATTTTAGTTAAAAACAACACTGTTATTCAAACTGGAAATAAATTACATACAGAAATTTAGCAAATAACATCCTAGGAGTGGTCCAATGTTTCAGTCTAGCGCAAGAATTCCATAACACAACCATTTGATCATAATCAAAGAAGCTGTCAACACTGCAAAATTAATCTGTTGCTGACTTTGTATCTGCTATTTGTTTATAATGAGAGAATTCACAAGAGTGCAGATTCAGAATTCTGTTAATGATCTTGTTTACTGAATAAATTGTTTTCAGCGTTGACTAATCTGAACGCCTCTGATTGGCTGTTGTATTCATAAGCTCAACATAAACGTGTGTGATTGGTTATAATGCTCAACGTGTAAAAGAAATATGCCGCAACGTGATCATAATTAAATGTAATGCTGCAGTGCAATCAGCACTTTTTTTTTTTCACTTTAATTGTGTCAGCCGTAATAGATTTAGTTTAAGTGTGCAGGGGCATTTCTTGCCTGATTATTTTGAATTTGGAGAGAATTTGTTCATTTTGGTGGCATCTTTGCCCCCAAGAGCCCATTCATTTCTGTGTTTAAGTTATGTATAGTGTGGTTCATCTCCATAAATGTATATGCCATGTTGTAATGAAGTGGCCCACTGTGTTTTAATCCTCACACTCATTGGCTGCCATTTTTGTAGAAACACTAGTAGCATAGCATTTTTTGGTGATACAAAGAGTGAAAATTAGACAATGGAACACATTTATTATAAAAAAAAAACAAAACAAAAAAACAAGTGCTAGTACTCTTGTGTTTTAATATGGTATTAGTATGTAAGTATATCAATCACTTTCATTCATTTTTGGAGTGAACTTTTGAGTAAATAAATCTCCTTAACCATCACCAGTGTGCAGCGTTCACCTCAATTATGCATCGGCAGCCATAGTCCATCAGAACCCCATCTCACTTGCTTTACCTCTGTAGGCGACTAGATAAGAGTTACAGTCTGAAGATAGATGCTGGTAATTCCCGTTTGCATTCAAAATGTGAATATGCAGTAAGTGTAGCTCTGTTTTGGGCAGGTAAGGACATCCCAGGTTCGGCAGTGTTGGTCTTTGACGTCCATGTGATAGACTTCCACAACGTCAAAGATCCTGTGCAGGTGGAGATCATGAATAAATCTGCAGTGTGTAATGAAACCAGTGAGGTGAATGACTTCATTCAGTACCACTACAACTGCTCACTGCTGGATGGCACATTGCTCTTTACATCGTGAGTTTGCCCAATCATTTCATCAGATTTTACTCTGAACCTCTCTCTCTCTCTCACTCTAATATTTATTAAATTATTCATGTACTTAAACTGAAGTGAATTCATAAAAATACAATGTGCTAATGGTTTGTGATTTGGCTCATGTTTTTTAATCTTCGATCACTGTAGGAGCGACTATGAGACCCCACAGGATGTGCTGCTTGGAGGGGGGAAAATAATTGATGGCCTGGACGAGGCTCTTAGGAACATGTGTGTAGGAGAGAGACGGACAGCCATAGTGCCGCCACACCTTGGACATGGAGAGAAAGGAGGTGCGTCTTATCTTGTGTGTCTGTGTTGAACTCTATGGCCCCATTTACACTGCATGGTTCAAGTGACCCAATTTTTCCCTCTCATGTGGCACAGATCAGATATGACATGTGAACGTGAAAGCAGGAAAAAAACGCATGAATTCCGATATCCTGAGATTGGACTCAGGCCTCACTCATATGTGGTAATAAATCTGATTCGGATACGTGCATTTGCGTCTGCCATGTAAGTGGTCAAATCGGATATTTCTCTGTAAATGTGAGTCGTACGTCATTGAAAAGGGGACGGAGGTGAATGACGCCAGCTCGTGGACACGAATTGCGATCAGGGGCTCTCCTCTTTTTTCTCCACATTATGAGAGCAATGTTTTGCTGACCTTTAAAGATAGTGCTGGAAAAAAACATTGAATAATCATTTTATCTGCATCCATTGCATATCACGCCATTTTACTTCCTTTTCCGGTTCAGAACGTCTTAAGCTGTTTCGCCAGTGTATAGTGTAAATGCAATTATCGGATACGGGTCGCTTTTAAAAGATTATGTAAGCATGTCGTCCAAAAAATCGGGTATAGTCACCAAATCGGAATTGTGCATCAAGATCTGCTGTGTAAATGGTCTAAAAGGATGTAAGCCGGTGTTGACCGAGTCCCTTTGCAAACTGGTACATTGGCACTTTAACATTAGCTCATGTCTAAAACATTGACTGAAACATTATAAATGTCAGTTTTGACTGACCGCCTGTGCTGACAGGCTCAGTGACAAGGCTAAAAATCTGTATGAAATAAGGTTACATACTTTACACTTTAAAAACAGGAGCGGACTATGACAATGTGACATATATCTGTAATAGTAGGAACATGGTCTGATGAGTAAATAACAGATTAACTTGAGAAGGGTGAATATGAGGAACACCCCACCGCTGAAGAGGACCACCTGCTCAGCATTATTTTGTTATCTTCTAAAAGTTTTTTTTTAAATTGTGGCTGATGTAGTTGTGCCTATCCTGAAGGAGTGCCGGGTGTAGACATGAGGAGAAATGTCACAGATCTTTAATACTTTAATGAAGTGTTGACTGAACCAGTGGTGAGTCATGGGGAGAGTGAGAAAGAGTCACCTGAATTCCAAGATCGACATTTAAGATTTTTAATCATCAAAGAAAGAGGGCAGAAAGGAGTGTGCATTTTGTTAATGATTAGTTGTTTTTTATATTCGCTTCGGTATTATTTTCACAAGTAAGGTGTACATTTTCAAAACTCTTAGTATAAAAACCCAAACTGATCACACTTGTAACACAGCTAGTCATTCTTTCAAAACCTGATGTAATGCTTTGATTCAGTTGCACACATTCAGCCCACATAATTAATTGTTTCAAGCACAATATTATTGTAATATGTAATGAGAACATTTAATTTAATCACCGAAACACAACAGTATGATCTTCTTTCAGTTTGGTACTTTTAACAATCAGTTCGTTCAACAGCAAACAATGCAATATAGTACTGTCAATAAGCACCATCCTTCGGATGAGACGTTAAACCGAGGTTCCAGGATGTCCTTCGATAAAGAGTAGGGGTGTAACCCCGGCATCCTGGCCAAATTTGCCCATTGGCCTCTGTCCATCATGGCCTCCTAATCATCCCCATATATATATATATATATATATACACGATTAGCTTCATTACTCTGTCTCCTCTCCACCAATCAGCTGGTGTGTGGTGGGCGTTCTGGCGCAATATGGCTGCCATTGCATCACCCAGGTGGATGCTGCACATTGGTGGTGGTTGAGGAGATTCCCCCCTTCTATATGTAAAGTGCTTTGAGTGCCTTAAGCGCTATATAAATGTAACAAATTATTATGAATTATTATTAAAAATCAAAACACCCTTGTTGCTTAATGAATTACAGTAATACAGGCTACAGTTGCCACATTAGAAAATACAATTACATTACCTAACTTATGTATTGAATCCATAATGTGTATATAAAGCAGATGCAGAGATGCATCAGAAGGAGACCTCAAATTCTCATGGCTGTGAAGTATGACACAGCCATGAGGATTTGAGGTCTCCCTTCTGATGCATCTCTGGTCAATCTGATTTACTGTACACAGTCATTGACTGTTTCCTCTCACTTGTACTTTATCCTACTCTATGTTCACAAATAGCACATTTCTCTTTTTAGGAGCTTTATTAAAGGCAGTTTCTGTGAATTAAACATTTATTTAGATGAAAAAGTAATTTTGTATAATAAAAAGGATGATTTTGTGTATTGTACTTACACAATTGAAAATTTTCTGAAATGTTTGAAAACAAATTACACGTTTGATGATCTGTTGTTATATTTGTAGTTTTGAAAATAAACACTTTACTTGTAAAAATATTACCAAAGCGAATTTTTAAAAAAACCTGTAAGTGCCTATGGCCCAATAATCCGTTTTAGAACGGTTAAGAAAAAGGGAAAATGAGCTAGAAGAGAGAGGAATATCAGAGAAGCCTACATCTCGAGAAGTGAAGATCGCAAGTACTCACAATGAAGAAAGGCTAAGAGGAAAAGCGCTTCCAAGAGCATATCAATACAGGGAGAAAAATAACCTACTCTGAGAACCGAGATCATGCTGTGTAATATTGTCCAAATATATTGGAAGCCGTTTAATGGGAAGAGAAGAAAAATAATTCCTAATACCTTTGAGAAGTACTAAGGATTTGGAAAAGAGGCTGGAGTAGTCTGAATGCATCTGACGGAAAACTGGATCATCCCCAACAATTTGTCGGAAAAAAAGAAACAGACATTAAAAGCAGAAAGTGGAAAAAATGCAGACTGTGGATGGAAACGAGAACTAGAATTATAGGTCTACTACTGTGACTGAAGGAAGGAGGTAGACTGGGTAAACCCAGCCTGATCTGCAAGCGATTTGATTTCGCCCGGCAACTCCGTCTGGAAACCCGTACATTAATTTCTACTGCTTCTGTTACACTTTAGCGGGAACAAATCACAGACTGGCTTATCCAACTGGTGCGCTATTGGTGGGTTTAACACGATGACCGATAGAGAAATGATGGGTCGTTGCCCGTTGATCACGCCTCTTGTGGTCTGATTGGTTGAAGGACTATCCAATTGCGTACAGAGTTATTCAAATAATGCTCGTTTATCATACCTCTTGTGCAGTAGAAAATAGAGAGCAGACTCCCCAGACCAATGTTCAATCTTAAATTTAGATTGGTCTGGTGATAGCCAGACAAGGAAGGTCTGGTGATAGCCAGACACTGACACAAAAAATCATCAGATTTGAGGTTAGAGGGGGCTAAAATGCTCAATCATTTATAATAAATATAACAATGTTCCATAGAAAAACCAAGAATTTAAATTTCATGGTGACTCTAACTCTCTTCCCTGCCATTGGTGGAATTTTCCATCATTTATGAGACAATGTTTCCTTGCCATTAGTCTCAGCCTCAGACGTCACACCCACGGACCGCTGAACGTCTGATGCAATTCAGGATTTTCAAAGTCGTCATTTGATTGTTTGAATTCTACAGGATGTCCGTGAGACGTGTATGTCGCGTTCTTTAATGGTCAGCCTGGAAACAGAGAATGCTATGACACCAAACCACCTCATGGGCAATCAACTAAATGCTTAATTTTCAAAAGTATGTGAAGTTTGTGAAATATGTAAATTTTGCGGAATAGACTCTTAAAATACACCCAAGAGTTTTACACTCCAGTCTGTTATTGTAGGGACATTGACGTTACATTTTTCAAGCCCCTAAACATGACATGTAAAGCAACCAATCACACTTTGTTTTGTTCCATGTCGAGAATCTCCTGATCAAAACAGGTGAAAAAAGGAGCAGAAGCAAGTGATAAAAGCATTACTTATCAGGGGCGGATCTATCGGGAGGCATGGGGTGGCATGGGGTGGCAACTGCCACCCTAAGAAAGACCATTGCCACCCCGTCTGCCACCCCAGCAGTGTATCCCAAATTCCCAATGTATAAAATATAAATTTTTTCCTCTACCTATTTACATCAGCGGCGCTCTAATGTGATGAGATAAAAGCAAGAAAACACGTCTTTCAGTAGTCCAAACAAGGGACGCTTAGTGATCAGCAACACAACTAGCGTTATCATGAATAGATGACTCTATCGCCGTTTCACTCATACTCTGTTTGCAGTGCATATATTTTTTTTCCCCTGTACCCTTGTTAACTGGTTAGTTCGTTCACACTGCACGCGGATGCGGTCCAGCGGTGCGTTTCGAGTCTGCAGCAGTGTGGCGATCGTTTCCACACAGTCTATTTTTTGCTGTACTGCACGCGCTGAATTAAAGTGACAGGGCATTGTTCACAATAAAATAAACATGTATTGAACTGAAAATCTAGTAGGCCTAATTTCACCACAGATGCATATTATGTAAAGTCTACTGTTTCAAAGTCAACACATGAAACGGCTTCGATTAGGCTAAAGCAAGGAAAACGACATTTTAAGGTAAACAAGGAAACATAATGGAGAGCACTCGTTCTTTCTTGGAGGTGGAGAAACAAAGTTTTTATGACCTACAGGATTTCTTGTAAAAAGATTTAAAAATGAAAGAAAAGACTAGAATTTTTTTTGTTAATTGTAAATTTTAATGTAAAATGTTTTTGTTTAACACAGGCCTATGTTTAAATATTTTGGCACTTCCATGAGCAACATAATATACATCTAAAGTACTATGCTATATAAATATAAAGTAGGCTTACTGAATAAAACGTTGTTTAGGCTAAATGTAGGCCGAGTGCGTTTAAACGTGACATCTATGAAAGAGTTTATTGCAATGCTGACATGCCATCATGTTCAGTAACGTTTGGATTTGTAAAGAAAAATAATTAATAAATGTTGTGTTTGTAGTATACAACCGCAAACCAGTTGCGCACTGAAAACGTGGCAATTGTGAAAATTGTGTTAGCCTACGCACCGCGTTTGTGTGAAGCGGGTGTAATGTTTTACTAACGATTTAAAAACTTTAACTTTAAAACTATTGAGTGTAGTGTACATTTAGAAAGTCTAAACTCTCTTTGTATTTTTTGTTACGTCTTGCGGGATACTAAACGAAAGGCTGACATCCAGAGTTTTTTTAAACCAAAAAAAAAAGGGAAATCAGAGAGTGGAAGGTGCAGATAAGACAGAAAAATCTGTACGTACAAATTAAGTTGTGGAAGGCAGCAGAGAAGATGGAGTGGTGGAAGAAAGAAATATAGAAATGGATGACAAAGAGCTAGATAGAGGTGATGAGACATACAAGAAATACAGCATGAAGCGAGTGAAGAGGTGAAGAGAGAGGACTAAGGGTGGAAGAGAGCTCAGACATTGAAAGAGAAGAGAGCGCTTGAGACACCAGCTGTCAGGTGTCAGGTGCCCATGGTATGTTGTGTTCAATGTTCATTTATTTGTATAACCTATAAGTTCTAATTTGATCTGGCCTTGTGAACCATATATTATGGTTTCAATCAGTGCTTTTGTTATTAGATTCTGGTGAGGCAAGATATGTGATGACTTTTGATTGGCATTTTGTTGCTCTTGTTGCACTAAAACCTTTATTTATTTATATATATATATATAAACAGGTCCTTCTAAAAAAAATAGCATATTGTGATTAAAAGTTCATTATTTTTCATAATGTAATGATAAAATTAAAATTTCTTATATTTTAGATTAATTGCACACCAACTGAAATGTTTCAGGTCTTTTATTGTTTTAATACTGATGATTTTGGCATACAGCTCATGAAAGGAATTTTGGGTTATCTAAAAAAATTAGCATATCATGAAAAGGTTCTCTAAACGAGCTATTAACCTAATCACCTGAATCAACTAATTAACTCTAAACACCTGCAAAAGATTCCTGAGGCTTTTAAAAACTCCCAGCCTGGTTCATTACTCAAAACCGCAATCATGGGTAAGACTGCCGACCTGACTGCTGTCCAGAAGGCCATCATTGACACCCTCAAGCGAGAGGGTAAGACACAGAAAGAAATTTCTGAATGAATAGGCTGTTCCCAGAGTGCTGTATCAAGGCACCTCAGAGGGAAGTCTGTGGGAAGGAAAAAGTGTGGCAAAAACGCTGCACAACGAAAGAGGTGACTGCACTGAGGAAGATTGAGGAGAAGGACCGATTCCAGACCTTGGGGGACCTGCGGAAGCAGTGGACAGAGTCTGGAGTAAAAACATCCAGAGCCACCGTGCACAGGCGTGTGCAGGAAATGGGCTACAGGTGCCGCATTCCCCAGGACAAGTCACTTTTGAATCAGAAACAGCGGCAGAAGCGCCTGACCTGGGCTACAGAGAAGCAGCACTGGACTGTTGCTCAGTGGTCCCAAGTACTTTTTCGGATGAAAGCAAAATTTGCATGTCATTCGGAAATCAAGGTGCCAGAGTCTGGAGGAAGACTGGGGAGAAGTCCAGTGTCAAGTACCCACAGTCAGTGATGGTCTGGGGTGCCATGTCAGCTGCTGGTGTTGGTCCACTGTGTTTTATCAAGGGCAGGGTCAATGCAGCTAGCTATCAGGAGATTTTGGAGCACTTCATGCTTCCATCTGCTGAAAAGCTTTCAAAAACTGGGCTTTTCCATCTGCTGAAAAGCTTTCAAGAACCCCATAGAGAATCTGTTGGATATTGTGAAGAGAAAGTTGAGAGACACAAGACCCAACACTCTGGATGAGCTTAAGGCCGCTATCGAAGCATCCTGGGCCTCCATAACACCTCAGCAGTGCCACAGGCTGATTGCCTCCATGCCACGCCGCATTGAAGCAGTCATTTCTGCAAAAGGATTCCCAACCAAGTATTGAGTGCATAACTGAAAATAATTATTTAAAGGTTGACTTGTTTTAAAAACACTTTTCTTTTATTGGTCGGATGAAATATGCAAATTTTTTGAGTTTTCATGAGCTGTATGCCAAAATCATCAGTATTAAAACAATAAAATACCTGAAATATTTCAGTTGGTGTGCAATGAATCTAAAATATATGAAATTTTAATTTTATCATTATATTATGGAAAATAATTAACTTTTATCACAGTATGCTAATTTTTTGAGAAGGACATATGTATGTATGTATGTATGTATGTATGTGAATGAATGCATCACATCTTAATCTAAATGCACTACAACTTGTGGTTTATATGTATTTGCCATGTGTTGGTGATAAAATAAACCAGTACTTGATGCATTGAGGCTTACAGTATAATCATGTATAATCTTTTTTTTTTTTTTTCAAGCTTTGTAAATGAATATTGATATGAACTTGTACTCACTTTAAGTTTGCACTCCAGCTTTTAGGTTCAGGCAAAATCTATCACACAGCAGTCTTTGATCTTTATAGACCATTAAAAATGTGTGCACCGTGTATATACACTGAATATGTATATTATTACTTGAATCCACAAGAACCATGCAAGGATGCTTGCTTCAGTGTTGCCACCCCTCATAGTTCTCATGCCACCCCCAAAATAATTTTCTAGATCCGCCCCTGTTGCTTATGCATGTTGTAGTCTTTGAAAAAAGCTTTTTGTTCAAGATGTTTTTTGTATGAAACTTACCCACATTCAATTGTTGATTTAAAAAAAATATAGAAGAAAATATAGACTGTCACTGAAGCAGTCACTGAACGTTTTTATCGTAAAACATTTGTCAAATATTAAATGTTTAGCTACTTACATCTTACAACGCACTCTTTCACTGCTATAAAGTGTTGCATTGGAATTCGCACTACCAGTAAGCCCCGCCTTCTTTGATTTGATTGGCCATCTCACAGTCTGACAGTGATGAGTGCTGTTAGACCACTGAGGCAGACCAAACTAAAAATTTAACATTTTACTTTTTTTATCCTAGCAACAAACAGAGTGGTGTGTAATGGAGTACAGCAGAGCAGCATCAACAATATCAAATATTGGGGGGGACCATTTGGCTATTTCTATTTATTCGGGGTGACTTGTCCCCCTCAATGTTTATGGTGGTTACAGCCGTGCTGTAATGTAGAGTTAATGAATTCTTGTGATGAAATGAAACCTCATTGTCCTGTGTTCTCTGTTTTCCTAGCTGGTATTGTCCCAGGGAGTGCAGTGCTACGGTTTGAACTGGAGCTGGTGTCTCTGCAGAAGGGGGTTCCTGAAGGCTACCTGTTCGTTTGGCTCGAAGATAGTCCAGTTCAGCTCTTCGAGGCTCTAGACATCAACCAGGACCAACAGGTCCCTTTAGAGGAGGTCAGTTTATGGATCTTGTGAAATCCATTTAATTTTTTTCTCAAATTCTCTTTTTTTTTTCATATACATTTTTCTGGAATCTAAGCCACCTTTTTCCTAATGAGTCTACTGCGTTTCAGATTATGGGAGGCACTTCCAGTTTGGGAAAGTTCCACTCAAAAAGACAAACTAATAATTTCAAATCATAAGGTTGTGCTGAAAAAAAATCCTTATCCATCATGTTCTGTTTTCAGACAGTCAGGAGAATAAAGTGACGCTTGGTATTTTAATATTGTAATATTGCTGTGGGAAAAAATCAAGCTTTTGGGGTTATTCATGGTCTGTTGTAGTAATTTGTTCCTTTTGATGTTCGATGGTTGAAGGGTGAGTAGAATAATGTCATCACATTGTACCCAGTTTTTGAAAATGTTTATTACTGCATTCATAGAGTGAACCTTTCACTGATTGTTTACATTTTAACTCCCATAATTCAGTCATCAGTCAAGCATCATAAG
Source organism: Gobiocypris rarus (assembly GCA_023029165.1). Taxonomy (NCBI): domain Eukaryota; kingdom Metazoa; phylum Chordata; class Actinopteri; order Cypriniformes; family Gobionidae; genus Gobiocypris; species Gobiocypris rarus. The sequence goes on from CM040920.1 coordinate 11,299,878, forward strand.
GGTGTAAAAATTGAATTGGTTATATTCAATTTTAGTAAGCATAAAGCATATCTAACTAACTGAAATTATGAATTTTGAAATTATGAACTGAAATTTTTCAGAAATGTTGTGTTGTCTGTTTATTTACACAGATTTATTATCATAGACGGTGTTAATAAAATTAAGGCATAAAATATAATATATTTATAATAATAATATAATATTACTTTGAGAATTCCATTCTACTGTACTGTAGTAATATATTTAAAATATTAAAACTAACTTATTTTGACGGGTTATCATGAAGACCTTTGATTTTCACATTCTAATACTAAACTCACTGACGTGATGACTAGTTATGACACTACTGTATTGCATTATCTTTAATACTAGTGACATACTTACCACTTGGCTCTGTTTTTATTCAGGGCACATGGTCTTTGAACTTAAATGGTTGCTTGTTTTAGAAAGTGTCACTGTCTGACAAACCTCGCTTTCCTACCTCGTCTCTCCGCAGTTTTCACAGTTCATCAAACAGCAGGTATCAGAAGGGAAAGGTCGTCTGAAACCAGCTCAAGATCCAGACAGTGTCATCACAGACATGTTCAAGAACCAGGACAGGAACTCTGATGGTCTGATCACTCTGGATGAACTTAAGCTAAAAGCAGATGAAGACGCAGAGAAAGCACGTCACGAAGAACTGTGAAACATACACATGTGAATGTACATGCATTCAGACAGAGAACAAAGCAACAGACTCATAATCCTGAGGCTGAAAACCGGACCAACAGGCTTACCAGTATTAAAAGTGTACATTTGATTGTTACATATTTTTATACTTTTACAATTTTCAGATCTCTAAATGCATTCGTGCCATTGAATAAAAAGTTCCAAACTAAAGTGTTTGCAAACATTTTATTTTGAAATGAATCATTATGACTACACTTACAAAATTTTCAAGTGAGCTATTTTAGTTAAATTTTTTTTGGATTTAAAATAAGCGAGTATACTTTGTCTCGTTTTTTGGACTTAACAAAATGATACTTTGCTGAATGAATACCTAAATAGGAACCTAGTAGTGTGTACTAGCAAGTGCAAAAATAAGTTAGATAGAAACTATATGTGTGTTGTTAAGTTCACTTAAAGAACGTTTACTGTGTATTACTGCTCATTGTAACATTTATAAACTAAAAAGTAGGCCAATTTTGTCCCTTAAATGTATACTAGAACATTGATTTTTACAATACTTGCTACATGAAGTATACTTGGTAGATATAATTGGACTTAAGTTTTTTCTTTCTTTTCTTCCCCCTAAGGGTACAAGTCAGAGGTTCTTCATGCATGATGGATTTGTTCATTCTTCCTATTATAATGCTCTTGTGTGGTGGATGATTTTCCAGCTATAAATATGAATGTAGATGTTTTAAGCATATAAGAAGGCATTTGAGTTTTTGACAACTTGCTGGATAGTGGTGTTTAGTACAATTCTGCCTTATTATATTTGCATTGGTTTCTATTGCACTTTCTGTATATAGATTTGTGTCCACTATTCACCAAATATTAAACATTTAAATTAATAATACACTTGAATGGCAAATGGTCTGCTCAGTATGCTCATATGACGTTTCTGGGAAAAGAATACACGTGCCTTAGAAAAACACTGGTGCGCATTTGAGACAAAACAATGGCACTGAAATATAAGATATGTCTTTCAGTTAAGACGGCTAAATGTATTTTAGTCTGAGACTAGGTTTAAGCCTTGTCTGTGAAACCGGGCAAATTTGTGGTCCTCTAACTCACACAGGGTTCCCACTCTTTCAGAGACCATTTTCCTGGACATTTTCAGTTTTACTACGACAGGAGTAAAAGACAAGGATCATGCCAAAGATTGCTCTCTAAGTCGTTAAAAGGCGTACAGTTTATTGCAATGAATTAACTATAAAAACAGTTTTTACTATGAGCTCTTATACATTATGATTATGGAAGCTTGTTTACGCCTCAGAATAAAAAGAAAAGTTAATTGTGACTTTTTATATAGCTATTCTAACTTTCTCGCAATTGCGAGTTTACATAATTGTGATTTAGGCCTGGTTTCGCAGACAGGGCTTAGATTAAGCCAGGATTAGGCCTTAGTTAAATTAGGACATTTAAGTAGCTTTTATAAACGTGCCTTAAAAAAAACACACACACAAAAAAAACATTACTGGTGTGCATCTTAAGGCAAGGCAAGGCAAGTTTATTTATATAGCACATTTCATACACAATGGCAATTCAAAGTGCTTTACATGAAAATGAAATTAAAATAGTGATAAGAATTAAGAATACCACGTGTAAGACTTAAAAATAAAACAGGATAATTAAAAACAGTTGTAAAGAGAATTTTTAAAATAAGAAGACAATAGAAATATATAGTTGTAAAGATATTTAAAAGAATAAAATTATTACAGTGTATATATAGATAAAAATAAAATAAAAATAAAAATTAAGATGATGCATAGATTAGAATAGGTGCAATCAGTCGGACGTACAGTGGCACAGTGCTCATTCAGTAAAGGCACAGCTGAACAGATGTGTTTTGAGTCTAGATTTGAATGTGGCTACTGTTGGAGCACATCTGATCTCTTCTGGAAGCTGGTTCCAGCTACGGCTGGCACAATAGCTGAACGCAGACTCTCCTTTCTTTGAGTGAACTCTTGGTATTTCTAGCTGACTTGATCCTGATGATCTGAGTGATCTGATGGGTTTGTATTTAATCAGCATATCTGCAATGTATTGAGGTCCTAGGTCATTGAGTGATTTATAAACAAGTAATAATATTTTAAAATTGATCCTAAATGTAACTGGAAGCCAGTGTAAAGACAAAACAATGGCAGTGATATATGTTAAGATATGCCAGTTCAAGTTGCTTTCAGTTAAAACAGCTCAAACATGCATTTTAGTCTGGGACTACCTTAAACCTTGTCTGTGAAATCGGGGGATAAACTCGCAAATTGTCGCAATTCTGAAAAAATAATTGGATTGGAAAATAATTTTTCCTGAGAATATCTCACAATTCTGAGAAAAGTCAGAATTGCAAACTCACAATTGTGCAAAAAAGTCAGAATTGTGAGTTTATATTACACAATTCTGACTTTATAACACATTTGTGAGTTTATATCTAAATTATTAGATTAGGTAGCTGCTTACCAGTTAACATTCACTGCATACATTTGAGCATTAGCATTAGTAATAGCATTTGCTAACTGCTGCAAGTGGCAACAAACATTATCATTGAAACTACATCTCTCACTTGTCAAACTCACCATCCTTGAACATAGCACTTTCTGCAACTAGGGTAATTGTTATGGCCAGTGATAAACTCTTTATACTCAGCTAAAGAAACAACTTTAAAATAAATATCCAAACTGAAAAAAATTATTTGTCCTGCTTGTTCAAATTGCTTAATTAAAATGAGCTAAAGCAACACAATTGCTATAAATTTTGTCCTAACTTAATATGATTGTGTTCAATCCACTTAAATAAGTCAAGAGAATAAGCCAAGTTGAAGTTTACTTAAAGGGGTACTTCAGTGCTGGGAAGATGAATCTGTATTTAAACTGGGTCATTAATGTAGTAGAAATGTGAAATTATTTTTGAATTTGGTGCCTTCTAGACTGAGAAAACACAGAAAATGTATTTCTCATGAGGATAAAAGACAACAATTGCCAGAACGCACTGCTTCACTGCCCTACTCTAGGCACGGCTAGTCGGCTACTGGATTACTTGCCTACCACGTTCATTTTCAAAAATCAGTTAAGTTAGAGACACTACAATTAAAAACTGAACGTGTCTGTTCAATATAATGCGAGTGAGACGATTGAGCGTCACGGCACAAACGCAGCAGGATCGGATTACATTCATCACATGAGCTGAGGTGATTCACAGCGCGTGATCAGTCTGGCGCGTGTTCAGTTCATGTCTTTGGAAGCATAACTTTCATAGGAAGTTCATTTTAAAAGTTAAAACACTCACTTTGGTCTCCACCACTCTGTTTACATGAATCTCCGCAGCTCCGCGAGCCGAGTGCTGTAAATGCGATGTTGAAAACATGTGGAAATAGCGCCCTCTGCTGGCTGTAGTCTTCAGCCTCTGGCCGAAAACTCCTCCGATGATGCAAAATGACAATATTTGCGTCATCTGAGGAATTTTTCCAGAAATAAAATACATAATTCTCTCGTCTCAGGGTCATATGAGGGGGGAAAGTACGATAATTTGAATATACCCCTGGGTTTCTACTAATACAAAGCTTAATGCTAATCGCTGAAGTAACCCTTTAATCTGTTTGTGTTGAGAATACAAGAATGATTTGTGTTGCATTAACTGAAACTGGGCGGGGCTAGTTAGTTCCCAGCATGCTTTGCATATGGCTAATTCAAGAGAGAGTAAATGTTATTTTATAGGTAAAAGTGTTTTATGTTTAATGTTTTTTTGAATAAGATGAGAAAGGGGGAGACTTGAATCAATTAAGTGTTTAATAGTAGTTAATATTCAATATTTTTTTTAATTATTAGAACAATTTAAATATCAGTGGGTTACCATTGTGGAGAACAGTGGAGCATTTGCTTAGATTGTGGATTGATAGAGCTAAAGTCATAATTGCTTTGCTGAAGAAGCTGTTTTAATGCTTAGCATTATGCTAATATATGTTTTACTGGAAAGTTTGTCAACCATCTATGTGCAGTAAAGTATTTCAGTTGTGTAACAAAGTATATAAAATTGAAGTGAATGAATGTATGAAATGTAATGCCTGAATTATATCAGGGAGCCATTTAAAATTCACTTTGCGACTACTTAATTGGGTCACTTAAAATGTGTTCATTCTATGATGCTGAAGTTACATGAACCAATTATGTTTGTTTTAACTTAATTGATTCATGTGGGACCGATGTACACAATTAAATCATGTAAATCAAACACACTTTTTTTTTCCAGTGCAGGTCAACAAGATTTTCCAGGATATTTTACGTTTTCTCGAAGTTTCCATGTGTTTTCCAGGACTGGAAAATTTGTCATAAATTTTCCAGGTTTTACAGGACGAGTGGGAACCCTGACAAACCCCTTGACTGTAGTAATTAACTTTCTATTGCAAACTTAACCTTTATTGAGGGTGATGGATTAGATTATGATCCCAAAATCAAAACTATCAGACTATTTACTTATTTAATTTACTGGTTTTATAGTGTAGATTGATTCATCAGTACGTTACTCCAGACTTATTCTCTATTTGTTCTATACTTAGAACCTAACAAGTATCCAATATAATGTAACAATAATAAAGTAGGGCTGACATGCTCAGATTCTGCTGCATTTTGAACCAATTGAAGCTTGTTGCATCTTATAGTAATCTAGTTTTTTACACTGTTGATCCTATCTGTACAATTTTTATCATATAACACTGACTACTTTTAACTTAATTGATTCATGTGGGACCGATGTACACAATTAAATCATGTAAATCAAACACACTTTTTTCCACTCCGCCTCCCGGTCTTCGAGATCTCCACTCAGAACCGCTTCTCCCTCTTCGCGAGACGGAACGCGACGCTGTGGTCATCGGTTCTTCCATCGTCCGGCATGTCCGCGCTACTTCAGGTAAAGGTAAGGTGCGCACTCACTGCTTTCCTGGTGCACGTGTTCTCGATGTCGCTGCACAGGTTCCCGAGATCCTGAACGGTGACGAGCGCATCGGAGCTGTCGTGCTGCACGCGGGAACGAACGACATCAGGCTGCGGCAGACGGAGATTCTGAAGAAGGACTACAGGAGTCTGGTCGAGACGGTGCGCAGAACATCGCCTGAAGCAACGATCATCGTGTCTGGACCCCTTCCCACGTACCGACTAGGACATGAAAGGTTTAGTAGATTACTTGCTCTAAATGAATGGTTAATGTCATGGTGTAATGAACAGAAGCTGCTCTTTGTAAATAATTGGAATCTGTTTTGGGAGCGACTTAGGCTCTTCCGTCCTGATGGCCTCCACCCCAGCAGAATCGGAGCGGCTCTACTGTCAGACAACATCTCCAGGGCGTTACACACCACCATATGACTAGTAAGTCAAAGTTTAAATCACAGTCTTTGCTGTCCTAACTTATTTGACATAAGTACAAATGTAGAACATTATATAGAAACTGTGTCTATTCCTCGCTTAGTGAGGTCAAACTTTAAATCTACTGTAAGATCTAGGAAAAATCTAATTGTGATTAAACCAGAAAATCTCAATATTAGTGAACAAAAACAATTTCTAAAACTAGGTCTTTTAAACATTAGATCGCTCACACCTAAGGCGGTTATTGTAAATGAAATGGTCACAGATAATAGTTTCGATGTACTTTGCCTTACTGAAACCTGGCTTAAGCCAAATGATTATTTCGGTCTAAATGAGTCTACTCCACCAGGATACTGTTATAAGCATGAGCCCGTCTGATTGGTCGTGGCGGCGGTGTTGCAATAATCTATAGAGATATTCTAAATGTTACTCAGAAAACAGGTCACAGGTTAATTCGTTTGAAGTACTAGTGCTAAATGTTACGCTCCTAGATGTAAGAAAGAAAACCGTATCTCTAGCCTTGGCTACTGTATATAGACCTCCAGGGCCCTATGCTGATTTCCTAAAAGAGTTTGCAGACTTTCTCTCAGATCTATTGGTCAATGTCGATAAAGCATTAATTGTTGGAGATTTTAACATACACGTAGATAACACAAATGATGCGTTAGGGGCTGCGTTTACAGATCTATTAAACTCCTTTGGGGTCAAGCAAAACGTCACTGGTCCGACTCATCGTCTTAATCACACACTAGATTTAATTATATCACATGGAACCAACCCAACCGATATAGATATTATACGACAAAGTGATGATGTCACTGACCATTACATGGTAACTTGTATACTGCGTGCTGAAATCTGTCATGTTGCGCCACGTTATCGACCAGGCAGAACAATCCTTCCAACCACTATAGATAGATTCTCAAATAGCTTACCTGATCTGTCTCAGCTGCTCAGTGAACCCAAACAAACAGATGAACTAGAGGAAATGACTAGCAGTATGAGCACCATTTTCTCTAGTACATTAGAAAATGTTGCACCAATTAGATTAAAAAAGTTAGAGAGAAAACTAAAGCACCATGGTACAACAGTGCTACACATGTCATCAAGAGAGAAACTCGTAACTTAGAGCGTAAATGGAAACAAACTAATTTAGAGGTCTTTAGAATCGCGTGGAAAGATAGTACGTCACGTTATAAAAGGCCTAAAAGCAGCCAGGGCTGAGCATCTCCGCAAACTAATAGAAAATAACCAAAATAATCCAAGGTTTTTATTTAACACCGTGGCTAGATTAACAAATAAACAAGCATCGCCTGAGCAAAATATTCCGTTACAGTTTAGTAGTAACGATTTTATGAATTTCTTCACTGAGAAAATAGAAAGCATCAGAAACAGAATTGTAAATGTACAACCTTTAATGATGTCTTATGATTCAACCTCAATTATCGCCCCTCAAGAAATACTACACCGCTTTACAACTATAGGACAGTTAAATAAAGCTAAATAAACTTATCATTGCATCTAAACCAACAACATGTTTATTAGATCCAATACCCACTAAACTACTGAAAGAGCTGTTACCTGTAGTGGAAGAGCCTCTTCTCAATATTATTAACTCGTCTTTATCTTTAGGACATGTTCCAAGAATATTCAAGTTGGCAGTCATAAAACCTCTCATTAAGAAGCCACAATTAGATCATAATAGCCTAGCAAATTACAGACCCATTTCAAATCTTGCATTTATGTCTAAAATACTAGAAAAAGTTGTGTCTGCTCAATTGTGCTCTTTCTTGCAAGAAAATGATATCTATGAAAAATTTCAATCGGATTCAGACCACACGATAGCACAGAAACTGCGCTCGTTAAAATCACAAATGATTTACTTCTAGCTTCTGACCAAGGCTGTATCTCAATACTAGTTCTACTCAATCTTAGTGCTGCGTTCGATACTATAGATCATAAAATACTCTTAGATCGACTTCAAAATTACACTGGTGTTCAGGGAAAGGCATTAAACTGGTTTAGATCGTACTTATCAGACCGCTACCATTTTGTCTGTCTAAATGGGAAAAAAATCAAAGATAACGTCAGTAGACTATGGGGTGCCGCAAGGATCTGTGTTAGGCCCTCTGCTATTCTCAATATATATGCTGCCACTTGGTAATATTATAAGAAAACATGGAATTAATTTCCACTGTTATGCTGATGACACTCAATTATATATTTCATCACGACCAGATGAAAACGCTAAATTATCTAAACTGACAGCGTGTGTTGAAGATATTAAATACTGGATGAGTAATTTTCTGCTATTAAATTCAGATAAAACAGAGGTATTACTTATTGGTCCAAAAACGCCCACAAAACCTCTCACAATACAACTTTAACTTGGAAGGACGTCCTGTCACTTTATCCACTACAGTAAAAGACCTGGGTGTTATATTGAGCCACAACTTGTCTTTGAAAATCATATTTCATATGTTACAAGAACAGCATTTTCCACCTTAGAAACATTGCTAAGCTACGTAACATGCTATCTATTTCTGATGCAGAAAAAATTAGTTCATGCATTCATGACCTCGAGACTAGATTACTGTAATGCTTTATTAGCTGGTTGTCCTGCATCCTCAATAAACAAGCTACAGTTAGTCCAAAACGCAGCTGCTAGAGTTCTTACTAGGTCAAGAAAATATGATCATATAACACCAATTTTATCATCTCTACACTGGTTACCTATTAAGTTCCATTATCAATTACAAAGTATTGCTACTGACCTATAAAGCCCTAAATGGTTTAGCTCCAGTGTATTTAATGGATCTTCTATCGCCCTACAATCCATCGCTCTTTAAGATCACTAAACTCGAGACTTCTGGTCGTTCCTAGGATATCTAAGTCCACTAAAGGAGGAGGGCATTTTCACATTTAGCTCCTAAACTCTGGAATAGTCTTCCTGATATTGTTAGAGTTCAGACTCGCTGTCCCAGTTTAAAACTAGATTAAAGACGCATCTCTTTAGCCAAGCATTCACATTATAATTACCTTTTATACTACAGTTAAATCGGATCAAAAGCATTAATATTCTGAACAGCAGCTATGCTAATTATTTCCCATCTGCTTTTCTGTTATTATCTCGGACACTAGTCCCGAGGTAAATAGTTAGTCAGCTCAGTTTGTATCCAGCCTCTCATGGAGACTTCAGATGCCCCAACACCTGTGATGAGACGACTTGGCGCCTGTGAAGAGACGACTCAACGCCAGCGCTGTTATAGCGGCCTAAAATAATACATGATTGATTAATTTTTCTAACATTTTTCAATGTACATTTATAAAATGCACTTTCTGTAAAGCTGCTTTGAAACAATGTGTATTGTGAAAAGCGCTATACAAATATATTTGAATTGAATTGAATTGAACTACTGTTACATAGAAGTTTCTCTAAGCATCTGTAGAAAAGACTCAGCTTAAATATTATTTTCCCATACAGGTTTAATGCTCAAACCGTGATACTATATTGCTTGCAGCGATAGATGTCAATTTTCACACGCTGTCAGTGCATCAGTTGGGGAATAATCATATTCTATCTGAAAATGCGTCCATCAATCCATAATTAACACTGTAGTTTTTCATAAAACATTTTAGTAAACGGAAAAGTAACAGCACTTCAAGGGTGATAACCAACTAGGCAGAAGAACAACTCGTTGACAAAATCAGATTTTAATAAATATTTATTGCAAATCACTGAGATCCACAACATGTGCATACTTTATAACACATGCAACAAAACTATATTCGCCCTTGAAAGACTTTACAACAACGGGAGCAGGACAAAGGTAACATCCCAGCCTTGCTACTCTTACTGTCAGACACTTTCTCCATCGACACGCACACACCCCTTTCCTCTGTGCATGAAGGAAAGAAAACTGATATAGAGTTAAACACTATTAAACCACATCTCAACATGAGAGACACAAAACGTACATTTCCCATTTAGTAAATACAATATCTAAGATTCTACAGAGTCTCCAATATGCAGGAAAATGTTTGAAAAAGGCTTATTAATGTATTTTCAATCGTATTGTTTTTGTTTTTCCTCGTATGATAGGACTATGAAACTCTGCACAAGTCAAAACGAGAGCAATAGATACATTGTCAAAAGCCATTTCTATCTTGCATTTAGTAAAGGTTTTAACATCGAAGCGTAACATTAGGTCAGCTAAGATGACTTTCTTTAAGACTTTGGTATGGAATGGACTACAATAACAGTAAAATGTTCTTCAGGAGAACATTATGAATGTTTAAGCTGGTCTTGATGGTGCCAATGATTGAAGTTTTCACCCAGTGAAGTGCACTGAGGTTTCTTGTAAGACATTAAACATCACACATTGTAAAATATAAAAAGAGGGAATGTACAAAGATGAAACAATTGAAAGATGAAAAAATACTATGATTATAAATAGCTTTTGTAATAAAGACAAGGATGCAGTAATGGTAGTATCTGTATGAGCCATACCATAATTGGGAATGTACAACAGTTCACTGGGGAAACACTGCTCAAATCAAACATAAGGACAAAACACAGACCAATGTCTCAAGGTGGCTAAAAATATGAATGAAAACTTAACTGGCACAGACGTCAAGACTGATGACAAAATAATTTTGGAAGGTTGTAAAAGTCATGCACACACTGAGGTAATGGTTCCTTGACTTTATTCTGAACATGTCTAACTGTATTATGTGTAGCCTTCACACTTCTATAACTGATGCCATGACTGTGTTGATTCCCTGTGCATGAAAGTTGAAAAAGTACAAATATAATAATAAAATAAGAATAAAGATTAAGACAAGGGCTAACTCTGAAATGAAGTGCTTGTAGTTGTAGAGAATGCATTGCCAAATACAGCCAAAGACTGTGAAAGCATTGCATTCAAGTGCAAAACAAATTAAAATCATCACAATTAAGACCAGGAACTAATAAACAAGTGGTTCTTGTAGTAACTCATGGTTTGCACAGAAAATGTGAACTATTTTGAACTGCCGATTCATTACAGCGGGACTAAGGAATTGCTGAACACTTGTCACTCTGCAAAAGAATCGAAAACCCCACAAATGTAGCAGGACAACCATCACCACATGGAACGCTATGACTCGAGATAAATTAAGTGCAGCATTCTGCAACTTGCCAACAGCGGGAATAAGGCAAATTCATGCAAGGCCATGAAACAATGTTTCATGTGAACGGATATTTACAAACTTATCTTTTTTACATATTTATAGGATTCCATTATACAAACAGTCACATTGAAAATACTCTTCTTTATCAGCATCAGCCATTTCATTCACTCTCTCAGTGATGAAATGTCACAAGTAAACAAATAACACACATTTCAATGAGAATGGGATCATGGGAATGCTAAAGACACTATATTATCTCTTTTTTCGCAGCAGTTCTTCTATTGCTGCTCTCAGCATTCAATCTGCGATTGTAACTGCCTACGTAGAGTTAACGTGCGACGATGTAACTGCTGCATTTGCTGCATACGGTCCCTCTGGCGTGCCAAATTCTGTGGCATTGGGTAGCGCTGACACCCATAAAGAAAGCGGTAGGGAATGCGCACGTGGCACGCTGTGGCACGACAGCGTGGTTGAGGCATGGGCGGCAGAAGCATCCAGCGTTTCCGCTCGGCACAATACCGATACGCCTCTTTTCGATACTGCTTATCCACATCGTCACTGTTCTTCCAGCCACCAATCACAAACACATCATCACCAAGATAGCAGATAGCTGCTCCCTCAATACTGGTTACTTCTGGGGGAAGACTCTCAAGAATATCATCAGAGATCCTTGCGGTGATCTTCTGCCGAGCTGCATCATCACGTACGTTGGTATAACTCTTGGGACAGCAGGAAGCTGTGTGGTAGAAGTTAGTTGATGCTACAGCCATTTGGAACAAGCAGTAGTTGTCGATAAGTGGTAACGAGTCAACTTCCTGCCACTGGCGACTGTCAGTGTCGTAGCGAGTAGTGACCGTCTTCAACCCATCATCGCTGTCAGTATCTACAGGTGTTCGTGCTGTTACGTAAACATATCGATCTTCGACGCTAATGGCCTTGACGTCTCTCAAAATCTTAGGGGCAGATTCTAGGTTGTGCCACTTGTCTTGGTCGGGTTCATACACACTCACATCCTTGAAGCCAGGGCTGAAGTTGCCATGACCGCCAATACTATACAGAATATTTTTGATGCATGTGAGCCCAAAGGAATGCTTTCGTGTGGTGAGGTTGCTCACTTGTTCCCAGGTGTTGCGATTTGGATTGTAGCGCTCCACCGTCTTGGCAAATCCTGGTTCCATGGACCCAGCCACGTATACATGTGTATCAGTGGCAGCAATAGCGTGACCATCCAGATGGTTATGGATGTGTGGCAAATTGACCCAACGGTCCTCGTATACAAAGTACCCTACACACTCACTTAGATAGTCGCCTCCTTCAGAGACTCCACCGACCACCATGATAACATCCATGTTCTGGCCAAATCTTGGTTGGAATGTGGCCATGTATGAGGCCCAGAACTCTGTATCTGCAGATTTTAGGTTCTCGAAGCGGATCGCATGACCCTCCACAGCCTCTGACACAAGCTGTAGACAGGCTGCGTTCTGTGCGACCAGTGGCTCATTCTTCACAACTCTTGTAAGATAGGTCGGCTTTATCTGTGGCAGCCTGAGGAGACGAAAGAGCTCCTCAAAATACTTCACACGTTCTTCTGAGTTCTTCTGAACCCATTTGACCACAGCATCAAACAGAACCTCCTCAGAGTCAACTGTTATCTCTGCGTCAGACAGCCAGTCTCTCACCAGGTGGAACGGAAGTGTGTAAAATTCCTCATCCTGAATGACTTTGTGGAAGTTGCGACGAATCATGTCAGCAGCACGCAAGGCCAGCTGATCCAAAGTGTACATGTGTGCAAGGCTATGGACGGCCACACAGTTGCCCAGGCTGAGCTTCCTCTTGAGAAATTCTCCACAAAAATCTTTCAGTTGCACAAGCAAGAACCTGAGAGTGGAAAAGAAAATACATTATTTTAGGTCTTACAAAAATCCCACAACATTACAGGTAAGACATATGATATTTGTTCTAGTAGTTAGCTAGGTCTGGGCTTTATGATGACATACAGTATAAGGCAATGATTAGGGCTATGATGGTGGCAGTTTGCGGTGGTAATGGACCAACTTCCGGTGGTGGCGTGGTGGTTTGCGGGGTGGGTACACACCTACGTTAATGTTATGTTTTAGGGTTGTGCCGATGGACGATATCATCGTCCATCGTGATGGCTGACTAACATCACGATGGAGCACCACCATCGTGAAGCCACGCCCCCCGTTGAGAGTGCGACATACACTAATCCTCTTCTATAGTTAAACTAAAAACTTTGCAGGGATTGCTCTGTAAATTAAATTGAGAGTATAACTAAAGCATATATGATATTTTAAATACTGTAGACTATGCATTACATTTTTAAATAATCAATTTCATAAGCATGCATGTTTATTTTAGCACTTCTGTCAGTGAAACAACACTACAGCCTGTAAAACATTTAAATGATTATCAGTTAATAATGGTAACATAAAGATTGAGACAATTAAATATTAGTTTAAAAAAAATGTTTTATTTCCCCACAAAGATGCCAGCTTTGAGATGAATGTGGGACACGAGCTGGAGACACCTTCTCGAATATCTTTGTCTTAATGTTTTCTCCTGATGTTGCAAAGCAACACGTGTTGTAAAACAACATGTTTTTGGTAATATATTCACATACAAAACACGGGGATAATAACAAAATTATAGTTTTAAATAGAAAATAGTATTTATGTAAGGAGGTATATTAAAATAAAAAGTGCACAACTCTTTACTTTGTTTCCCCTCACGTGCAACCTAGTGCGGGTGAGTCCTTATTTGGGTTATTAAAATAACGAAATAGAAAATAGTATTCATGTAAAGAGATAGTAAAATACAGATATAGTCAATTATATTTTTTTATTTAAAAAATAAATTAAAAAACGACGATATCATCGTCCATCGCGATGTTTTACTGTAAACATCGTCAACTGCCAATTTAGGGGACATCGCCCAACCCTATTATGTTTCCATGGCTGTGAGCAGAACCATAGAAAAACGCTTTGATCTCGCCACGCTTTGATCTCGCCACCACGTGGTCACGTGGTTCATAGAGCTCCCAATACTATTGGTCGCTCTGTGACACGCTTTACTTCCGCATTCCTCAGGTCCGTTTATGGGAGTGTCGTAACTTTGTTTTTCAATGGGTCTGGCTGCAGGGTAAAATTTAATTGTGAGCCTATTATTTATTTTGTAAATAAAACGTTCTGCTTCCCTCCTGTCATAATATTCACGTAAAAAAACAGCATTCACATACAAAAAAATTGTTTGGCCGACCACCGCCGGTGCTACTCAGCCTCTACCACCGCGGTGGTGCGGATGTCACGTTCACCGACACAGATCTAGACCACTGCAGTGGTAAAAAGCTGCCACCGTCACAGCCCTAGCAATGATATCAAGTGTCTATTGATAGATATTATGCTATACTGTTTATTAGTGTTATTAAATATAATAAGTTGTGAAAATAATTGACAAGTGTGTGCACAGAAAGTCAACTCTCTCAGAAAGCATGCAATCCTGAATTTAGTTCCGCTTGATGGTCGTTAAAGTGCCTGTATTGGCGAGTATTCACAATGTGTCTAAAGTTAACATAAAGAGTTGGGAATGAAAATGTTTCAGTATATTTGATCCATGCTGCTATCTTGCACTAGGGCTGTGATAAAAATATAGATTTCTTGATTTTAATTGATTCTCATTTTAATGAACTGATAGATTCTTAAAGGGATAGTTCACCCAAAAATGAAAATTGTGTCATCATTTACACTCCCTCAAGTAGTTCCAAAACTACGAGTTTCTTTGTTCTGTTGAACACGAAAGAAGATATTTTGAAGAATGTTTGTAACAAAGCAGATAGAGCAACCATTGACTACCAGAGTATTTTTTCCCCTACTATGGTAGTCAAGGGTTGCTATGGTTGTAAATTATGACAATTTTCATTTTTGGGTGAACTATCCCTTTAAATCCCAAGAAGCGATCTTTCAGTCTGTTTTCAGTTGATGAACGAACAAAACTTCCATCCAATAAAGAATTAGATGAAAATCTTTTTTTTGTTTTTAATTAGCTTTGCTACTTTTGATACAAGTCTCAGCTTTCAAATTCTGTCAACTTTATTAAGAAATTCAAACAATAAATACCATTTTGATGCTCTTTAATGTGTAGTGCCACTAGCACTTCAGTTCAAGCGAATTAAGCGGCAGCGTGGAGAGCATATAGACTGATCATCTTTTCCTCTTTACTGCTAGTTATAGCACAATAAAAACCATGAATGAACATCAGAAGTTACAACGTACAGAAATCTCTATCATGTCTCCATCAGTGTTTCAACCGAAGAAAGGCGCCAATACAACAGCTTGTAAATAATATGTCAAGCAGAGGGCAAACATCAGGGCCTTCTAGGCCCTCAGAGAAGGCCTAAACTATTCTAAAAATAATATTTACACACTAAGTTTAAAAACTTTTAAATAAAGTAATCAGTTCTAATTAGTTTAGTTATTTTAGGAACTTATAATTTGACAATAAACATTTAAATCTTTTTGAGGAGATAAACCTTTCACAACTGCCTATTCAGTTTATTTTGTGTTGACGTCCGTTTTCTCCATATTAAGATTTTTCTGCCTAACATTTTCAGCTCTGTGATTGGTCCTCAAAGCGTCCCTGAAGTGTCTGCAGAGATTGTGTCAATTAGACTCTCCCCTGTGAAGGCCTCATCGACACAACAGCCAGTGGCACTAAGCCTCAAACCCGTCTCCGGTGTGATGACTCCAATCTTCAGCCAGATGGAACTGGATAAATATTCGTAATGTTCCGATCCAATTCGACTTCTGACCTGTAATGCTGCCTGAATCATAATCATACACGGTTCGTCGGTCAGAGGCGAACTGGCCCCCCAACTGAGCCTGGTTTCTTCCAAGGTTTTTTTTCTCCATTCTGTCACCTGATGGGAGTTTTGGTTCCTTGCTACTGTCGCCTTTGGCTTTTGGCTTGCTTAGTTGGGGAGACTTGGTATTCAACAATATTATTGTTCCATTGTATGAGAATTGAACTGAGCTGGACGATGCCATCACTGTTTTCTCCAGAGCGGCTGTATAGATAAATTACCTAAATTAATAACTTTTTTACAACAGAAATGAATCAACACTGAACTTACTTAAGCTGGAAAATGACACTATTTTCTTCTAGAGCTGCTGTACAGCCAAAACAAACTTTGTTGCATTATGTTCCTGTTATCACTATAAAGCTGCTTTGAAACAATCTGTTTTGTAAAAAGCGCTATAAATAAAGGTGACTTGGTGGTTCAGCTGTGAAATTACAGAGGGCCAAACCATTGCAAGTCAATGAGAGAAATTTGAAATGACAGGAAAATTGACCAATCATATCATCCCTTTTAATAGGTGGGGCTTGCTATTGCTCAATGCTGAGTTTATGAAAAATAGCTAGCGCTGTTCACTATGGAAACCGCAAGCAACATTAATGAGGAGGACATCGTTGCTAATTTATTAACCACTCAGTTTTCAAGATGAACTTTTAAAGAAAAGCTGAAGGAAGACCTACACTATATTGGCAAAAGTATTGGGACACCCCTCAAAATCATTGAATTCAGGTGTTCCAATCACTTCCATGGCCACAGGTGTATAAAATCAAGCACCTAGGCATACAGACTACTTCTACAAACATTTGTGAAAGAATGGGTCGCTCTCAGGAGCTCAGTGAATTCAAGCGTGGTACCGTGATAGGTTGTGTGGGATTACAAATTTAAGAATCTGTTTAAGATCTGAAAAACTAAGGTGAACTACACTGTATTGGGCATTCATGGTGAATATGATGGCATCAATTTACTGGTTAGATACATCATAGTTTACAGTGAAGGGGGTTTGTCAGTCTTTGATCTCTCTACTGAGAGTCAAACTATGTGTGAATGTTTACAAAGTCTTAGCTCTCGTGGCCAGCTACTGTTGATCTGGGGTACTATTATCTTCACAACCAGGAGTGATTGCATTTGTCTTCACACTTCAGATTAGCTCAAGAACAGTGCGTAGAGAGCTTCATGGAATGGGTTTCCAAAGCCAAGCAGCTGCATCCAAGCCTTACATCATGTGCAAAGCATCGGATGCAATGGTGTAAAGCACGCTGTCACTGGACTCTAGAGCAGTGGGGACGTGTTCTCTGGAGTGACGAATCATGCTTTTCTGTCTGGCAATTCAATGGACAAGTCTAGGTTTTGGCAGTTGCCAGGAGGACGGTACTTGCCTGACTGCATTGTGCCAAGTGTAAAGTTTGGTGTAGGGGTAGGGTTGTTTTTCAGGGGCTGGGCTTGGCCCCTTAGTTCCAGCAAAAGGAACGGCTTAATCGGCTGCTGTGCCAGTCTAATGATAGGATTTATTATCAACATATGCGTCAGTGCTAATGTGCTTTCGGTCTGAGCGCTGTCATGATGCGTTGGCTTACATTTAATTTTTGTTGGTTTTTTGACCAGTTATCACCATGTACCACTGAAATGCACACATCGATTGTGTGATGACGCAATTCTTTGTAATGAGGATTTGCATTTTATTACTTTTTGTCGAATTATGGTGATAACTCGTTCACTCTGATGTTTGCTTGTGGCATTTCTTGTCAAAGGTAACATGCAGTATTATAAAAGAGGACACATTAACCTAGGCGGATTTTAGGTGGAGTTTACTTTCTCTCTATGAGGGAAGGAGTTGAGAGGGCCAAGATTTGGAAAGTCCCGGTTTGCTATTGATGTCAAGTAATGATACATTTACCTTAGAAAGGCCATTCAACGTCCATTCACTCAGCTATAAAAAAGCATTTAGCTAAATATTGCATTTTCATTGTATTTTTACTTGCTCTTCGATATTTTTATGACAGCCAATATTTAAATGTTTTATTTTTAATTAATTGTGATTAATCGCATCCAAAATAAAAGTTTGTGTTTACATAATATATGTGTGTGTACTGTGTATAATTATGTAAATACATACAGACATGCATGTATAAATATGTATATATTTAAATAAATATATATTTATATATAAGATTATTTATATATACAGTAAATACATGCATATTTCTTAAATATATACATGCATGCATGTGTGTGTATTTATATACATAATAACTATACACAGTACACACACATATTATGTAAACACAAACTTTTATTTTGGATGCGATTAATCACAACTTATTTTTCCCCACCAACAAAATGTTTATATTATTAACATCTGTCATTATGTCACGTTTTATAATGTCATTATTATTATAAAAAACTTCCTTTTGTGCAATTTAAATGTAGCCTATACAAATCAGCTTTAGGCCAAGAGATCCACTGAAGTGCCTTGAAACGCGCAGCATAATTTGGTGTTGACGTAATTTCCACTGAAACAGGAAGACAGGGCGGGACATTTCGAACAGCTCCTCCTCTTTTTTTAAAATAGCCAATAGTATCAGTATCGTTTTATTTAATGCCATGTCAGCATCCAGACTTAATTCACCCCAATGTAAAACATTTTTACACTGTCTGAATCACCATGCAGAAAATAGTAAATGTGTAGTGACGCACATTTTACACATTTTAGGCACAGCTTTAGCGTCTATTTATAATGTAGGGAGAGGGGGAATTTAGATTCTAGAGAGCATTTGATTGGACAGAAAATCTGATGAGAAGCTGAAGTGCAGAGTGATCAAAATCATTGATCCATACTGGCGGAAATGAGAGACAAACTTCTAAATGCAAATTGTCATTGTTTTGGAGCACACTAGCTTATATATAACAGTAAGGCTAACATATTCATTCTAAAAGCCAAAAAACTTCAATGCTGATTTCACGGCGACTTTATTATTTTAGTAATGTACCAACTGGGATTCTCTGTATAGTTTACAGCATGTGTCAAAAATATTTATTGAGAAAATGTGTCGAATCACAACCATGCAGGCATGTGCCGGTATCAATTTTTCATGTTGCGATTAATTGCTGAAGCTTTTATCACGGTATACGGTATTATCACGATATTGAAATAAGTTGCAAAAAAAGTGTTGTAATAGTATAACCGGTTTAAGAACTCTTTTTGTAATAACAAAAATAACTCTGAATGTTTAAATACAATAATACAATGCACTAGTGTTGCACGATATACCGGGATTAGAAAAGTATTGCGATACCCTGCTATTACAAACTGTACGATATGGAATTTTACTAGTAACGGTACTTTAAGAAGGACCGCGCGTTAATAAGATTTGTGTCGATGAGTGACAGCAGGAGTCAGGATGTGTGTGCAGAGCTCTCCACCGTTCACTAAACATTGGAAGCAGAAGAGTTAAATATACACGCGCAGCGCATGACAAAGAAAGCAACAGAAACATGCGCGCATGAGAAAATATAGTGCAGCGCGGGACGTGCTCACCTCACGCTGCCGGACTCTGACCTGAAGCGCGAGCACACGCCTTTCAGACAACATGCGATCGCGATTCAGTTCTTTCGGATTATGGATTTCAATGGTCAAAAATATGTAAAAATGCACATCCTGTGAGTATTCAGGTAAACACAGTCGGGGGTGTCTTTAGTGAACGTGTACAGTTGAGGTAATTTGATCGGTGTTAAGCCGGATCTAATATTCTGTGTGATTAATGTTAATCAAACAATGAAAAAAAGAAAACCACCCCATGACTGGCTTAATAATTTTAATATATTCATTAAGAATCAGTGTATAGTTAATTTATTGAGTGAAGACTAAGCTGTTTTTTTTATTCTTGCTATAGGCCTACTGTTAAATAGACCTATAGCTGAAAAATAAAGCACTGTTTTTGTCATATTGTTTGTAATTAGCATTTTTAGCTTATTTTTAAAAACAAAGATAAAATAAAAAAATTGCAATTAGAAGAAATGGTCAAACACCAGGGCAGGAACATGCTGGCCAAGTGAGTTTTTAGTTAAAAAATTAAATAAGACTATGATTAATAAGTTCTGTTGTCATATTATTCAATTACTTTTACTGGGTGATATTTTGACCGTGGTATCGATTTAGTATTGGTATCGAGGTATTTTAGTCTGGTATCGTATCGAAGTCATAATTTTGGTATCGTGACAACACTACAATGCACCAAAAATATATAAAAGTTAAATTTTAAGTGCAAAAGAATTAGGCTATAAAGAACAACAGGTAACATTAACTAAGATTGAGCAATAGCTACATTTGATACAGAAAGTGTTTTTTAAAGTTAGTTAAGAAATACAACTGTTTGGTAATAATGAATTAACATGTTAACTAATGAAGCCTTATGTCTCAAAGTTTTACTAAACAATAAGAAATAATCAGAAAATGTTTAATCATTAGGGCATGCTGTAGGTGCTGTGATGAACAACATTGAAATTACTAAAAATGAATGGCTGTTTGTAGCATTTGAAAAACTTCACTAGCGCAATTGCTTTGTTTGTGGGGTTTCCGGGGTAACCGCTGCATTCTGCAGTTCCATCAGCGCCCTCTGCTGTCATTTAACGTGCACTTCATTCAGCGTGTGCGTCTCCTTCACTCGTTCAGCCACGTGCTTCTCATGCACTTAGGGCTTATTTACATCTGAGCATGTCCCTTTGACGCAGAATACAGCGGTGTTGAGCATTTTATACGGTTGATGGGCAAAGTATTCTTTAATGCATTATAAAATAATTTATTTGTTAATAAATTATTATTTACGGTATTTCGAAGTGCCCACGATAACAATATTGTGCATATTCATTATCGATCGCATTACCGAATATCGGCACATGTCTACAACCATGTGAATCGAAATTGAATCAAATTGTGAAATTTGTATCAATATCCAGCCTATAGATTAGATTATGCAAGGATCTAATGTACTGAGTACTGACATGTCCATTTTCTTTCCCAACGCTTTACATTCACAGCAGACGGTCCCCTAATATACCTGCTACTGTCCATGTTGATAATATTAATCAAGACAAAGAGAATCACTTATAGACCAAATAACTTTTGTAGATTTAATAAGACTCAGGGTGTTTTTAATTCATTTTTTACATTGTACATTAAGTTCATATACTACCCCACCCTCCTCTTCTTGCAAGCAGCTCCGATGCCAAAACGCTACTTGTTATTATTCTTTATTCTGAAATCGCCTGTGATTACCAAATCTGTTGGACATGGACTGCGTCTATGATGCCAAGTGCATTTAAGTGATCAGACATACTAACAAAGCTGTCTAGGTAGGCAGCAGGGGTTTGACATGTATGTCTCTCTCTCTCACCTGTCAGCCAGCTCCAGCACCTCATGCACATTGGCGGTGCTCACTCGGATCTCGCCCGTGTACATAAACTGGATTACGCTCTCCACCGTCTCCTGGTCGAGGCCTGCCTCGCTGCTCCACTCCTTCATCTCCACCCGGCGCGTCACCGACTCCGAAAACTGACCACTGAGCAGCGGCGTGAAGTAATCCGTGGCCGCGGCCAGTACTGAGCGGTGGGCGGTGAACTCGAAGCTGTTGGCAGCTCCCGGAGAGCTGCTGAACGCCAGCGTCACGTCGCAGAAGAGCCCGAGCTTCCGCTGCTCGTTCTGCCGTCGGGATAGCTCGGAGCAGTGGGTCGCGGAGGCGAACTCCTCGGCCTCCTCGGACTCTCCGTCTCCCGATAGAGAGCTCGTCGTGCTCGGACTGCCGGTGTTTCGGCTTGCGTCTTCAGGGTTCGGGGCGGCAGCGGCCATCTCGGTGTCCGCGCGGTCGGTTCGTAAAGTGCGCAGTATTTTGAGGTGGTGGAGCACACTCATACACACACACTCAAACATAAACAGCGCTCAACTTGCACATGCGCACACACACCATACAGCGCAGGAGTTCTGTTGACGTTACAGGAACTGACGCGAGAGATGAGGGCCGATCTGGGAACGGATAAATAAAGAAACAGCATCAAAGATTCGTCCTTATCGCAAAAAAGTCAAGAAGGGCTAATTCCACGGTTACATACCAAATACATAAAAAATATTTAGGCCTATTGATATCCATTTATAAAGGTTATATTTATCCTTTTGTAATATAACATTACAAAAGGACATTAATAATAGTATTTCTGTTCAATTGCATCAGGACTTTTTTAAAAATTTTCGGTCAACACGTCCTGTCCTATTTTTTTACAGTCTACTATCGTCCTGTCATATAGGTCAAGCCAGGGGCGGGGCGGTGGCGAATTGGGCTTAAGCCCCGAATGTTTTGTCAAAAGCCCCGAATCTTTTAGTTAATTAAAAAAAAAAAAACTTAAACGTTGTTTCATTTCCTCTCAGTCTTTCAGACTGGAGCGGCAAAAAATGAAACAAAAGCTCTGTTACCGTGTGTGGTGGCGGTCGGCAATGCATCGCACATCACTCAGCTTGTTTGCCAAAGCCAATTCCCAACTGCCAATAAAAACATATACATCTTCTTCTTCGTCGTTGTCATCAGGGATTGGCGGGCTTTTGTATTTCACCGGCGTCGTAGTTAACCGGCTAACATGGACATAACGAAATGTTTTAAGTGTAACACTAAACCTCACCGGCCAGAGAGATTCAGCGTCAGACGAAACGCTGGCATGGATTCTGATGTTAGCACAAAGTAAACCAAACTGAACTCTAAAGATTAGTAATGATATTTACACCAAATTCCAAATGTACATATGCAGGCTAACTTAAAAATAGTCAGATAATGGTTGCCTTTTTTATTTGCCAGGGGTGAAAATGAGTCATCCTTAACATTTTTGGTGTTTTGGATTCACTTCAGCTGGAGAACAGTTAAATACAAAACAGGTTGTAGGCTCTACTGGGTTATATTTTTTTTACTGAGTAACTTATTTTCCCAGTTAGTATATAGATTTTTAGGCATTATATTATCTCAAACAGACTGAAAAATAGTGCATTTAGCTGATGTAAATGGGACCCCCCGAATGTTTACATCGTCTGGCTCCGCCCCTGGGTCAAGCTCCACCCATGACGTTCAGAGAGGGGGAGGAGCTGGACGTCACTTGTCTCTGAGAGCCTCTTGCTATGAAAGACCCATGTTTTGGAATGCTGATATTCATTTGAAAGAAGCATGGTTACATTTTGTATGCTGAATAAAGTTAAAGAGGTACATTTTAAAATACTTCGCACAATCTATCCACGTAAAGCTAATTCATGGACATTGAAAACAAATGCACTTTTTTACTGTACACAAGGAAGACCTGGCTCATTTGTTTTACAACTGTGATTTATCTTTAAAAATTTGGTCTGATGTTAGTTCTTTTCTATTTACCTCAATAAATGTAAATTGTAAATCATCTCTAAATATGTTATGGGTTTTTTCACACACAGAAGCAAAATGTTTGAATATGTGGTGAACTACATTTTGCATATTAAACAAAAATGAGCAAAATGCTAATTAATAACAAAAAGAATGAAATTTTGTTAAACTGTATGGAGAAACTCTTTATCACTGTGCTTCACCAAATTCTGTGAATCTTGAATGTGTCCCTATAGGGAAAAGGAAGAAATATTTGCTTGCTGGATTTTTCTTGGTCTTTTTTCCATTCAGATTGTTTATGGCTATGTGATTTCTCTGAGCATTCTTTATTACTGTATGTTGTAACCAGTTAAGACTCATTTGGTTAAAAAAAAGAAAGACCCATATTAAAATTGCAACGTACATGCAGTAAAGGCAACAGCTTCACGTGTGGGTGGTATTGAGCTTTAAATAAAAAATGCAACAACAGACATATTCGCAAAATCTTTCAAATGAAGAGATGATGTGAGAACAGAGAAATGTAAATTGGAGAAAGGCCTGGTTTTCGCTAAGTAAAATTTGTATATCCAACAAGATTAAGAAAATCCATTTCTAATTACTCGAACTATTTCATCCTGTCATAATTGTTCAAAATTATGAAGATTTATTTAAAGATTTGAACATTATTGAGCTTTTCTTCTTTTTTTTCTTGTATTCCAAATTTGGGTGTAGGCCTACACAAATCCATGATATTTTTTCTATTAATGTCAATAATTTTGACAAAATGAAAGAGATAATACAAAATGGGTAATTTTTATTTAGTGCTGTCCTGAATAAGATATTATACATAAAAATTTTTTTTTACATATTGACCACAAGACAAAAAAAAAACGGAATTTATTAAAATGACCCCATTCAAAAGTTTATGAACCATTGATTCTGCATCGTTCCCTGGATGATCCACGGCTGTTTTTTGTTTTGTTTTGTGATGGTTGTTCATGAGTCCCTTGTTTGTCCTGAGCAGTTAAAGAGCCTAATGTTCTTCAGAAAAATCATCCAGTTCCTGGACATTCTTCAGTTTTCCAGCATCTTTTGCATATTTGAATCCTCTCCAGCAGTGACTAATTTTGAGATCCATCTTTTCACACTGAGGACAATTGAGGGACTCAAACACAACTATTAAAAACAGCTTCAAACATTTACTGATGCTCCAGAAGGAAACATGATGCATTAAAGGTAGGGTAGGTAAGAATTGGTTAAAAAACTTTTTTTCCAAATTTGTTTAAACTTTCTTTATATATCAATACATAATTAAAATGTAAGTACTCTGAAAAAGAAAGTATACAAAATTGAGTTCCTGTAGACCTCTCATGACTGTTTTAAAGACAGCTCATTATTTCCATTCACTCCACCTTCTCCCTTCTGGGCTCTTTCCAAAGCCACGCCCCCAAAACACATGAACGCGCTCCTCCGCTCATCTGGATGACGCATTATTTACCTGAGACGAGCGGTGAAGAAGCAGAGTGCATGTAGTGACATCATGTCAGAATCACATGTGATAAAAAATCTAACTTTATCAGTATGAATATAAACAAATAAGATGTCTTTTAGTACTCACTATCAAGCTAGAATACCGATACTGGTAAAGTTTAAAATATATTTTTGTTTGATTCGGTAACGTGCTAGTTATATTTATAAGGCAAAGCTAAAAACGGGTAGCATTGATACATGTTTTCCAATAATTATAAGGCAAAGCTAAAAACGGGTAGCATTGATACATGTTTTCCAATAACATCAGTTATACTGTGATGAAGATGAATTTCGTGTAAGATGTATAACATAGGTATACGGTGTTTTGCATGTAAGAGTTTCCATGATGAAAGCATTGCTGACTCAGATGAGGACTACACTCCGGAGACAAGTAGCCTACCGCATCGTTGGCTGGAGGACAAGGACGGGGTCGAGGGCGAAGCAGAAGAGGTCGTGCAAGAGGGCGGGCTACAGGTTCCGAGGAAGTAGAGGTGCGCGCATGTGTGCAGATCCTGTAGCAAAAGGGGTGGTAGCCATGGTATCGAGAGAGAGTGACAGTCGCACAAGCCAATCACTCGATTCGTCCCGAACGAAAATAATGAGCGGTGTTTATTGCAGATTAAAAAGTCTAGAGTCACTCGATTTTTATACTCTCTTTTTCAGATTACTTACAATTTAATTATGTATTGACATATAAAGAAAGTTTAATCAAATTTGGACAAAAGTGTTTTAGATAATTCTTACCTACCCTACCTTTAAGAGCAGGGGAGCTAGCCACTTTATGTACTTCTGCAATAAAAAAATTGAAAGAACCATATAATCATTTAAAATCACAAGGTCTATTTTTAATGGAATATTGTAGTGTTTATATGCTATAAATTATTTATCCGTGCACATAATCTTTTTTTTATTAATTTGCTCTCGTAATCTTTCATCAAAATAACTTCCCCACCCTCCTGCAAAGACATCTCTCTTCTCTTTAAAAAAAAAAAAAAAACTTAGGATCAGAAAAGATACTGTACATTTAAGAGAACAGAGCATCTACAGAAAAATGTTGTGACAAACCGGAGGAAAACATACAGACACACACAAAAAAGGTCCAACTGATTGCCCACTGCTCCAGGTGTGTCCACAGTTTGCAATGTATGTGTTCACTACTCCTAATGTGTGTGCACTAACTTGGATGGGTTAAATGCAGAGGACAAATTCCGAGTATGGGTTCCCACACTTGGCCTTCACGTCACTTCATTTCAGTTTTTCAAAAAAAAAAAAACGCCATAGGAAATTAATGGAAAATATCAGAAATATGAAAAAGCAAGCAATTTTTTTTTGGGGATCTACAAATCAGCTACAATGCAGGACAAAAAGCACAGGGGTGACAATCTAAAACAAGGTTCCTCAAATCCAGCCCTAGAGGGCCACTGTCCTGCAGAGTTTAGCTCAAACCATGATCAAACTCACTTACTCTAAGACCATGACTAGCTTGTTAGGTGTGTTTGATTAGGGTTGGAACTAAACTCTGTAGGGCAGTGGCCCTCCAGGACTGGATTCGTGGAACCCTGCTCTAAATTATCAGGGGCCCAATCATACCCGGCGCAATGCGATGGCAGGCGCCACACAAGTGTTTTTTGCTAGTTTCAGTTATCATTTTTACATCCAGTTGTTTAAATAGCAATCGCGCCCATCTGTTCGGCCATGGGCGTGATGGTCTGAAAAAGAGGTGTGTTCAGGCGCATTGTTGGAGTGTTGCTATTTTGAGGCAACTAAAAACGACTCCGCCATTGACCAACAAAAACTTGTTTTAAAGTCAATGCCGCAGTATTTTTTTTTTTGTTATTTAAAAGCAGCGTTAGTAATATGCGCCTATAGGCGGGTACACAACAAGAGTATACTCAGCTTATTACACACACAGGAACGCTCAGCAGCACACAAACATGCCAAATATATTAAAAATAAAAAGGATTACAATGTAAAAGATTATTATTGTGTACATAAAGATAAAAATGACTACATGTCATAATGGATAGTCATTGCACGTATTATTATTTGACCAATAGTGGCAATACACATGTACTTAGACTTATCAAGTTGAGGGTGTCTATATTCCACCTTGTAAATAGCGAATCCGCCATGGTGTAAGCACAACTGGCTTTTAAAGGAAATGGGAGATCTTGATTGGTATATTGCATATTACGCCCAAAACACACTCTTTAAGAGACTAGGTACAATCCTTTTGGACCATGCGCTAAACTAGCAAAAGTGGATTCGGACACAGTGCACAGTTCCCAAAGTGCACCTGTGCCATGTGCTTCAGTTAAAATAGGGCCCCAAGAGTGCAAAATAGACATTTCAGAGACATCAGATATTCGATTGAGCTTAATTATTGCATAAATATTAATTAGTAACATACTATGGCCTCAAAATACAAAATATTATTGAATACAAATATATTACACTGATTTACCTGAAAAAAAAAAAAAAATTTTAAATTTCAGGTGTTCTGTCACTTTTGACTGCAAACAACTGTCACTCCCAAATGAGCAAAACCAGAGGGTTAAACTGTTCATTTGAACAATTTTGTTCAGCTATCCTTTCGTCTTTCAAAATTTAGATTTATAATTTGTTTTCCTATTTAAGTTTTTAAAAATAAAATCCAAAATGTACACAACATACGCCATTTAAAAACAGCACTTGAGTGCTATAGCAATATTTTTTTTAGCATCCTACATTGAGCTGTATCCACATCACATTCATGACTTCATTATGTTTTGCAATAAACCCGTGACCAGGGTGGAATGCTGCACAAAATATGAACATTATACAACACAAATAACCAATAAAGAACTTTATTCTCAAAAATACCATAATTTTGCACATAAAAACAACACCATAGAAGCGGATTTAGTTTCACTTTTCCCAAATAATGATAAATGTGCCCTTAACAGTTTGCTTACTGAAGGTTCAGTGTGAAAATACTTCAATTTTCTTTAGATCAGTGGGAGGTCATGCATGAACATGATTCCCTAAAATTTTAGACAAATAAAAACACAAACATGTGCCATTTCTCTAATCTAATTCCAAAGTGTGTTTAGATCTTATTACAAACCGTTGAAACTATAAAACTTTATATATATATATATATATATATATATATATATATATATATATATATATATATATATATATATATATATATGCTAACAGGTAATACTTGAGAGTATGCAGTAGAATTTGCACTGTGGTGTCTTCATTCAGACTATTAGAACTCATGGACTCAAGAGCAAAGGAAGGTTCATGGTAGTGTTAGTAATGTAAGATGTCTAATGACATTGTGCCATAAAAATTTAAGAGGTTTGCTTTAGAAGCAGCTATTTTATAAATTAAATTGAGAATTCTCAGGCTTTGCAAAAAAGTGACCCACTCCTCTCAGTATTTTGCTAGTCTATCTCTTTGGTTATGAATGAATAATTTACCCCCTCCCTTTTCCACAATGGTAAGGTAATAAAATAGACATGTTTCCACAATATCCAAAAAACTCATTGTTTACATAGACATGTGCTCGGGAAGTACGTAGGAGATATCATCCCACGGGTGGCGGTAGAGACCCTGCTTCAGACGTTTCTGGTCCAGATAGTGACCTGTGGGATTGACAGTGAAAACAAATATGAAGAAAAAAAAACTTACACACCCGGACCCACACAAATGATACACAGTCCCTGCAATTTTCACACAAATATGTTCTCCTTTTGGTGTCCAAAACAAAATTCAAATAACTCACAGCTGTTCACGTCCTCAGACTCATATTATAGTACTTATAGTATTTAGTGGGATATTAGATGTAATCAACTGTGTGTTAGCGACATTCAACTGTATTTTGTCTTTTGTTTATTTAGATTATTCTTGCGTTATTAACACATGAACAACAGTTAATTATAGACATTATAGAACAGAAATATTATGACCACGAGGACGTGAAAGCTCTTTACAAGTCAGAATCTCATAATTATGGTAATTCCAAAATGGCGTGAAAGCACCTTCTTAAATTTTAGATCTGGGTGGGAATGTAAGTGTCTGAGCAGTAAAAGGGTGATTCAGTGGTTTACCGATGAAACCAATGCTGCGTCCCAGAACGAAGATTCCATTGAGAGTACCGATCTCAATGAACTCATCTGCCTCATCCCTGCAACACATAATCAGCTCTCATAAACATACTAAATTTAGATACAATGAAATTCAATAAATGTCAATTAACTACAACCCCATTTCCAATAAAGTACAGGCATTTTGTAAAATAATCTGTGATTTGTTAATTCTCTTTAACCTTTATCTAACTAAAAATACAAAGAAAACTTTTAAATGTTTTCACTGACCAACTTATTTTGATGGCTGCAAAACACTCCAAAATAGTTGGGATAGGGTCATGTTTACCACTGTCACATCACCTTTCCTTTCAATTACACTTTTTAATCATTTGAGAATTGAGAATGCAGTTTTACAAGTCACATTTTTTCCCCCAATCTTGCCTGATTCAAGACAGCTGCTCAACAGTCAGTGGTCATCGTTGTCTGATTCTCCTTTCTATGATGTGCATTTTCAATAACAGACATCTGGGGCTGGATGCACAACACATTCTTAAAGCTGCATTTCGTAATTTTTTATGGTTAAAAATGAGCAAAAATCAGTTGAACAAGTACATAACCAGCAAGTGTTCAAAACTTTCTCCTTACCGTAGCCTGATTCACAACGGTAAGCTTGTTATAATTTAAGTGGTACTGGTAGCTTTCCGCGGGAAATACGAGCTTCCGCCATTCGTCTTTGTGTCATTACATCTTTATGCATAAAGTAGTCTGGGCTAGTGGACTATATCATTTGTGTGGATGCTGCAAGTGGAGGATCGCTTGTGGCCTCTTCTTACAGCAGTTGGAATGTAATTTAACTTGTCATTTTGATGGCGTCTTATAATCCAGAAAGTTCAAAACGACAATCATCGTTGACAACTGGTGCGTTGATATGCAACCCACACATACACCTCAAAACATTGTGCCGATGCACAAGCCATGTAAAGAAGATAACTCCACAAATAACTGTAATTACAGGGTTCAAACAGAGATGCCGACAAAGAGATAAAACTTACGGACTGCGGCTTTTAGAATAAAATCCTTCTTAACTGGCAATTAAAAAAGATAAGTATATTTTGTATTCCTGAAAACTTTTCTTAAGAATGTTCTTATCTTTTTTCTTAAGATTATTCTTGAGATCAAATTTAACAAATATTCATATCCCCAAAAAGAATGTTCTTAAAAATCATTGCAAATAACTTAAAGGATAACCTCCAACCTGTCTTAAATACCCAAATGTTATTTGTTGAGCGCAACATAAAATCATAAAATTCACTGTTTAATGAATTTATTAGGTTGTTTCAAATAATCAACATAACACTAGCTAATATAATACATATTAATACAAGTACCACAAATGTGAACACGTACTCTGAAGTGACACCGATCATTCAATTAAGATGTTCTTAAGAAAATATTTGAGAACTTATGAATTTATTTAAAGAATTGCACTTAGGAACATTCTTACAAACTTAAAGCTGCAGTCTGTAATTTTGCCTCTTTGTCGCCATCTCTGTTTGAAACCTGCAATTGCAGTTATTTGCAGAATTATCATCTTTACGTGGTTATGTGAATCGGCATGGCTCCTCATCGCGGATTAATCTAATGTTTTGAGGAGTATGTGTGGCTCTCTGTCAGTCACTGCACCGTTGTGGATACTTCGGAATCACAGACTCTACGTCTTGGAGTATGACCAAAATAACAACTTAACAATACTAGCCGGACTCCTTTATGTATACAGACGAGACATGATGCAAAGAATGAATGTTCCAATTTCAGTCGAAAGCTACCAGTACCACACAAATTATTACACATTATTACAAGCTTACTATTGTGAATAAGGCATGGTAAGGAGTTCGTTTTGACCACTGGCTGGTTATGTACTTGCTCAAAAGTAATTTTGGATAATGTTTAACCAAAAAAGCTATGGACTCCAGCTTTAAAGGTGCACTATGTAACTTTTCCATCCACTAGAGGTCGCCTATTCAAAACAAAGGCGTAGTTTGATGAAACCAAGATTGAGCGCAGCATTTTGGTACATGTGGTCTTCATCTCACAGCCGGTGGAAAAGAATCGGGATAGGACTGGGGCAGAAATCATGTTCATGGATGCGATTATTAACGTTACTGTAGTATGAAGCAGAGTAGGGGCGAGTGCTGTGGTAGCTGATGAGGTCGCTGGAGCGATTGCTAGTGAGAGACGAGCGTGACACGGTTCGCAAGCAGCGGGACTTTAATTATGCCATAGTCGCCAGCGCTATTTCCGCAGCTCTGTTTATCATATTAGATACATTTGAGTGTGTTGAAAATGATGTTATGACGTCACTATGTGTGTTCGCTCCGCAGCTGCTATGACACTTGTTGCACACTGCTAAGAGTAAAGCATTTCTGCGAAATAAAACCGGAATCCGAGGGTAATGCAGATATGACGCAATTGACAGGCGATTCCCTCACACGTCCCGGTTTCTTGGTTAAAAAGGCAATTTACAAATAGTTGGAAACATTTGTGATATTGTAAGTACTCAACTGAACAAAATATATAGCACTGGCCTAGTGGTTTTTGGATATTTTACTTAATTTTTTTTACATAGTGCACCTTTAAGAAGATTTTCTTGAATTCAGTCCCTGGATTGCAGGCAGGCCAGTCAAGCACATCCATTCTATTCTATTCTACGAAAGTCCAATCCATAATACATTCAAATACAATACTCTTCTTGACTTACCGTGTGAATCCACCACATGTTCTTAGTAGGTCGACAAAAGCCACACCAATAAAACCATCAACGTTTAGAATAAGGTTTGGTTTCTGCGAAAGAGATTTTAATATCAGCATCATGAGGAGAAATAGTATACAAAATATACATGCTTCAAAATGGCATCAGTAATAACGTCACCTTTGAGGTGGTGATCTTCTCTACATCGAGAGCGTAGTCCAGTAACTGTGTCGATGGGAAATGCTGCTTCACATAGTCCTTCAGGATCTGCACCCTCATATCAGGGTTATTGATCTGAGAAAAACAAAACAAAAACCCATAAATGAACACATACAACATATTAAATGAATGGACTGTATGTATGGAAATGAGAATAAGAGCTGCGAGTATTAAACATTTTTATAATAAAAAGCTCAATTGATTTCAACTTTTATTATGTCTTTATGTACTTTTTGAAGCTTGAAAATGTTGATTGCATAGACTTTCAATGGATGGACAAAAATGACAAACAGCTTTGTGTTCAAAGGATGAATGGAAGTCTTATTGGTTTGAATATGAATATTATTTGTCAGACAAAGAAGCTGATCAGTGAATCAGTTTTTGTTTTCTAAGAAATACCAATAAAATATTATGCCAAACATACAACTTCATTCCTTTAATGACATTTTTCCCTTCATTATGATATATGGACAGATGTATTGCCCTGACATTTTTTTTTACTCCAGCTGGCCTCATTTGACCCTCTTCTTAGGCTTCAGTTGACATTACGGTAACATACCCTTAATTGGCTCTTATTTCTCCTGTTTGGGTTTGCTGAAGGGACTCACCATTTTCACAAAGTACCTCCATAAATGGAATGGAAGACAGTGTTCCTCACTCTCACGGGGCATTATGAATACCTGGTGATGCCTTTTCAGGTTGACCAAATGTCTTCTGACTTCAATTTTGGTGTGTTGCTCACACAAAGCCTTTGTTTGACTTAAGCTGTAGGAACTACTTTTATGATGCATATTTTGGTTTATGGTATTTTTCACTATTAAATTAAGAATTGAACACTAAGGGCCAGAGCCTGCATTTACACAAACCCTCTTTTGGATTTAAAAAACTACTGTCAGGATTTACTAAATAGACGCAGTGAACAATTAGCGTTGAAAGGAGTGAACAGTTATTTTTGTGGCTGACATTTGTGCATTGTCACTAGATCAATCACAGAACTCCCATCTGCTTTTATGGGATTGCGTTTTCACACTTATTTGTCCTGTTTAGTAAATTTAGCCCTAAAGTGTTCCCTAGAAAATCGTCTCAGGTTATGACTGTAACCATGGTTCCCTGAGAAGGTGAAGAAGACACTGCCACTGCGTCTGAAATTGAAACTTCTCTACTAAACAGTATGCGAAAAACAGTACGCCAACAGAGTAGTATGTACAAATTCATAGTATTCGCAACAGAGTAGGCGAAGTCCTCCAGTCCCCGGAGAAAGTTCCGGCAAGATTCTGAAGTGCGCATTCGATGGACACTTTACTATCCCATGAGGCTACGGGAGAGGATTCATGAATGGAGGTGAAGCGAAGCAACTGATGCTGGTAGGTTAGATGATAATGACAACATGGCAGATTTAGTATGTCTCAAATGTAATAAAAACGAGATTTCGGACACACCATGCAACTTGGATTGACCCTATGGGGAACGCCATCAGTGTGACCGGTGCATGTATAAACACACGGCAATATACCATTGGCAGACTGCAATTCCATGACGTCACACGCGGAGAGCCCGTGAGTATAAAGGGGACACCTGAATATACGTCATCAACTTTTTTGTCTGAAGGCATGGAAACAAGCCACAGTGTCCATACCGAAAGACCTGATAGTAGTTGGGGAGGGGAAGCAAACTAAATAGAGGGGATGACAGATAACAAGGAGGGACACAGGTGAACTTTCTCTACTTATTAACATAAGTAAACCAGGGCCATTCCAAGGGAAATGCTATCCCTACTTTTAATATCCAACCACATTTGGGGAGGGAAGTGAACGAAGTAGAGGGAAAATAATGCCCATCTAGTACGTTCACCTAGCATCAACCCATCCAAAGGGGAGATATGTCCCTCGTCACTACTCAGACAGGAAAGCAAACAAGAGAAGCTATAAGTCTCATCCACAAACTCCCAAGGAGGCTGCAGGGGAGCTATTCCAAACTTTAAAACCCCAATACACTGGGGGAGAGCAGCTCAACTCTGACTTAAATAAAGGCACTCCTCCAGGACCCCACTGTAGCTAGCGCTTTAACATGGATAGAAACTAGCGAGGCCTTTTAAACACCCACCCAAAGGGGCGCATAAATCATTACTTCTAGACCCAACAGTGGTTGGGGAGGGAGGTAATGACGTAGAAAGTAATTGCCCTACATACACCATTTACACTGTATCAACCCTAAGGGGGTACCTTCCAAATAAGCATCAACAGGGGAGCGTACAATTTTATTTTAAACTAGAGGTCTACATGGGTCTAAAAATGTGTACCCGAACCCGAAGAGACCTGTAATGTGGTACACGGAATCAACCTGGACCAGTCTATTATTTCAAAATGCTGGACCTAAATGCCAAAAATGTAGAACCTGGAACCGACCTGGACCCATCTATTACTTGAAAGCTGGAACCGAACCCGGCGGGAAGAAACAGACCCGACTGGATCCGATTGTCACATATTCCACAATAACAAGTCAATAAACAAGTTGCGAAAAAACATTTTGTATTACCTATAGCCGTCGTCTCCCTTCCTTGTACTTGGTTGTGATGCATTACAATCGTTGTCAAGAAAAAAGTTCTATCCATATTATCCCTCTCTTGTTATTTTAACAAAGAGCTTAATTCACTCATCATTTCAACTATAAAAGTCCACTTTATGTCACTGTGATGGATGGCAAATGGGACTTTGCAGATTTGCATTTCAACGAGTTAACTCTCATAATAACTTTGACTGTTTGCCCTTTTGAACTATAATAACAACGATTGCTCGTTCTGTGCCATGGTCGCTGACGTTAACATTATTTATTTGCCATCATCTCTGCGAGTCGAGTCTGACCACCAAACCTTGAAGATTAAACAAGACGGTTCATTCATATTATTATTTAACTCATTACAGTCACGGCAGAAGCTGTGGTTGCCATAGAAACATTACACATGCTTGAGACTGCACATTAACTGGAGCAACCTGAAATATGAGCTTTTTCACGCAATTTGAGCGTCATAGAAAACATTTATGTGACAGTTGACCTGAGATTTTGTTGCTGAATTGAAATATGTTATTTAAATATGAGAGCGTTATTACAGTGCGCTTGCATTATATCTGCCCGCTTTGCTTCTAACAACTAAGAGAGAGAGAGAGCAAGAGAGAGAGATTGCTCGTGTTTTTTTAAAAACCTTATTTCTCAGCTCACACTTTGCTTATCCTAATTTTACAAGTTGCAAGTTACAAAAACACACAAGCAGTGCTGACTCACTCTGATCATGGCAAGGTGTCCTCAGAGTCCGATCGACTTGCCTTTTACACACAATGTTATATATACGTAGGGGTCCCGGGTCCATGGGTCTTGGGTGCTCTGTGTAGACCTCTACTTTAAACCCTAACAAAATATAGCTCAACCCTGGGAAACTGACATAGGGTATCAGAGCGGGCAAGACAGGTGTCAGACACAATCAACCTCTGCCCATAGCCACTGACCCATTACACTTTACTTTGGAGGGACAGGCATGTAAAGGGGACAGGATGTCCTCAGACATGTGCCCATCCTCCAACCTAACTGAAGTATCTTTGACGAAAATGTGCTGGAATGCATAAATTGCAATCAAGCACTGCTCAGTATGCATATGAAACAGGCGACAGAGAGAGTGGTTTCAGATTCTTGGTGTGCCAAAAAACCTGCTCTACTCCTGTGCCAATTCGGCCATGGTTCCACAGGAGGATGCCATGTATGGCCAGAACATCAAAGACCTCTACAATCTATCAATCTGGCCCTGGACCAAGGCCTCGGAGGAGCATACTGACCTACAGCATTACTCTAGACTAGAAAAGATAGCAGAACGCAAACCAAGAATTTTCTCCTTATTACAGATGCATCTACGGGCAACTATAGCAACCAATTTCATTGGCCATGTGTTTTGTGGCATGGATGGCTAGATCTGCCTCAGGAAAGCCAACCTTCACCAGTGTGTGGACAGCAGGGGGGTCTCAACAACATTCTTCAGAATTACATTAGACATTCCACATTAATTAGTTTCTTTTCTCCCTTTTTTGAGATTAGAAATTGACATGAAAGCATTAGAGCTAGCAGGAGGAGTTCCGAAAGGGAAAGGTCTTCCCGTCAGACTCCTCCCATGCTCCGCCTACAACCGTGTTCGATCACACCGTACGACCGC
Organism: Gobiocypris rarus; assembly: GCA_023029165.1. Classification (NCBI taxonomy): domain Eukaryota; kingdom Metazoa; phylum Chordata; class Actinopteri; order Cypriniformes; family Gobionidae; genus Gobiocypris; species Gobiocypris rarus. Next base: position 11,336,121 of record CM040920.1, read on the forward strand.
GGGGTATAGGCGCTCAACTCTCATCCTCAAGAGAGAATCAAGCCTAGGTGGAGCCAAACGCGCTTGTGCAAATACAATCCCTCAGAAGAGAATCAAGGAAGAACAAAGCTTCTTACCAGTCTCTTTCAATTATATGCAAATCATAATGAGCGCATCCAGCTCAAACGTGCTCTACCAGTAGCATTTTGTCTTACATGCACAAACAAACAAGCGACAAAAAGAGTTGATAACGTATATTCAGGTGCCCCCTTTATTCTCATGGGTGAGACGTCATGGGCTGCGGACTGCCAATGGTTTATTGGCATGTTTACACATGCTTCAGACATCGGCCTCACCGATGCCGTTCCTCATGGCGTCAATCCAAGACGCAGTGTTGAGTTCTACTTCGAAAGGGAACTGAACATTATGTTACATGCAATAATAAATTAAGATGCATGTTTCGGTGTAAGTCTTTTGTTTGATATAAGTAATCTGGTCTCATGCGGTGTTTCTCTCTGTATTTGTGTGTATTTACTGATTTGACTCGATGCCCGATGCCCATAATAAGCATGCCATCTTTCTTCATCTTGTTGACAAACTCCATTGGTAGCAGGCCGCTGTCAAATGCTTTACTGAACTGTTTAGCAGCTGCGTCCAGAGCGCCACGAATCTATCTCCCTGCAAAACAGGGACAAACAATTCAGTCTCAGCTTAAATACAACACTTATATTTCTCAACTGTTTATTATCATATCGATATTAAATATCATATAAAATAATTATTAAATATATAATCAAATGTTTTCTTATTTAATGATTTTAACATTACTTATAAATCAACAACCGATATCAGAAAAATCAAATATGGCCAGGCTGTTTGCTCATATTTCATACTTTACTGAGGTTACTGAACTCTAATTCTTGCCAGACTGTAGCAGAACCAGTTTAGTTAGTAAAGCAGTAGCTGTGTGTAGTGACTGATCTTACTATTGTCAGAAGTCCAGAGGTCAGACTGGACACCAGGTCTTTGCCGGCACGAGCACACACAATAGTGTTATGAGCACCAGATACAGCCGGCCCATGATCCGCAGTCACCATCAAACACATCTCAATGAACTGACATGCGTAACGTGGTAATCTGTAAAAAACACACATGCACTCATGTTTCCAGGTCAGAACTTTATGCAAGTAGACAAATACTCGATCAATGTATTTCAATATAAATATTTATGTAATGAAGGAATTTTACGAAACAAACCTCCTCTGGAACCACAGCAGGCCCAGCACTCCTCCTAGGCCCATTTCCTCTTTGAACACCTCTGTGATGGGCATACCGGCATATATGAGCTCCTGGCCCCTTTCATCACAGATACTAGTCATGAACGATGCAGGTTTTCGAATCAACCCCAGCTCCTAACACACACACATAGACCAGCTCAGATACAGCTTGAAAATGAACTAAATATCTACATACTATGCATTTTAGCAGCCAGCATTTTTTGTTATCATTAATATTATAACGATTCAAGAGACATGCAGTGTTTCTATCTAAATTTTCCACATTTGTTAAAAGCGCATTTCAAAAAATTCGACCAATGTGAAATAATTATGCGCATTATCTTGAGGAAGTCCACCTTTATTGTGTCACAGAACTGTATGTTATAAAGAATAAAGAATGAGTGAAATAGCTCACAAAATAACCCCTTTCACACATATACTCTTCACTGGTAAATTACCATTGTGAGATAATGCGTGGCATTTTCCTGGTATGTGAATTTGTAACATTACCAGTAAATTACAGGTATGATGCTAAGTGAAAAACCCGTCCAGATGGATGAAGAAAACCGCTCTATGTTTTAAGGTAATTTCCGATAACATCACAGAGTATACAAGTATTTTGTTACTGATTTGTGAATGGTATCTCACCAGTAAAAAGCTGGAACACCATTGCATGTGTGAACAGCACATTTGTGTATTCACTGGAAAAGTCGTTCTGGTAATTTACGGTAATTTACTGGGATTACTGTGTAAAAAGGGGCTAATGAATCCTTCAGCTACCACATACCCTGGAGCACTTGTGCTAAAACAGTTCTGGCAGACTTTACTTGGGTTAAGTGCGAAAAAGCTGACAACTCCTCATCCGTCCACAACGACACAATGTTCGAGTGTTGAAAAATAATATGCAAAATGAAAAAGGATCATCTCCTTAACTCAATTTGCAGATCAGCCTAGTACTTAAACTTTTTTTAATAAAAAGATTTGGATAGAACCCTAGCAACAGTTAGACATCTTAGATTTTTTGGGAACTATAAGGACTTTAATTATTCTGATTTAATTTGATTAGCAACAACTGAGTAGAGTTGAGGGAAACACTATTTTAGTACAGTAATCACTCATCATCTGTAAACTGTTAACACAATCAAAGAATGAAAACCATTCAATAAGATGATTTTCAGTTTTTTTATCATCTGGCATGGAACTGATTGGAAACATTAAATTTTTTTGTTTTGTTTTTGAAAAGTCTCTTATGCTCACCAAGGCTGCATTTATTTAATATAAAAACACAGTAAAACAGTAATATTGTGAAATATTATTACTATTTAAAATAACAGTCTCAGTGTCACATGATCCTTCAAAAATCATTCTGGTAACACTTTATTTTAGGGTTCAGTTATTAACTATTAACTATTTGCTTATTCGCATGCATATTACTAGGATATTGTCCGTGTATTTGTACTTATAAAGCACATGTTAATGCCTTATTCTTCATGACCTTATTCTACATCCCTTAATCCTACCCAATACCTAAACTTAAATGCTTTAAAAACTACCTTACTAACTATTAATAAGCAGTAAATTAGGAGTTTATTGAGGCAAAAATCGTAGTTAATAGTGAACATTTGTTCCCCATACTAAAGTGTTACCATCATTCTAATATGCTGATTTGCTGCTCAAGAAACATCTATTATTATTATTATTATTATTATTTTTATTATTATTATCATTATTATCATCATCAATGTTAAAAACTGTTTTGCTTATTACATATTTGTGGAAACAATTATACCATTCACATTTTTTGGGTAAGATTAAAAAAAGTGAGACTAATACTGTTATTCATCAAGGATGCATTAAATTGATCAAAAGTGACAGTGAAAATATTTATAATGTTACAAAAGATTTCTATTTAATAAATTATATAATAAATGTAATAAATGCTGTTTTTTGAACATCTATTCAACAAAGAATACTGAACAAAGCATCACCATTTCCACAATATTAAGCAGAACAACTGTTTTCAACATTCCAAATCAAAATACTACAATGATGTGACACTGAAGACTGGAGTAATGATGCTGAAAATTCAGCTTTGCCATTACAAAATAAATGACTTTCTAAAATATATTAAAATAGAAAACAGTTCTTTTAATTTGTAATATTACTGTTGTTACTGTATTTTTAATTAAATATACACAGCCTTGGTGAACATAAAAGACTTATTTTAAAAACATAAAAAAAATTAAATGTTTCCAAACATTTAACAAGTTCTACTACAAACAAAAGCAACTGGCGAGAATTAATAATGACTGTTTTCAGTCAAAGAAAAGCTTGATGTACAGAAATAAGGCAATAATACAGGTCTTACTCTCGCCCAGGAGTAATCCATCGGGACGGTAGGTGGAGGAACTTCCTGTGCTGGAACAATAATTCCATTTGCGACAAGGTCATCATACACAAACCTTCCCAACAAAACAGAAAAAAAATTAACAGAATAGTTGAAGCATTAAAAGGTTAATGACAGTATTAATTAAGGCTGCTGGACTATATTTACACAATTCTAGGGGTAGGAAATATAAACAAAAAAATGTTTATGATGATAAAGATATATGTAAAAAAAAAAAAAAAACTACTGAAAAAATGGTCCTTTTACAACTTAAAGTAAACAAAAATCTGCACACTGTTAATGCTGCTCCAATAGATTTATTAAAACAAACAATGTTTCGACCCAAAAAGGTCTTCGGCAGGCATCGACCCAAAAAGGTCATCTTTTTGAGTTGAAACATTGTCTGTTTTAATAAATATATGGGAGCAGCATTAGCAGTGTGCAGATTTTTGTTTACTTTGATTTATTCTTTATTGAATCTGGCACCTGTAAAAGTTTCATTGGATGTGCGCACAATTCTTCCTTTTTACATTCCTTTTACAACTTCCAACATAACAGTAGACCTTTGTTAACGAACATTTCAAAGAAACATTTCAAAGAAACTACTTAAATAAAAAAATACTGTTTTAAATATGTTTGTTTGCCATTGTTGAAGCTTTTGTCTTTTTAGCAGATGATGGTTCAGTAATCATTCTGAGATTCAGTGAATTCATTCAGTGAGGGATTCATCAGACTGATTCATCAGTCATTTGTTCATGAATATTTTTGCACTGTTTTTTTGTTTAAGCGTGGGTGGAGGAACAACTCCGACTGCATTTAATTCAGACTGCAAACTTGCATTACCAACACATCTATGTATGAGTTCTTATGCTGTGGCGCTGTGGTAACTCAGGGACAGGGATTAAGATGGTTCACATCATACCTATCAGACCATTACCATTTTGTCTATTTAAATGGGGGAAAATCTAAGATAACATCAGTTAACTATGGAGTACCACAAGGATCTGTGTTAGGCCCTCTGTTATTTTCAATATACAGTGGGTACGGAAAGCATTAAACTTTTAAATTCCTCAGTGCACCTCAGTAACACCCTTACATTTTTCACTCTGTTATATTGCAGCCATTTGCTAAAATCGTTTAAGTTCTTTTTTTTCTCATTAATGTACACACAGCAAACACAGAATTGTTGACATTTTTGCAGATTTATTAAAAAAGAAAAACTGAAATATCACATAAGTATTCAGACCCTTTTCTCAGTATTTAGTAGAAGCACCCTTTTGATCTAATACAGCCATTAGTCTTTTTGGGAAAGATGCAACAAGTTTTTCACACCTGGATTTGGGGATCCTCTGCCATTCCTCCTTGCAGATCCTCTCCAGTTCTGTCAGGTTGGATGGTAAACATTGGTGGACAGCCATTTTCAGGTCTCTCCAGAGATGCTCAATTGGGTTTAAGTCAGGGCTCTGGCTGGGCCATTAGAGAACAGTCAGAGAGTTGTTGTGAAGCCACTCCTTCATTATTTTAGCTGTGTTCTTAGGGTCATTGTCTTATTGGAAGGTGAAACTTTGGCCCAGTCTGAAGTCTTGAGCACTCTGGAGAAGGCTTTCATTCAGATTATCCCTGTACTTGGCCACATTCATCTTTCCCTCGATTGCAACCAGTCGTCCTGTCCATGCAGCTGTAAAACACCCCCACAGCATGATGCTGCCACCACCATGCTTCACTGTTTGGACTGTATTAGACAAGTATGTATTTCTCCACACATACTGCTTAGAATTAAGGCCAAAAAGTTCTATTTTGGTCTCATTAGACCAGAGAATCTTATTTCTCACCTGGATCTTATTTCTCACTTGAGGTCCTTCAGGTGTTTTTTTAGCAAACTCCATGCAGGCTTTCATGTGTCTTGCACTGAGGAGAGGCTTCCGTCGGGCCACTCTGCCATAAAGCCCCGACTGGTGGAGGGCTGCAGTGATGGTTGACTTTCTACAACTTTCTCCCATCTCCCGACTGCATCTCTAGAGCTCAGCCACAGTGATCTTTGGGTTCTTCTTCACCTCTCTCACCAAGGCTCTTCTCCCCCGATAGCTCAGTTTGGCCGGGCGGCCAGCTCTAGGAAGGGTTCTGGTCGTCCCAAATGTCTTCCAATTCAGGAATATGAAGGCCACTGTGCTCTTATGAACCTTAAGTGCAGCAGAATTTTTTTTGTAACCATGGCCAGATCTGTGCCTTGCCACAATTCTGTCTCTGAGCTCTTCAGGCAGTTCCTTTGACCTCATGATTCTCATTTGCTCTGACACTGTGAGCTGTAAGGTCTTATATAGACAGGTGGGTGGCTTTCCTAATCAAGTCCAATCAGTATAATCAAACACAGCTGGACTCAAATGAAGGTGTAGAACCATCTCAAGGATGATCAGAAGAAATGGACAGCACCTGAGTTAAATATATACGTGTCACAGCAAAGGGTCTGAATACTTAGGACCATGTGATATTTCAGTTTTTCTTTTCTTTTTTATCTGCAAAAATGTCAACAATTCTGTGTTTTTCTGTTAATATGGGGTGATGTGTGTACATTAATGAGAAAAAAATAAACTTAAATGATTATAGCAAATGGATGCAATATAACAAAGTGAAACATTTAAGGGGGTCTGAATTCTTTCCGTACCCACTGTATATGCTGCCACTTGTATTATAAGAAAACATGGAATTGGTTTCCACTGTTCCACTGTGATACTCAGTTACACATTTCATCACGACCAGATTAAATGTCTAAATGATCCAAGTTGACGGAGTGTTAAAGTAAAAAAATATTAGATGACCTGTAATTTTCATCTATTAAATTCAGATAAGACTGAGGTATTACTTATTGGACCAAAAACCTGTACACAGAATCTCTTAGAATACAATTTGAATTTATAAAACAAGAAATGCAAAAATGTGCTGCAAGGTGTGTAAAATCTGTGTCTCTGTGCTCTTTGGGTAGGGACAATCTGACTCACAAAAGATATCAAGCCATTACACTCGAGTTTATGAAAATATAGAAAGCCTTTATTTCATAGTGGCTTAAGCATTAAAAACAAGTATTAAACCCGCACACCAATGCATTGCGGCTAAGAAGCCTTCATCATTTGCATTTAGATTGATGTACTGTAACTTCAGATGACACAAACTCCAATCCACTGCTAAATTTTCTATATATCCAAATTATTTTGTTGCTCATTGTATCTGCCTTAAATTAATACATTGTAACAAACCACCAAACAAACCAAATTAGTAATGCAGGACTGAATGTACTAATTTTTAAATAACCATTTAACATATATAATAATGTACCATTACTGCTTAGCTAAAAAAATTGTAGTGCTGAGCATTATAAGGCTAAAAAATTATCTCTGTATTTTTGGTCTGAATGGTTATGTACGGTATACTCAGTCTTTTCTACATTTTTCTATTTGAATAAAAAAAAAAAATCTGTATTCAATTAAAACATTTTTTTATTTCACATCCTGCCCAATAGCTAATGTCCTACAAACAATGCTCATATTGAAGGCTATGAAAACAACCATAATGAATGTAATTGTGTAGTCTATAATTTGACTTGCTATCACCAGACCAAGCTCAATTTAAGATTGAACATTGGTCTGGGGAGTCTGCTCTGTGTTTTCTACTGCACAAGAGGTGTGATAAACAGGCATCATTCAAATGACTCTGTATGCAATTGGATAGTCCTTCAACCAATCAGACCACAAGAGGCGTGATCAATGGGCAACGACCCACAGCTTCAAAAACAAATATTTTAGCAAAATGTATATTTTAGTCGGAATTATTGCGCACCTATTCTATTGCGCTCTGTCTGTTTGGGCGCATGCTCGCAGCGGCTCTCGTTCACGGAAGTTTGTGCTTGAGAGGGCTTGTCTAGTCGTGACAGAAAAATAGAAATAATTACTTGGCTTTCTAACATTTACAGATGGAGAATATGTCTGTGAAATGTAAGTTATGCACTGAGGAAATTACTGTATGTCACTTCAGCTTAAAGATTGTTAATAGAGTTATGTTTGTTCCCACCATTTGCTTCACAAGTTAAGGTGAAACATGATGACAAAAGCACGTTAATGCTAGCCCTCCCGGAACCCATAGAGATTGTATTGCAGTGCCTGCATTTAGAAAAAAAATGTCTGGCCGATTCTCAGCCAGAGTGAAATCACCCAAGCAGGGGCGGTACTCTACAGAACGTGACTTGGCGAAGATTGGGCTATGGTGGTGCGTTGCCCTATCGCCCTAATGAAGAAACCGCCCCCGGTTAGCTAGCTGTGTGATTTGTACTTGGACACAGTCACCTCTGATAACAGATCACTCTAAATTGTAATGTAGAAATGCATTTTCTGTAAAGCTGTTTTGAAACTATATATATTGTGAAAAGCGATATACCAATAAAAGTTAATTGAATTGAATGTGGATATTTTGGGGTCAAATACTTCCTTCTGTTACTCACTTGATGACATCACCCAATTCATCAAAGCTGTTGGGCACAAATGCACCTGCTTCCCGCAGTGCTTGATTTTTGGCCACAGCGGTCTCTGACACTTGATTTGCACATGCTCCTGCATGGCCAAACTGCACCTTAAACATTTAATATAACACAATACTATGTTAACAGTTAACATGAAGTCCATGAAGCACACAAAACTGTCAATAACTAAGGCCCAATCCCATTTCTACCCCATAGCCTTTCAATTTCACGTAATGGGGTAGGGGTGTCTCGATTCTCTTTTGGCTGGAGTGGTAGAGGTAAGAGGAAGGGCCAGATAGCCCTTCAAACAAAGATTTTTCGGGACCACACTTAGAAAGAAGGGGTATGAGGAATTTCCCTGCATACACCAACTACCGTGCTGCTAGAACGCATGTAGTAACGTTGTTACTCGGGAACAATCACTTGTGTGGTGCCTGGCTGCCAGTTCCTCCATAGCTTGCTAAATGTGCTATTTAAGTGATGTGAACACTAATTAATAATACAGTTAAAATAAATATCTGGTCATGCTTCATAACGCAGTCGCTATTTACGTCACTTATCGTCTGTAAACTCCAAGGCAAGGCAACAACTGTCTCATTTGTATTACATTGCAAATATCTCCATTATCGCAGCACCGCAGTAGAAAACGAAACCATATCCATAACGGCCGGCTCGGATCGGCACGGAATGAAACAATTAATAAACAAAGAGAACAGTTTGGCCTGATGGAAAAGCGGCTCCACCAGTCTTTTATGTTTTGTACCATCCTGTATCATCTTAGGAAACTCGAAGGCTTGTACGTTTTCGAACTGAAAACAAGTGCCGTTTTCTTAAGTCCAAATACAGAGCAAAACAACGCTGGGAGTGAGTAATCTGTTAAACGTGTCTGTTTATGTGCACTTCATTGTTGTTAAAGGAACAGTCCACCGTTTTTAGAAATAGGGCTTATTCAACTTATTTCCTACATTTAGGTACGTGGGTAAGTGCATTTTTGTCTCAGTGCATGCATTGTTTTAGTTTGGCAGGGTCGCTGTTAGCTTAGCTTAGCATAATGAATGGAATCCTATGTTGCCAGCTAGCATGTCCCGAGTAAAAGTGATAAAAAAAACAAAAAACAAAACCACTTAATTACTTCTTGTTGCCTGCGTATTCACGAGTACAAATAGCGATGCAGATTAAGACAAGGCGACAGGCGAAGCACTGCTACTTGCTATTTCATGTGTTGCGTGATATCTCTGCGCCCAAGTAGCAGTGCTTCGCCTGTGCTTCCCCAAAATACAGTCCCAAGTTAATATCTGCCTAGGAAATCGCCTAGTCTTCATCTGCATCGCTATTTGTACTCATTGTGAATACGCAGGCCACAAGAAGTAATTAGGTGAGTTTTTGCCCACATATCTAAAATGTAGGAAAAAAGTTGAATAAGCCCTATTTCTAAAAACGGTGGAGTGTTCCTTTAATACTGGTTACAGGACACTAATAAATAAAAACGGTATATGATGACGTATGATGATGTGTAATGGTGTAGTAGTGGTGTCCCATTTCTTAGGGGAATATTTATACCCCTATGCCTTCGGTGTAGGGGTAGGTGAAGGGATATAAAATAGAATTGGGATTGAGAATTGCTCTCAAATGCCTTCTTTGCATTACAAGTGTGGAGAACCACATGGGCTGAGGTGCCAATTTAGCCAGGGCCAATATGCAAAAAATGTAAAGATGTACCTCAGATGAGAACATGGTGGCACACGTTCCAATACACCAGCCCACGACTGGTTTAGTGATTCTGCCGTCTACAATGCCCTGGCAGATGTTATACTCCTCTGTGCCTCCGATCTAAAAGACAGCACACACAATATCATTAGAATTACAGTGCCTTATTACTCAACTCTTCTATTACGGTCATAAGTTACAGAACAGTTGAAAAAATATTTAGACAAAAAACAGAGCACCAGTGGATTCTACATAAAGATGTTAACACATTTTTACATTACAATTTTGATATTAAAATAATCTCAATGAGAAATAGGATTGGGGATGAATTATTTTAAACGATATATTGAAAATATGCAAAAGGGCATCTTGTTGGACTTTCTTGGCATATGTCTATGATCATCTTTTATTGACGAGTGTGAATTTGTCATTTTTTAAAGGGGTCATGAAATGCATCTTTATATTATGTTTCTAGAGGTTAGCTTATGAAGTTACTAAGCATACAGTTATGATGTTTTTTGCATCAAAAAAAGTTGAAATATTTGTAAAAATTTTAATTTTCCATCTGTCACAATCATTTCATTTTTAAGAGGCATTAGCTCTTTAGCAAGTAAACGTACACTACTGAGATTGGCGAACTTCATCGCACCGCATCCATGCCCTCCTCCACAGCATGTCACGTGTGTTTTGATGCACGTGATGGCCAGCGCTGTATTAGAGCCATAAATATTTGAGCCAGTATCAGATTAAAATAAACCGATGCAACCACAAGAACACAATATTTGGCATTGGCGTAGCTAAAAGATATTTAGGAAAACCGGCAACATGTTGAGAATGAATAAGAAAAGAGTCCGTTGTGAAATGAGATGAACAAAAACATTCACATTCAATTACACGTCACTAAAAATAAACTTCAGTTTATCTTTTGAAAGGGTATGCACAGTTTTTGGACTTGCAGTTTGTCTACATCCAGGGACAGAACAACAGTGGATAGTCTTATTTAACAGCAGTATCATTCTTGTGATTGACTGACAAGAATTGTTAAGAGCTCCTTGATTTACATACGCATGTAGATGAAAATAATGACGTCACAAATGGGGCAATTTCAAATCCTGCCATTTCAGAAGGGTTGAAAACAAAAACTCGTATTTTAAACAATGGAATTAGATTTGTCACCTAAATTTCAACTATTTTACCGATCTGCCCGCATTGACACTATATGATAATTGAAATGAGCTGGATAACATCACCGCTTACACCAGAGCGGCTGTACAATGTTGCATTATTTTCCTGTTAACACTGTGAAGCTGCTTTTAAGCTATTGGACTTGTTAAAAGCGCTATATAAATAAAGGTGACTTGACTTGGAAGTATGAAAATTGCATTATGTTTTTATTGTAGAGATGAGTTGAGAAATTATTTGTCAGAGAGTGTAATAATACAGATACAAAATATGAACTTGCTGTGACTGCGTGTCTGTATGTACAGGACCCTGAGACTGGATTATTTAGGTAACTAGGGAGAATATATTTGTTCCGGACCAAATGTTTTGAGTCTCTTCAATACCATAGATATTTAATTCTTAGAACTGGGTCCACATGTTGCTCACTCATCTGTCCATCCAAGACCACTGATGAGTTTTAGTATTTAATGAATACAAATATATATTTTTATAAGAATATATGACCTTATCATGATTAGAAGCGTTCAAATCTTTCTCATGATCTCACCTCTCCCAGAATGACAATCATCTTGACGCCTGGAGTGTCCTGATATCTGAGCACATGGTCCATGAATGTAGAGCCTGGAAATCTGATGACAGCAAAACAGTAGACATCTTAGTTGCTTATCTATTTATTAGCGCAATAAAAAAATGATTAGTACTTTCTGAATCCTGCTTTAAAAGGATAGTTCATCATTTAGTCGCGCTGTATAAATTTCTTTGTCCTGCTGGGGGCTATACCATGGAGCCAGTTTAGCTGGCTAGCCAGATATGTTTAAGCTTAGTTTGTGCCAATCCTGGGTTTAAGGTACATGAAAGTGGTTTGGGTTTTAGCAGTGCTCATCTTTATAGTAACTTACACTCCACAGCTAACCTGCTCCAGGACAGGTTATGTTCTGGATAAGAGATCTCAAACTGAAATTGGACCAATCAATGCTGTGGGCAAAGTGACACACCTCTGATACAATAAAGTCACTCACCCTTTTTCCACTCAAAATTAAAGGTCACTACATAGCAAATGGTTTTTAAAGACTAAAGCGTCTGGCTTTTAATAATGCTTATATATAATAATTATAATTAATTGTAATTATTATACCCTTAATCAATTATCATTTTAGTTAATCAATCATTAATAGGCACTTTGTTAAAATGTATTTAAATAGCCTATATAAAGGTCAAACAAAAAAGGTTTAAAATCAATAAATAAAGCTAAAAAAATTACTACATGTGAGCTTAAATGTTCAATTATCTCTATTTCAACTAAACTAACTAACCCTGAGTTTGTTAAACTACCATCATGGTACAGGCCCCTGAACACAAAGGAAGATATAACCCAGCAGATCTCAGCAGCCATTGACTACCATAGTATTTTAGACTACACTATGGTAGTCAATGGCTGCCGAGATCTGCTTGGTTCCAAACATTCTTCCAAATATCTTCCTTTGTGTTCAGCAGAACACAGAAATTTAAACAGGTTTGGAACAACTTCAGCATGATTAAATGATTACAGAATGTACATTTTTGGGTGAAGTATCCCTTAAATTGAGTTTACCACCTTTTCAAGGTCTGGTTCCCTATCTACTGTATGTACGTCAAACAAAATGATGCGAGTCAGCTTGTTTGCTGGTGTACCTGATGATTTTGAAATAAATTACTTTAAATGCAGTTTATCTGATTTATCTGTTTATCTTATTGGCTATTTGGGCTGTCAATTCACAAGGACAGGACATGTTCTGTTTGTCACCTGTCTCCTCCAATCGCAACTCCCTCATAAACCCCGTCTGTAGTGTGTGAGATGATGTTGTTGAGTTCATTGGACATCCCTCCTGAGCGGGACACATAAGCCACGCTGCCCGGCCTGTACAGCTTGGATGCCAGGATATTGTCAAGCATTCCGCCTGTGTTCCCGATCTTAAAGCAGCCTGGCTTTATACCGCCAACCTTAAACCACACAGGTTGAAAAAATAATATTTTGCATTTAAAAAATAAATGAGCATTTTAGGACCATGAAAGAGAGTACTACTCCCATTGATATTTGTATAGATTTTTGAGTTTGTTTGTTATTCTCATTATTATAAGCTGTGACCTGCCTGTTACTGCAAAATACAGGTGAAGATGTGCAATGCTACCAGTTTTCACAAAATCAACTATTCTGAGTATTGTCTGATCAACTAGTTGGCTGTATAACTAAATAGGCTATGTCATGTTCAGACCCAATCAGAACGTTTGGGAGTAAAACACAATGACAGACATTATTTTCTTTAGGCATATTATTAGCACTCATTTTAATTTGATTTTGAAATGAAATATTAGACATGTTTTAATGCTAATTTATGGTAATGTTGATATTCAGCTATACATGTCTATTAAACATATAGCTATAGAAACAATCAAACATTTTGAAACACTCACAGTTGCAGGTCCAATGATAGTGACGCCCTTTTCATCGGCCGATTTGATGAGTTTGCGGGTCAGAGCTTCAGGAATGCCTTCAGCTATGATAGCTATAGTGTGTATCTGATAACACAAGATCACTCAAATCAGTACAAACAATCAACAACTCAGGCTCAATTGCACATTTACACAATGTCCTCTTTTGATGTTCAAAATCAAAAGGTGCTGTTTACATTTTGAAAAATTATGTTTGTATACTTGTGTAAGATTTCAAACATTCTATCAAACAAATTATATCTTTTAGTGTTAATAAATTACATTAAGCTAAATTATAATATATATGCTGAGATTTAATCACATTCAGAAAAGTGGAGTTGACAGTTTACAGTTTCAGATCTATTTATTAATGTTAGATTTGGGGAATGTTCCTTTTAAAAGTAACTTGTAATCCATCTATGTTACATATGTTACAGGTAGTGATTTCAGACGGTGTAATTGCTATGAGTGCAAACCTCTGCAGTGCACACCAGTGTTTTTCAGACACAGGATAGCACAGAGCGGCCCTCAGGCATGCGCCTTAATGAACATGTAATTGGAGTAGTGCCATTTCGTATCGACTTTCCGTCACTTGGCAGCAAGACAACATGGAAGAGTAGCATACCATCCTAATCTCTTATTAATGAAGCAGGGTTATACCCACGGCTAAAGCTATATACAGAATACCAACATGCCAAATGGCCTGGAAAGTGAAAGGAATAGAGACATCCTTTGTTTGAAAATGGCCAGACCACTGACCATATTTACACATCTCAAATTCAGACTCACAAGTTGAAAGGAAATCAATTTTAAAAAATCAGGACAAAACAACAATGGGCTTTGTTTATATGTGAATCAAGGAGTAATCTGGCAATAAATTGATGGGAGGCATAAGCATTAGCTACTGACACAGCACTGAATGTAAAAAGAAACTTTATTAGACATCCAGGGCTTCACCTGAGGATACTGCAACGTTTCCATGGTGCTGTCGAAAGCCGAACGAAGGGAGGCAAAATTTATGAGCATATCAACGTCTGGATGTTTCTTCATAGCATCAGCCATATTCTTGTAGACTGGCAGTAAGATCTCCTTATGACCCCAGTAAAACTTCTGCTTGTGGTCACCACTAAAAACACGAAAAAAAAAAAAAAATCATGCCCTCGAATCACATTTGACAACCTTCAGTGTCACTGAATAAACCAAGTAATAGACATGGTACAAATTATATTACATTGGAGAGATTGATCGTAAACACGCATAAGAGTTTAAAAAATATATATATTTACGTGAAGGGGTAGACCATTGCGACAACAGAGGGTTCATCACGCGAACACACATAATCAAAGTCCAGCATGCCTTGAACAGCCCGCGTCTGCATGCCCCACATGATTGCCTTGGTCTGCTTGCAGAAGAGAGTCGTGGCTTTAGCTAAAGGGGTAGAGAGACAAACATTACACTCATTACAACATTCGATTTACAAAACATGACATTAGATTAAACTCCAAGTATCTGCTTAATGCCACAAATCAAAACTATGTAAATAAATAAATGACATTCAGTTCGGTCATGCACAAAGTAGTGCAACATTGTTTACAGGGTCTAGATGAAAACTGAAAACAAATAAAAAACAATTGACGTCAATTAAGGCGTGACAAGACTCCAAAAAACATAAAAAAAGAGAATTATGATAATTAGACACTTTTGTTGTTTTGCAAACAAAACAACAAATACATAGGTAAGATATAAAAAATACAAATGTATATATTAACTTAGGATTTGGAATGTTTAAAAAGGCTTTCAAAGATTTTAAATATTTAAAAAATATATTTTAGGTGAAGTGAACATATTAAACCCAGCTAGATTTCCATGTTTTTTTTAAATAAAGGACTGATCTCTCATCTAAATGTTCATTTAAATTTTTCTCAAAATTGAAGAACTTTTTCTTAAATTTGTGAAGTCTGGAGTGGGCCATGTGTACCAGAGCTGCACGATTAACTGTTAAAAGTCGATTCACACACTTGCATGATTGCATTATTCCTAAATGACAACGGATCATATGTCACTATGTCAATGAAACTTCTGACAAGTACAATCAGAACATTCAGATCTGTCCCGTGCTGCCACTGAGCAAAATAGAGCAAATCATGTTTTTAAAGTATCTTGATGCTTCAAATAATGATAGATTCAATGGCAAAAACACTCAATGACTACTGGTGTAACAATGTTATTGATACATTCATTCAAGAAATTGAAAACGCTGATTCATCCAATAATAAAACAAGTAAAGTAATTTATTCACATCGTTTTATAAAACAAACATTCAAATTCATTAGATATTTTTTAAATAGACTGCTAGCAATTAACATTTTGTCAAAAAAGATAATGCTTTTTTGTTTGTTTAGCTGTCTATCGAACCGCGGGAGAATCGTGATCTTTATTTTAATATAAAAAAAATCATGATTCTCAATTTACCCAGAATTGTGCAGCTCTAATGAGTAACATTTAAGCCCACCTGTGTAGCACATAAGTCCACTACGCCTGTTCTAATATAAATGCTTTACATTCATTAAATATATTTTTATTTATTGTTGATTAGTCAGTCAAACTAATTAAAGATCTGCTGATCCAACTGAAAACAAATATGGATTACAGTTCTAATATTTGACATTTTCAGCATCTACGGTCAACAGTAACTAAAAATAACTATCACAAAGCAGCACTAAGCAATGGTCCATTTTTTTATTTACTAATGCTGTCAATCGATTAAATTTTTTTTAACTTATTAATTCATCACACATTTTTTTGTAATCAATCGTGATTAAAAACATTTAAGTTTTTAATATGTTTATACTGTTATTTCACAGTTACTCTCCAAATTAATGTAAAAACAACTCAAAAAGACAGTATATCTGAAATATTTGTTGTAATGGGATAAATGAAGGCCTGATACTGGTACTGATTTCTCTGTATTTTTTTACATTACAGTATAAATTGAAAGCTATCAATTTCAACATTTATTAGGCTTTAAAAAATAACAACTTTTGTGAATTTTAGTGAACCTAAAACATATAAAACCATTATAATAACATATTTTCCTGTAGCCTTCCTACCTGTTAGACATATGCATAAATTAAATAGAGTTATCAAACACCTTTCTTTATGGCATAAATTATAAATTAAATATAGATTAATCCTTATTAAAGCTACAATTTTCTAGGGCTGTAATCTCCCAGTCGATTAGTCGATTATTAGTCGATACATTCTGGCTCGAACAAAATTCTGATTGGTAGATTTTTGCCGCATTCATTTCATCAGGTGGAAAGCACTAATTGCTAATGGGGGTGTTTTCAGAGCACCACTGTTTCACAGGTAATTAGAACACCCCCCTTGGTTTCACTTCTTTTGGATTAGCCCAACCCACTGGAGAAGAGAGACAGATTGAAGTAGGCTTTAAGTGCACTATGCCCACTGTTTGTATTAGTTTTGAGCCTATGCTTTATTTTTCAGTTATGCAGTTTATTTAGTTTCTCCTCTTGATCTGGCTTGTTTAATAAATATTCCTTTTTTATTAAAGTGGACGTGCCATTTGTGTTTAAGAGTAAAAGCTTTAAGTTAATAGCATAGGTGAAATTTGCGGGTGGGACATGTCCTCACCACTTTTTGCCAAGGTCGACATCTTGCTGCACAGATGAACCTACCTGCACACAAAACATCTCTGGTTAACTAGAAGAGCATCATTTAATTTGTTTGTTAAATAAAAGGCAATCTGGCGCTCATTACCGGTGTTATCGGTGGCGCAGATTTCTCTTGTCTATCGCTTAACGCCGTTGCGGAGACTTTCTATTTGTTCCGGTGAAATCACAAAACAAAATGCACAAAAACTGTCCCTGCTCTTGATATACAACAACTGATGATATTCGGTTTTGATGAAAAAAAAGCAAAGAAACACGAGCAAAGTAAAGTTTTGTGAATCTGCATTTATTCACGTGAAAAATCTTGGCACTAACGCTATATTGTGTTTAGATGCAAGAATTAAACGTGAGATCTAAATCAATAAATGTATTGAAATTGATTTCTGGACATCTTAATATATAATTTTTTCTGCAATTGTTATTGTACATTTTTTACATCTGATATAACATTGTACGCAGGTGCACGTGATGCAACGCTGTCAGAGCCGACAGACTCGTGTCAGACTCATTTCAGTGTGAAATAATCAGGTTCTAAACGATTTAATAAACTGCAAATAGCCTTCTAGTGTTTATTTACAATTTATTTAGGCAGACAACAAGGCTACCAACTGCGCACAGTGCGCAGCTAATTAATTTAACGTTTTCTTTTTTTCCCCTAACATAATTTTAAGTAGATTTTTAGTCAAAAATTTCAGGACTTCAGTCGACCAAGATTTTCTTTGGTTGATTACAGCCCTACAATTTTCTCTGTTACCTTTGTTCATTGATTAACATTATTGACAGACATCACAGTAACTGGTTTATTATGCTGCTGTCGCTTTAAAATCTGCTGCATATGAACATGACGCGGACCTGACTCACTGTCACGCCCATCTAATTTTCTCTCTCTTTAAATTCATTTAAGATGTTATTCAACTCATTTAAGACTGCTCTTATGAGAGAATACTCAACAAAATGGGCATTTTGGCATAATTCTGTGTGTTATTGTTCGTTCAATCACGAAAGAACTCAATTCTAGCACACTGTGCGCACGATACTGGTGCGGGTATTTCTGAGCTCTGTGTGAGTTTGTCACATAGACAGGACATTCACAGACACCGTGTTCTTTTTTGTATTAAATGCTTAAATGGTTTAAAAGCATTTGCATAAATAAGAGTGTTATCATATAGTGTAACGCTCATCAAAGGATGACAGAAAAGATGCTGCCTTAATTGCGCTAAATCATTTTAATGAGTTAAACTGAAATGTTTTAACTGTCAACGCGCTAATTCTGACAGCACTATTATTTAAACTTTCAAAGTATGTGTTCATCAAACAACACCAAATGCAAGAACTTCTCTATCCTCGATCTCTCTTATCGATGCCTTTCATTGTCTCCTGTCAAAATATTCTATGCCACAATGCCATAGACTGCAGCAGAACATGCATACTTCACTATTACATACAGAGTAAATGAAAAACAGTATGTAAAAAGATTAGTATATTCAAATTCACAGTATTCATAAACTAGCTGGCAAAAGTACATACTACTACGGCCTAGGATGTGCTCTAGATAGCTTCAGCTCCCCTGTCAGTCCACGTGAGAGATTGTTTTGAAATCGGCAACCGGAAAGATTCTCTCACAGGGCTCTCAAACCGTATGTATCAAACAAACACAATGATTTATCTCTCATCCACCCGCAATTTATTTATTTTGTTATTACTTGGCCCGCACAATCGGTGGATATAAGCGCGAACCGCACTCACACACACACACACACACACACACACACACACACACACTCTTCAATTATCAAGTTAAGAGAGTGAACAACGCAGACCAAGAAATTAATGTTATTTCACTATTAAAAATTCACCGGGACGTTGGGCTTTTCAAGCCCTGACTCATACATGTCCGAGTCTGATTCCGAATCGCAATGAACCAACATATAAAGGATTCTCCAGCCTGTGACAGCGTGCTAATTTACACATAATCATATCGATCTGTAACAATGCAATACTATCACATATAAAAACATGTTTTACTCACATAAGTGTGTTGCACCATTCCTGTCGGATCCAATAAAGAAGGCACAGCAATGTTTTTTAATCTCAATATGTCTGAAAATCCATTATCGACCTGAGACTTGTTTACAAACGATTATCTTGCTATCTTCGGCATGTTTATTGCTCGGTAGCGCGATTAGCTCCATTTAGCACAGTTTAGCTCCTTCGAGTCGGTGGGTGGGGCTACAGAAGCAGGCGTACACATTTATCTGTAGAGGCGGTGTTTCCCCCTCCTATTACGTCATTGATCAGTGACTTTTCCTCCTCGGTTGCCCCAATGTCATCTGGCGTGCCTCAAGGTTCCATTCTTGGTCCTAGTGTTCTCACTCTTTATGCTGCCACTTGGTCAACTCATCTCCAATCACAACGTTCAATTTAATTTCTATGCAGACGACCTCCAGATCTATCTCCCCGTGATTCTGAGTAATTGTTCTGCATTGGACCCTCTCCAAAATTGCCTTCAGGACATCAAACTGTGGCTTTCCCAGAATTTCCTTCATTTGAATGAAGAAAAGACTGAGTACATCCTATTTAGCCCAGATTCAGCCAGTTGTTCTTTTAGTTTTGGTCCTTCAACTCCTCAGTTTGCTCCCACTATTATTTTTGATCAAAGTTTACAGTATGATAAACAGATTGGTGCAGTTGTGAAGGCGAGTTTTTACCAGATAAGACTACTCAGTAAGGTAAAATCATTCTTGTCCCGTGCTGACCTTGAAAAAGCAATCCATGCCTTCATCAGTTCGGGGATAGACTACTGCAATGCCCTCTATTCTGGACTAAATCTATCACTCCTCAGTCTGCTTCAATTGGTACAAAACGCGGCAGCACGTCTTCTCTCCAATACCTCCAAACGTTCACACAAACGGAGTACCCCTGTCCTCCGCTCGCTTCACTGCCTCCCGGTGCACCTTAGGGTGGAGTATAAGGTCCTGCTGTTCGTGTTCAAGGCCATCCATGGTCTGGCCCCAGCCTACCTCGCCGAATTAGTAACGGTCTACCAACCAGCCAGAACTCTCCGCTCCTCTGAATATACCTCTCTAGTCACTACTAAGTTCAAGTATAAAAAGTTTGGAGGCCGGTCATTTGCTGTCCAGGGACCAAAGTTGTGGAACGCACTTCCAGCTCACCTACGAAGCATTACTGTGCTGAGTGTTTTTAAATCGCAGTTGAAAACTCACTTTTCACACAAGCTTTTACCACATAGCATTTGACTGGACTGTTATTTTATGTACAGTTATGATGTTTTTTATTGGAAAGCGCATTGTGCTCCTTTTGGTTGTTGTAAGGAGCTATATAAATAAAATTTGATTGATATCTGAGAGCTGTGTTTGCTGGGCCTGGAGTCAATAAAAGCTTTTCTTTGACTAACAAGGAAGTTTTCAGCTCTAAAACGTATATTACCATGACCTTTAATATATCAAAGGCTCAAGGGAAAGTTGATTTCTCAAGTCATCACCCCTTTAATAAAATAGTGTTTTGACCAGTCAGGTCTTTATAAGGTAACAAACAAATTGAGGTGTTTTAAAACTGCCCACATGAAGAGTAAAGCCTGGAACACACCAAGCCGACGTTGGTCGACGTTGATTTGGTGTGTTCCTTGCTTAAGATGTCTTACAAAGACTCACACTGGCAAATTTGTTCGAACAGAGCATGGTTCGCATGAAAATTGATAATGTGAAAGCTGTTATGTGGCCCAGGAAACATTTCAGACAGTTTGTTGCAGTTCTTTGCTCACAGATACTGGTTAAAAAAACACAAACACAGTCAAGAGTAGTGACAAAAGGTAAATTTCCCTGTTCTCGCATTCTGAACATCAGCAATCTTGAACAATCAAAACAGAGGACCAGAACTAGCTTTTATATAATTCACTAATAAGAAACACACTAAACATTTGACCAGCCCTGAGATCTTACCTTTGACCGCTGCATTAAACATGACCGTCACAGACCACGAATGGCAAAGAGTGGAAACTAATTATTATGATGAACAGAGAAAGAAAACATGACAGCATAAGGAGAGAAAAGAGATGGAATAAAAAGTGAAATTAACTAAAAAATAAATTAAAAAAATTACTAACAGGACAAAAACTGTGGAGAAAAAAAACGAGACAAGAAGAGAAGTGTACAAAGAAAAGGGAAAATAATTAAAGGTGCAGTAAGTAACTTTTCACAGTAGAAACCTTAAGTTTTATTAAATCTGTTCAAAATGAGATGAAAAAAAAGAAGCTGTTTTATTATCAGTTTCACGCAGCACTTGTGAATAAATAATGAATGTGGTAAACCAAGAAATCATTTTAATTTCTGTATAGAGCTATAGTTCTTTTAGACAGCAGATTTTGCGTTAATACTAGGGCCGGGACTTTAACACGTTAATTAAGATTAATTAATTGCGTGACTTTAACGCGTTAATTAAGATTAATTACGCAAAAAATTTATAACAATTTTAACTCATTTTTGCACCGCGGAACGTTTTTTAATGAATGAGTTTCGACGGACCGATTATACTGGAACACCAACTAGCGTTCTTGACTTCTGAACACAACAAACCACAGTGAACATGAACGAAGAAGCTGACGAGACTGCTTTGCTTGGCCCCGTGGATGGGAAATTTTGTTTTAAAAAACGAAAGGATGGAAGCGTCGACAAGAGCATGGTTGTGTGGAAGCTATGCAACAAGGAATTTGCGTATCGAGCCTCAAATATCACCTCAACGCAAAACGCTGGACATAAATAAATAAACAAAATTTTGTTGATTAAGCTTATGTATTCAGTCATTATTCAATGGTATACTAAAAATCCATGTGAAAAAAATTACTTCTCACTGTTCTCAGGTCAAATATTTATATGCAATTAAAATGCGATTAATTTCGATTAATTAATTACAAAGCCTCTAATTAATTAGATTATTTTTTTTAATCGAGTCCCGGCCCTAGTTAATACGCTAATTTTGAAACCCCCAGTTAATACCATTAAAATAAATTTTTTATACCAATTTTAACCCTGAAAAAAAAACGCTTTTAAACATTTATTTTTACTTGTATTTTAAATAGATGCAACTATTGCAAATGCAAATAGATAGATTTCAACAGTATCTCCACAAGATGTAAACCAGAATGTTTGATTCGTGTTCAATCAGTTACTAACCTTTATAAAGATACAATCCAATTTTACAACGAAATGCCATAAACAATATAATCCTAAAACTATTAAAAAAAATGAAGGAACACAAGGTTTAAAAAAAGTATTGTGTTTATAAATGATAAGCTTCACATTTCTGCTTTTACATCCTCCAACATTTGGGCCGTCCATTGTAAATGTCTTAGGGTAACATTGATTGTCGGTAAGGATAACTGATTCTTTTTTTTGTAATTGACATTATGCCACAAATGTAGTCAGCTGAAATTAACTTCTGCTGAACCTAGAATATTCCTTTAAGGACAAGTTTTAGTTACTGTTTTAAACATAGGCATTTTAAACTAATTACAATACACTGTAAACAATTGTCGTACATTTTTACAGTAAAAATTTACAATTAGTTACTGTTTTTTTCAATTAACAGTATTACTGTATATTACGCTATGGATTGTGGGAGCATGATAAATAACTGCTGTAACTTTTACAGTAAAATAAGCTATTAACATATTACAATAAGATATTGTTTTTGTTGTATATGGCATTAAATGAAAAATGTAATTTCCGTCACATATTTACAGTAAATATATATAATTTATACTGTAATTTTGCAGTGACAGCTGTAAACAATTGCTTAGTTTACAGTAGTAGTAGTAGTAGCAGTACACTGTTTTTTACAGTACAATTTTAGTTAATGATATGGTACTTTTGTATATTTACAGTATTTTTTTTCTTGCACTGTGACATGCACTGTACGTTTGTGGAGAACCTGCAGCCAAAAAAGGTAGATGACCTGGTTTAGAACATTCAAGGATACGTTTTTTTGGACGTTTTTTAAGAAATAATTTACTATGCATTCAGAAAAAGAAAAAAATCAAAAACAAAGGTTTTCTCAAACATTTTGAATTGTTTGTATTAGTTAGAGGTATACCAAATTACAAGATGCTGGCAAATCTTAAATTTTGTGCGATCCTGCATCGTTATATAGTTCAGTTAAACTTAGCGCACCTTTAATTAAGCTACAGTTAAAGAATTAATGCAAAATTCAGAATCAATGCAAAGTAGCTGGTTAAGGTTCTACAAAAGTTGTCTTTTAAAGTTGATCAACTAAGCTCCAAATACCTGGTGGAACACCTGCTGTGAGTGTCCTGGCATCTGTGACACTATTGTTCAATTTCTGTTCAGAGAATGAAGTATTTCTGGTTCTTGCTGGTGTCTGAAATAAATAATAAAAGGAAGAACTTACTTCTGGAAGGGTTTGTGGGCCACTGCCATTTAGAATTTTAGTACCATAATCAGGGCTCTGAACCGGTTTAAGGAAAGAAAACAAAAACTGGAAACTTTTTTGGAAATTTTGACAGGAACATAAACAACAATAAAATCAAGTTTAATCGTTCTGAACAGAAATGCTTATTTGAAACGACCTGGAAATTAACTGGTTTATAACATTATCTTATTGTTCTGTTTAATATTTTAATTTGGCAGTCAACCAATCAAGAATTCAAATGGTGCGGCCTATGCAAATGTGACATTGACGCATTCAATTTGCGTGAAATGTCCTCGCTCAGCTGTGAAGTCGTCATAGGCAAGTTGCAATGGCAATGTCAACTACAGTATTAAAGCATTGCATTTTGAATGGCAAGTAATATCCAGCGTTGCATGTGTTTTGAAACCAGCAAAATGGCAGGTTAGTGTAGTGTTAGTTAAACAATGTAGTGTATTTTTTAAATAATTAAGGGGGTGAATAGTGAATCGAAAGATATCCAGGAATAATACTGTGGCGAGGTGGATTAACGAGTGACATGGGAGGAGCGAGTGGAGACCGGTGCGTGACTGATAATGAGTGTCAGCTGCGAGTCACACCAGTCTCGAAGTCCTCTCATGAGGAGCTTGGAGGCATATAAGGACGAGCGACAACAGCGAAGGGCGAGAGAGGACCAGGCCGCAGGTGACGCTCATTATCAGTCACGCACCGGTCTCAACTTGCTCCTCCCATGTCACTCGTTCGTCCACCTCCCCACAAAAACCATTATGTATTGTGTATTTGTCTGTGCTTGTGACGCCCCCAACTGCACACCTCCACGAATTTGGCTGTTTTTGGAAAGAACCTGTATAAATATAATCAAACTAAAGACTCTTCGGAGATATGAAGGATGCAATACTACTCTATAGGTATTAAAGATTAATGAGATTTGCAGAAACTGTGTTTGTTATAGACCCTTTAAACACCATGTTTTTAAAGATAGTTCTGTGGCTTTATGTAAAGTCAGACACTTGCATGTCATTATATTATTAACATTTTACCAAAATCAAGTTTAAATGGAGATACAGCATTTTCACCAGTGAATATTGTTGTAAGTGGGCTCTCAGTTTTTCCTGTCATTTAATACATTTGACCAAAATCTTGTGTTATAATGCATGAAGTGCATAGGCTGTATTGGCAATGACTAGACGGCAAAATACCAGACCAAGTCACTCTTCTCTACTCCTCAAATGCATTAAGCATTAGCCTTTACAAACATTGTGTTTTTTGAACAATGGGAACGCAGTATTTATTCAAACAAACTGTTATTAATTTACTGTCGCATTGCAAACAAGCATAGACTGTCTCAGTTTTTAAAGGGACAGTTCACCCAAAAATGAAAATAGGATGTTTATCTGCTTACCCCCAGGGCATCCAAGATATAGGTGACTTTGTTTCTTCAGTAGAACACAATTGAAGATTTTTTATGCCAGATTGTGAAAATTGTACATTGACCTCACTTACGTTATCACGTTTTTTTTTACTCTCATAGATTTTGATACCATTCACATGCATTATACAACTGACAGACTGCAACGGTTGGAGTTAAAAATCCTCATTTGTGTTCTACTGAAGAAACAAAGTCACCTATATCTTGGATGCCCTGGGGGTAAGCAGATAAAAATCAAATTTTAATTTTTGGGTAAATTATCCCTTTAAGCCCTGCCCATAATGCAATGTGATTATTCATATAATATTTGTAATATGTGCATGTACAATTTTAACTGTATTCTAAATCTAATGACATATTGTATCACAATGTGTTCACACATACATGATTGAAATTAACACATTAATCAATGTATGAATCACACTCATTCAGAAAGGGAACAATTTCTGTGTCTCACAAAAGATGGACCACATGTGCTCCAACGTCTTTACTCCTTTTGCATTATGTTGCTGCTCAAATCTAAGTTCAGTTATAGCTGGTTTCGCTCATGTCACCACAAATGGCCAACTCTAATAATAAATTAATTACTTTGATGCTGAAAAAAAAACCCACACACACTGTATGTATATGAACATTCCTTATATCAGCCAATCGGGATAAACTACAAAAACACACTTACAGTTGCATTAGCACTGGTGTTCAAAAGGAAATTGGCGGTGTGCGCTGCCGCTGGAGGCTGATTGGGAACTGGCCGATGACCCAGTGCCATACCAACAATAGCAGTCATGTGAGTCTCTGTGCCGAAAACATGGATAGGAATTCCAGTAGTCTTTCCTGTTGAAACAAACAGATAATAACAGATGCAGAAATATGAGATTGCTCAAGTATGATGTATAATGACTACCATTCACAAACATGGAACACATGGACATTTTGTCAAGTTCCAATTTGACCTGCGATTACATACAGTACAGTGAAATGACATTTGAGCAAATGAAGCACAGATTGACTTGTCTGGCTATCACCAGACCAAGCTCAATTTAAGATTGAACATTGGTCTGGGGAGTCTGCTCTCTATTTTCTACTGCACAAGAGGCGTGATAAACGAGCATTTTTCAAAAGACTCTGTATGCAATCGGATAGTCCTTCAACCAATCAGACCACAAGAGGCGTGATCAACAGGTAATGATCCATTCTCTCTATCCGTCATCGTGTTAAACCCGCCAATAGCACGCCAGGTGGATAAGCCAGTCTGTGATTGGTTCCCGCAAAAGTGTAACAGAAGAATTGAGTACGGAAATTAATGTATGGGTTTCCAGAGTTGCAGGGTGAAATCAAATCGCTGGCAGATCAGGCTGGGTTTACCCAGTCTACAGATTGACCTCCAGGGTTTTTCTCTTTTCCTGATTCAGAACAATGCAATGGTGTCTACTGCTACCTATCATGATCAAAGTCTGTCCTTAAATCTGGGGTCAAACTGACTAACTACAGATCACATTCCATCATATTCTGAGTTGTTTCAGTGGAGTACCTGAACTAAACTTCACATTATCTGTATCACTGCATGCTGATATTAGACATGCTAAATATGTTCCATGAAGTCTTGTGCATTAAGATGTATGTCCATCAGATATCTATTCTCTTTTAAAGCCACACATAAATGACAAATATGTTTTAATGCACATCAGTCCTTCACATCAGTCTTTTACAAATTGACTTAAACTTACTAAACTAAAATGGAGCTTGAGTCAGTAGCTGGGCCAAAAGATTTGGGGAAGGCATTTATGTCACTGAGACCTGAATGTGGGATTGCATGCTGTCTGAGAAACATGGCTGTTGTGTGCAGTTTGGGGACCAAATTGAATTCCTTTTTCATCGTTAGTAATTCTTTGTAAATCACCTTGCATGATTCCTTTAAATACTCTCCTCCCACAAATTTTGCGTGCCCAAGCGGCCACGCCTTTTTAATGGAAATTTTTCACTGCGTGTTTTTTAAGACCAAAAGGTTTGTGCTGCCACAAGCTGTTAGTAAATCTGGCCCTAAATGTGTTTGTGCTAATCAAATCTCATTTTGGACCCCATTTACACCTGTTTTTAGCACCTTCCTTAAAAATAAAAATAAAATACACTTACCTACTTCCTCCATCACTCTCAGGCCTTCCTGGTAGTTTGGACCGCCACGTCGCACAAAGATGGTAACCTCATTTTCTTTTAGAGGCCCCTGGTAGTCTTTGATAGCCCTCACAATGCCCTGATGAGTGTTATGAAATGTGAGGAAACATGATAAATAGAACAACAGGATCTAATAATGATGAAATACCAAGACAGAGTCATCGTCGTACCTTAAATGTAGCTGCTACATTAGTGAAGTTAGCAATACTGCCACCAATGATAAACACCTTTCCTGTAAGGTAAGATTGGGTGGGAAAAATTCTGAATTTAAGAATTTCTGAATCAGCAAATTACTCTACCTGAATTCAGAAACAACATTAGTCTAACAGAACAACAGAATGGGCATCAACAGAAAACTTCTTAGATGTTCCGTTTAAGGTTTCCATCTCGCCAAATGCTACATGATGTCTGGCTCCATTTTGAAGACTTTGGGGTTAATCCAAGCGGCAACCTCCGCTGTCTCTCTTGAAGCCAATACGGAAGTGACTTAAACTGCAGTTCATCGAAGGGAGCAGAATCTCATTGAGCCACATGTTAAAAAGCCCCACTTTACAGCATAATAAAACATGTTTACAGCCTGGTACAAATTCTAGTTTTGGTCTATACGGCTAATTTTGCCCTTCATGACGACTGTGAGGGGGGTGAACTAATTAGTTTACATTATATAAAGCCTTAAAGTTCTTTCCTAGATTTATATATGTGGGCAAATGTATTTTTGTCTCAGTGCATGCATTGTTTTAGTTTGGCAGGGTCGCCGCTAGCTTAGCTTAGCATAATGAATGGAATCCTATGTTGCCAGCTAGAATGTCCCGAGTAAAAGTGATAAAAAAATAAAAAATAAAAAAATGATTACCTCTTGTTGCCTGCGTATTCACAACGAGTACAAATAGCGATTGGGACTATATTATGGGGAAGCACAGGCGAAGCACTGCTACTTGGGCGCAGAGATATCACACAACACATGAAATCCCACAATATCACCTTTATACAATACAGGTTGTTTCAAAGCAGCTTTACAGGAATCAACAGGAAAATGCAAACAAAGTTCAATTTTACTGTAAAGCGGCCCTAAAAAGATAAAAGTTTAATTGTTCAGCTGAGGCTAGTTCAGTGTTGATTCAGTTCCAGTGTAAAGATCTCATCAGTTATTAAATTAGTTAAACAATTAAAAAAATTAGTTGGATGTATAACAGTAAGTATTTCTGTGCCAAATACACAAAAAGTTTTTTATGGAGTATGGCCCTGTATGATGTCATAAAGGGTGGAATTGCTTCTATGGGCACTTCTCCCGGATGAGCGCGTGCACACATCAACTAGATCTAGAGCAAGAGTGTCAATAACAAGCTTTGTTCGTTCGTTCATCGGCAGCGCTGTCATTTTGTTTTTAGACCACAAAATCAACAATGTCACAAAAGAAGTGTGTCTTTTTTGGTTATGAGGGAAAGATAACCTTGTTCAGCTTCCCAAATAACCCAGCGTTAAGGAAAGTGGATGCAGTTTGTTTTTCCCGGTCATGAGTCGAAACCGCAGGCGCTGAGTGAAACTGCATCAAATGTCTGTGTTTTGTTGACAATCGGTGTGTGTAAGTGCATATAATGTCAACGACACGAATGTATAGGGAATCGAAAGTTATCCAGGGAGTGCGCGTGTGCGCTCGAGACTCTTTAGCTCCACCCACTGCACGCCTTCACGAGTTCGGCTATTGTCGGAAGGAATCGTTACAGCATATCTGTCTTTTATAAATATGATAAAACGAAAGACTCTTCAGATATATGAAGGATGCAAAAATACTTTAGATACTCAAGATTAACATGAGATTGGCAGAAAGTATGTGTGTTTATGCCCCCTTTAAATTAAATTTGGAGGCACAGAAATGACACATTTCACATTTAAACCATTTAGACAAAACATAGTGACAAATTGAATCAGAGTTTTGTCTTAACCAGCTGCGACCTTAACAAGCAACACTATTTTGTGTTTTATTGATTGCTATGTTTCTATTTTGGAGGAGATCCACACACAAACTGAAATCACACTGGCCCAAAATAGCACTGTATACAGGACAGTAGACAGTAGTGGCCAAAAGGGATGTCTGGAGGGGATATTTGTTTTTAATGACCCT
Organism: Gobiocypris rarus; assembly: GCA_023029165.1. Taxonomy (NCBI): domain Eukaryota; kingdom Metazoa; phylum Chordata; class Actinopteri; order Cypriniformes; family Gobionidae; genus Gobiocypris; species Gobiocypris rarus. The sequence goes on from CM040920.1 coordinate 11,365,484, forward strand.
ACAAGTTTGATTAAACCATCAAAATATGAGGAAGTATTTCTGAAGTATTTCTGGAAGTATTAGAGAAGAACAAAACACTAATCTTGGTTAAGGTATTTATCTGACAAAATTATTTGCCTGACAAAAAAGGCAGCTGCAGGTTTTGTTTTACGAGCAAAACATGCAAAAAGCTCACAGGAAAAAGCATACACTGACTACAACATAATCAGTTATTCATATTTTGTTGGTTCTCTCTTGAATTGTCATCTGTTCATAATTTCTTTGTATTACAGCTTAGCTAAAAATGATGCCCGCACAATTTGGCATGTTTCATTGCATTATCACAAATAAAACAATTGACTTCAACTACACGACTTCAATTGACAATTGACTTCAACTATGCTTACAAAATCTTGAATTTATATATGTATATGTGTGTGTGTCTGTGTGTGTGTGGACTGGTAATCCCAGCGTTATGGGGACAAAATGTCCCCACAAAGATGGCAATATCCATCTATTTTGGTCCCCATGAGGAAAACAGGTCATAAATCACACTAAGTGATGTTTTTTTAAAAAGTAAAAATGCAGCATGTCTCCTGTGATGGGTAGGTTTAGGGGCAGGGGCAGTGTAGGGGTATAGAAAATACGGTTTGTTCAGTACAAAATGCATTACGCCTATGGAATGTCCCCACAAAACATGGAAACACAACGTGTGTGTGTGTGTGTGTGTGTGTGTGTGTGTGTGTGTGTGTGTGTGTGTAATATTTAGATAAAGGGTGAAGATGTCAATTTCCACTTTTGGCCACTACAGTATAAGGTAAACATTATTATTATATTTTTAACATTTCTATTTCTATATTTTCATGCTAGTAATAAGTGACCTATTCTGTCACACACACAAGCTCACCATCTGGGTGTTTCTCACGGGTCATTAGAGAGAGGATAGTCTTGGCGTAGTCGTATGTCTGCTGCTCACTGGGAGCTCCAGAGTATTCCCCATAGTTGGCAAGCTCATCTACTCCACCCAGATCACAGATTGTGTCACTAAACAAACAAGAGTAACAATTTACATGAGGTATGATTTGTTAACATTAATGCATTAGCTAACAGTAAAGCAATAAACTAACAGTAAGCAATGTTTGTTAATGTTAGTTAATAAAAATACAATTGTTCATTGCTTGTTTGTTCATTCAACATTTGGTCTAGTGTTTCAGCAAATTCGCAATTCAGCATGAGAAATGTTGATTAGCTCAATACCCACATGCATAAACCTAGAATTACCTCAGTGTAATATTTATTGCATTTGAATGTTGTTTTACTGTGGAAAGTTGTGGAGGATTGCTTATGTAAGGTCTAAGTAAGGTAAAGCAAAAAAATCGAGGACTTAGGACATGCTGCATTTCCATTTAAACAAATTTATTTGATTCAGTTTGTCTAGAGGTCTATGTTTTTAAGTCGATATTTGGCAGGGCACAACCACCTAGAAACAAGCAAATTTTTGCAGTGTTGAGCAAAATAACTGATCACACATGTATTTGTTGAGTACATGAATGCAATGGCCAATCAGAGGCTTTATATTAATCACTGGTGAAGACATAAAAGTAATCCAATTCCAAATTCAAGCAGTTTAGGAAGCTGAAACGTGCATGCTTGACATGCAAGAGCCAATGAGGTTTGTTCTTGCGCATGATGCACGCATGTTTGAGCTTTTGTTGAACATATTTGATGTGTGCTATGTATGTAATTTGGTCAATGTTTATAAGTGAATAAATGCCTAAATTAAATTATATTCATCATTTAAAGCTTCTGATTGTTCCTTGTTAGAAGACCTGCTCGTTCAGTGTAACAGGTGTAATTTTAGGAAAAATTACAGTTAAGGAGCTTTATGCAACAATTCTCATTTTTAAGGGATTAATAAATGTGAAAAATAAAAAGCAGATGGAGAAAAAAAGGTAATTCTAAGGGTCTATGATGTTTCATCAAAAGAAACCCTTAAGCAACACTTTACGGACAGTAACGTTTCTGTAAAACCTTAAATGTTGTCAAAAGGAATAATTAACCCAAAAATGAAAATTCTTTCATTGTTTACACACCCTCAAGTTGCTCCAAACCTATTTTAATTTCTTTCTTCTGCTGAACACAAAAGATGATATTTTGAAGAATGTCAGTAACCAAATAGTTGATGGACCATTGACTTCCATAGTATTTTTTTCCTCCATACTATGGAAATCAATTGGGGTCCCATCAACTGTTTAGTTACCCATATTCTTCAAAATATCTTCTTTTGTGTTCAGCAGAAGAAAGAAATGTAAACAGTTTTGAAACAACTCGAGGGTGAGTAAACAATGACATAATTTTCAATTTTGGATGAACGATCCCTTTAAGGGAAACACTTAAGGTGCTTTATGCAACCAGGCATAGGATGTAAACCACCTGTAAACCACTGATGCACCGCCACCAGCCACCATGGTCCAAATGCGTCCTCTGGGTTCAGCAGGGTGAGTTTCAGACTGGCTCCACTCTTAGCATCGAGATCTGCTATGTATGCTTCCTGTATACATAAACATACAGAAAATATGAGCCACAGAACATCAGCTCTCTGACAGTTGTGTGTAATGGCATGACCTTTGTCATCTTGTACCTCAGGATAAGCTTCTCTGCCAAATGGAGGAGGAAACTCCACATCACCCCACTTAGGCTTGCAGATATAGTCGGCTGCAGCATCAATTTTAGCTGCCATATCCAAGATGTACACTCCGTCCTTAGTGACCACTGCATATAGGAACACAATCTTTTAGTTTTCTTTTTTATTCAGTACCAGTTTATAAGATTTAGTCATTTTAAGGAAGGTGAAGGCCAACATAACCCCAACACTGGATGGGATGAACAAATTCATTTATTGTAATTAAAGCATGGAACAAAATACTGTCTATAGTGGTGATTCTTAACCACAGGGTCAGAGCCAACTAGGGGGCCTCAGCAAACTTCGATTGGGGCCTCAAAACAAAGGACTTATTTACACAAATACAAGACAAAACAAACATTAATATAATAATTAAAAAATATATATTTTTAATTTTAATAACTAATTTAAATAAGATTTTTCTATATGAAAAAGAAGGGGGAAAAGAACCAGAATTTAGGAAAACCTAGATGATTCCTAATAACCTAGATAAATATTAATAAGGGAAAAATAACCATCTTTAAATTAAGCATAATAATTAAATCAACAACTAAATGGCATTACATGGGTCTGATTAATCACAGCATTTAGAAGTCTGACATATTCACTGGTGTCAACAATATCTTGTTTCATTCAAAAATTCCATTCATTGTTTACATTGAAAAAAGATACCAGAAAACGTATTAATATTACCGTAATACTGCTGTACCATGTCAGAGTTTATTTTGTTGCTGATTGCACATTACCTCTTACGTAACGCATAATAGACCAAAAGCAAGTTACAGCACAGTGTATATTCTCCAAATATTTCTGCATATGCAAAATATAAAATCACATAATATATAAATGCATGGGGATGAAAACAAAAATGAACAGACGCACACATTTATGGATAATAATGCAGAAATTCAAACTTGGCAGCATTGTGTTTCTTAATTTAACATGTGCATTTACTCAATCTTGCATGCTCTGTGTTTGTTATGGCAGCGCACAAAGTACGGCCTCTCTAATAACAATTCACATAAATGATAATTCAATTCCATAATGCACTTTTCGTTTTTTTCACCCGCAACTGTAGGTTCAGAGAAATTTTAAAAATTATGCTAATGTTATCTAGAATTATTTACAGTATTTTGTGTCCCCTCGGAAACAGTATTGTGCATATTAATTGTTGAGATAAACCGTATTACCGAATGCAAACATCTTCTTTGATGGCATGTTTTTTTCCTAGCCTATATTTTCTTCTCTTGGCATGGCTGGCCAAATCAAAGGTCGTCACAGGCCCTTGTTTGGACATTTTTGCCATCGTTTAAAATGCCAATGCACAATTCAGCAACTTGTGTATCGTTTAGAATTCTAGAGTTTCCCACTTGTGACTTCATTTGGTGATTCATGTGCTCGGAAAACACTTAAAGGAACACTCCACTTTTTTTGAAAATAGGCTCATTTTCCAAGTCCCTTAGAGTTAAACAGTTGAGTTTTACCGTTTTTGAATCCATTCAGCCGATCTTTGTATCTGGCGGTAGCACTTTTAGCATAGCTTAGCATACATCATTAAATCGGATTAGACCATTAGCATTGCACTCAAAAATTATGACCAAAGACTTTCAATATTTTTCCCATTTAAAACTTGACTCTTCTATAGTGACATTGTGTAGTAAGACCAACGGAAAATGAAAAGTTGTGATTTTTTAGACCAATATGAGTAGGAACTATTCTCTCATTCCTGCATAATGATCAGGGAACTTTGCGGCCGTCCCACGGGTGCAGCAGCACAATGATATTACACAACGTCTGAAAATTCCGTCAACATAGCCAACGTGACAGCCTGCACAGTTCCATGGTGCCTTGTAACCATGGAGATGTTTGTGAGTGACGATTCAGAAGATATTTACTTTGGTGCAAATCTTGAACCGTATCTATTTGAACCGAACAGTCACACTGAAGATGAGTTTTTGAAACGTGAAAGGCAAGAAAATGTGGCTTATTTTGAAGACAGAGAGTGCGCGCGATCTGCTAGCTGTCACTCAGTTAGCATGCGCCCTGTCACAAGCGCAGTCTTCTTACATCACTCATAAATCACAATAACTCATCAAATAAGGCTTTAGCGGGACAAACATTTGTTTTGGCGGCCCCCAAATAATTTTAAATGCAGGGAAAAACCCTGCACACGCTCCGAAGCCTCAGCACAGAACATAACATCAATAGTAAACTAACTACCGCCAGATACAAAGAAAAGGTAAAAAGGTCAAAAAAGGTAAAACTCAACTGTTTAACTCTAAGGGACTTGGAAAATGAGCCTATTTTAAAAAAGTGGAGTGTTCCTTTAAATATGATGTCTCAATCAGCTCCCTAGCTTGTGAATCAGTATATCAAATTCACGAATTCGAGACAAAAGGAAGCTCATATCACGATACGATATTATTGCTATATTCAAAGACATATGGTAAAAGGTTAAAACGTTTTTACTGTTGATTGAAATGCTAAATTGGTGACACCAGAATAAAAATATTCATGGTTCTGAAGCTAAAATAATCATTTTAGACGAATATGCTTGCACTCTGTCACTGACTAGATATATTTAAAATAATGTAGATCACTTTTTTACTGGTTACATAATACATTTGGCATTATCAGGTCCCACAAATATTCCCCCATTGCATTATTATACATTATACTCAACATTATATAGTAGTTAGTACTGACACTAAAACTCTGTAAACTTTCAATTTTTTCCTCACAGTAATTTTATTTTGGGTGAACTATACATGATATGGATTGTCACAATCCACAATACATATTGTTGCATTTTTGTATTGCAATATATTGCAAAACAATATTGTCACACACCTACAAGAGATGTGTTACTATGAAAACGATCATGCCAAAAAAATATATATATATTTGTGAATTATTGTGTAATATGCATCATATTGTCAGTGTGTAGACTCAAAATCACACATCACGTAATAATTAGACCTTTAAGTATGAGTAAATATTAGTAGTCATTATTAACACAAATAACAGGAAACTGAGACAAAAAGAAAGCACATACCAAGTGGATTGATCTCCAGATATGTGAAGTAAAGGTCCTCATAAAAATTGAAGAGACCCATTATGAAGTTTGCCAGCACTCTGGGAAAAAACAAAACTCCATTTTACACTTCTGCATCAAACAAGTCATTTATGTTAAAGATAAGCATTTTTTCCTGTGTTAACATTTTCTACTGAATAGGGCTGGGTAGTATACATGTTATCTAAACTAGGTTGATTTGATATTGCTTCTTAAAAGCCATGGTTATTTAAATATTTGTCTTTATTTATTAAAAATAATAATAATAATTGTTAGCATACAATACTACTGATTAATGTGAATCTAATTGGTACCAGTCTTCTCCTCTAAAGACCACTCTCTTAAATACCATGCACAAGAAAAAAAACACCTGTAAATCAAACAATAATTGTCTTCATTGTCTTTGCAGATCCCAGGATAACATTTATGCAACCCGATCTCACGGCAATTCGTACATATTTTACAAGGTGGCTAATTAAATGCAATTTATGCGACCTCACTCGTATGAATTTGTACGATTTTTACTAAATCGTACATATTTGACGAGTTGGCAAATTCATATGAATTAATACGAATGACCTACCCCAACCCCGCCCCTAAACCTACCCATCACTGGGGTTTAGCCAGAACGTCACAATTAAATGCAGGTCGTACAAATTAAATGCGAAATATTCACCTCATAAAATATGTACGAATTGGTCGTGAGATAGCGTTGCATTTATGCTGTCGTTACTTTGAATGTACATTTAGAAAAGCATGCCATGTTAGTCTCAGAATACAATGTGACTCATTATTGATGTAATTATTGGTGATATATAATAGGATCAATAAAGGAATAATAATAGGATCGTTAAAAACAGCGCACAGATATTCATTTATGCATTTAATTTCTATTTGACTATTTGATCATTGAGCATTTAAACAAACCTATAAATTGGTCTCTGACTTGAGCATGACAGCACTGATCACTATACATGACTAGATTGCTTATTGAATTCTGAACTGCCAGCAGGAGGTGAAGCCACTGGAACTGTTCAAATGGCCATATTGTGATTCACAACCAGAAATGTCATGGGTTCACTTTCCAAGGAAAGCATGATACAATGTTTACTTTGAATGCCATTTTTGGATAAAAGCATCTGCCAAATGCATAAATGTAATGCAAATGTAAATGGAAGCTCAGTCCTACAAGTTTAACATGCAAGAACAAACCTAATTGGCTCCTGAGCATCAAAAAAGCCTGTTTGAGCTTTCGTTTTCCATTTTTTTGCTCATGTCTGAATCTGTATGCAGATTTCAGAAATTTGACATTTACTGTGTATATGTTGAGGTGTATTGTTCATACACTATGTGATGTTCACTACTGTAATGAAGCTGAACGTTACTTGTTCACACTTTTAATAAGCAAGGAAAATTCCAGAATCCTGACATAAATATGTACATGCTTTTTGGAGGTTTGCATTGTAAAAATGCAAAGCATTCACTGAAATCAGATGATATCCTATTAATTCAACAGTTTGAGTCCATCAATTGTCCTCAGTGGGAAAAGATGGATCTCAAAATCATACAGTCACTGCTGGAAAGGGTTCAAATATGCAAAACATGCTGGAAAACTGAATAATTTGCAGGACCTGAAGGATTTTTCTGAAGAACGTTGGGCAGTTGCTCAGGACAAACAAGTGACTCATGAACAACCATCACAAAAACAACAACAAAAAAACAGCCATGGATCATCCAGGTAACACACAGTGTTAAGAATCAAAGGTACATACACTTCTGAATGGGGTCATTTTCATTTTTATTTGTATGATCTCTCTTGTTTTGTTAAAATCTCTATTTTTAGATTCTGCAAGGGATTCACAAACTTTCAAGCATAACTGTATATCATTGCTTAACCTCAAAGCCCGAAGGAATTGCTTCATCAATATTTTTTCAGTTTTCCAGAAAGAAAAATACTTTGAAATGAGTATGTCTTAAAGCTAACAAATGTGAAATAAAAGCCATTCATCATTCATTAATATTCTGAAACTGATACATGAACATTTCAAACTGATCAGCATACTTACTCTTTCTTCTCATCTGTAACATTTACAAGTAACTGCTGGATAACCATTTCCTCCGTGAGTTTATCATCTATTCTCACTGATAGTTTTTGAGCTCTTGTATCCACATCTCCAACATCAACGCCACCCTCATGATGGAACAGCACTTGACTGCCTTCCCGGTTTGCGTATATACACACATAAAACTCCTCTTCCTGTGAGAGAGAACAATTCAATAATCAAATAAATAAAGAAACATGAAATCAACCAAATTTTGGAAAATTCCCAGGTTGAAATGTATGATTTTGTTATACATAAATGCTGGTCAAAGCCAAAATATTGAATGCCCTTCATTAATATTTACTGAATAACACATTATTTTTTAAAGCAGAAACAAACTAAAAAATTCATATAGGACTTGGTGTAAAAGTCCTATAGAAAAGTCACAGCATCATCATTTTACACAGAGATATGTATAGGCCATTTCATAATGCTATTTATCGTTTTTATGGGAAGTGATCTCTTTGTTCCAGAAACATTTAATTCAAAACAGAGGGAAGCGCGTCATTTACAGTGACACGAAAAGTAACATAAATTTGACTGTCCTCATTAAAATGTTAGTGTCTGGATGCTCATAGATACAAATGAACAACATTTAAAGCGTTTAAAATTCCAAAAATGAAACATCAAATGGCCTCATACGCTGCACCTGTGAAGACAGACACCTGAATAGGTGAAGTACTGACAACTGTAGGATATGTAGCACATGTTTTATCCCTGGCAAGGGAACAACGTTTTAACTCTAGTCTTGGCTAGTTAAGTCATATTTAATTCTGCAGGCTCTTAAACCATTTCTAATAAATGAAGCTGTAAATGTTGTCCGCTTGCAGTTTAGACAACCAATAATAGGAATGAGTAAATATTCCCAACGTTTCTGATTAAATAAGCATCTTAACCAGAGGTGGGCAACTCCACTGTCCTGCAGAATTTAGCTCAATCAAGTGAGCAATCACTTGAGTATGATCAGGGTTGGAGTTCAGCGGATCTGGACCCCTGACTGAGCCTGGTTTCTCCCAAGGTTTTTTCTCCGTTCTGTCACTGATGGACTCAACTTATGGCTTGCTTAGTTGGGGACACTTAATATTTGGCAATATTATTGACTTGACTGCACTGACACTATTGGATAAGAACAGAACCGAGCTGGATGATGACGGCATCACTGTTTTCTGCAGAGCTGCTTTATAGATGAATTTAACTATTGAACCGAAATAAATCAACACTGAACTGATTTCACCTGAATAATGATGGTTTACTATTGTCTTTTTAGAGCTGTAGAACTGAAGTCTGTTACGCATCACTGAATAATTATTTTCCACTGTGAAGATACTTTGAAACAATCTGTATTGCATACAGCTCTATATAACTAAAGGTGACTTTACTTGACCTTGAGCTGAGTTGCAATACTATAATATGCTTTAATAGCCTTTTGGTTAGATGCACTCAGTGTTTACAAAATAACCATACACATCAGGATAAGTAATTTCAGGTAAATGTTTGATGCTCTTTGAAATTTTTTTTGTTGCCTTATTTAAAGATCCGGTAAGATCAGGGCAAAAAAAAATCTAGCAATAGTGTATTCCAACATTTAGCTAGACTCAAGCACTACTACTGAAGTGTTGAAATGTCAATCCCTCATCACTGTAACCTTATTACATCCTATAACTTTTGCCGTAATGTTATTTACCTGATCATAAGATGATATTTAGTAGGCAAAAATGTGGAGCAACTAATTGTCTAAATGAGGAAGCAATGTGCATATGAGTCCATTGCAAAGAAGCGCGGATTCAGAGTAAACTTTGAAAAATTGAGATGATAAAGTTGTCATAGAATTGTTTTGAATAATACAATTTTGTTAAATTCTGACTTAGTTTAAAATAATTAGAGTCTTCTATTTGGAAAAAACACATTTATTTTAAATTACCCGAGATCCGAGGCCACCGAACCCGACCAATGTCTGAGGCACTCGTTGAAGTTTTAGACCCAAACCTGTTCAGGTCTTCGACACTGCAAAGTCCAGCTCAAGAACTGAGCAGTCACCTGTCCCCTAAACAATGCCTCTTTACCTCACTGCGGCCCATCAATCACATTTATGCAAAAGTGGAGAGATTGTGGCAAATGGATGTTCTACCCTACCAGAGTGAAAAGGTGCTCACCAGGTCATACAAAGAAAAGAAATCCATTTAGCTCCTCCAGGAAAACACTTTGGGAGTGCACACACATAGACCAACTCGTGTCAGTGCGCCACAGAATCAACACCGGCTGCCACATATTGTTTCATTATATAAATTGCCAAATCGGTCTAAGCTTTTACAAAATTTAAAGTTCAAACAATAAATTGCACTTTGGTGCACTTAATGTGGCATAACAGTTAAAGCTAGAGCCATTGAAAAACAGAGTTGCAACTTGCTTTACTTTCAACTTGCTTTATCTCCCGGCGGTGCGCGCGGACACGCTTCGTGGCGCACTCAATAGTTCTAATGGCTTAAGTGGATAGATAACAGCTTCACTATAGGTATTTGCAGCAATTTTTGGAAAACAGTACAGCATAGTGTGCATTGATTATTACATCAAGAACATTTACAGTATCATTTTAGTATGGAGAGGGATGGAGATGCAACATTAACATGAATGTTAATGTTTTTCTAGTATTTAGCCCTCAGGTATTCCTTACTAATTTGTCACACTCATACTACACGGTGGTCAAATGTGACCATACACCTTAACTATTTTTCAATGAAATAAATGTTCTGTTTTTTTGTTGTTTTTTAATAATATTTTTTGAATATATCTTTTGGTACTACATACTATTTGTGCAATAATTATGATCCATTAATGACCACTTAAGCTTAAAATAGAGAATTCCAATGGAGAGGCAAATTAGAGTCATTTTGTTGCTGGAAAAATAATATTCATTAAATTTGCATTGAAATTAAATTTTAATTTGTAATAACATTACCCACTAGGTGCCTGTATGGCTCTTTAATAAATATACATGCAGGCCTATCTAGTCTAGTTGCTCAAAGTATCGCAGATCATAACTGCTTACCTATTTGTAGGTTTTGCATTTGAATAAATATTTAGAAATAACCAAACACTAGATTTCTTTAAATGTGAAATTTTAAAACGTTAATAACTTACATCCTAATATTTTTAAATGACACTTACTGTACACATAAGCACACTCAAGTGAATATTAATGAATGTGAGCAAATATAATTAAAAGTTTAAAATAGTGCTAAAATGGCAAACTTATTTTTCCTTATATGTACAGTAGGCTATATACATATGAATTGATACTAAATCAATCACCAATCACCCCCACAACCAGAAATTCATTTAAATATGCCAATAAAATACTGCAGGCTTTCTTCAGGTTATCACTTTAATAAAATTAAGCAAAACAAACGGACAAACGTTTACTTTCATGAGCCGTCATGAGCGGGAATCTCTTATGTGAGAACAAGGCTTACGAAAGCTTACAGGCTTCCGTACGTCGAACGCCTGCTGGATTGATTTTTTTAATGCTATATTTAAAAATTATGCCAAATGCCATAACAAATTAAAGAAGACAATGCTGAATAAAGTTGTAGTTTATTGTTATTTTTGGACCAAAATGGTGGCAACTTACAGTGGGGCAAAAAAATATTTAGTCAGCCACCAATTGTGCAAGTTCTCCTACTTAAAAAGATGAGAGAGGCCTGTAATTTTATTTTCATCATAGGTCAAAAAATCAATCTGATTTTTAAAGAATTGATTTGCAAATTATGGTGGAACATAAGTATTTGGTCTTACGAAGCCATTCCTTCGTTGCGGGCGGTGTGTTTGGGATCATTGTCATGCTGAAAGACCCAGCCACGTTTAATCTTCAATGCCCTTGCTGATGGAAGGAGGTTTTTACTCAAAATCTCACGATACATGGCCCCATTCATTCTTTCCTTTACACAGATCAGTTGTTCTGGTCCCTTTGCAGAAAAACAGCCCCAAAGCTTCACACCCATGCTTCACAGTAGGTATGGTGATCTTTGGATGCAACTCAGCATTCTTTCTCCTCCAAACCCGACAAGTTTAGTTTTTACCAAAAAGTTCTATTTTGGTTTCATCTGACCATATGCCATTCTACCAATCCTCTTCTGGATCATCCAAATGCTCTCTAGCAAACTTCAGACAGGCCCAGACATGTACTGGCTTAAAGGTTTACTTCAGCGATTAGCATTAAGCTTTGTATCAGTAGAAACCCGGGAGTATATTTGAACTATCGTACTTTGCCCCCTCATATGACCCTGAGACGAGCGAATTATGTATTTTATTTCAGGAAAAATTCCTCCGATGACTCAAATATCATCATTTTGCGTCATCGGAGGAGTTTTTGGCCAGAGGCTAAAGACTACAGCCAGCAGTGGGCGCTATTTCCGCATGTTTTTAACATCGCACTCACAGCACTAAGCCGGGATTAATGTAAACGGAGAGGTGGAGAGCAAAGTGAGTGTTTCAAATTTCCAAATGAACTTCCTATGAAAGTTAAGCTTCCAAAGACATGAACTGAACATGTGCCAGACTGATCATGCGCTGTTAATGTATGCGGCTGCGAATTCCTCGATTACCTCAGCTCAGCTCATGTGATGAATGTAATCTGACTCCTGCTGCGTTTGTGCCGTGACGGCCGTGACACTCAATCGGCTCACTCACAATATATTGAACAGACACGTTCAGTTTTTAATTGTAGTGTCTAACTGAACTGATTTTATGAAAATGAATGCGGTTGGCAAGTGATCCAGTAATCCAGTAGCCGTGCCTAGAGTAGGGCAGCAAAGTGCATTCTGGGAATTGTTGTCTTTCATCCCCATGAGACAAAAATACATTTTCTGTGTTTTCTCAGTCTAGAAGGCACCAAATTCAAAAATAATTTCACATTATCAGTGGTCTTGTATGTCTTCCATTTTCTAATAATTGCTCCCACAGTTGATTTCTTCACACCAAGCTGCTTAACTATTGCAGATTAAATCTTCCCAGCCTGGTGCAGGTCTACACTTTTGTTTCTTGTTTCTTTGACAGCTCTTTGGACATAGTGGAGTTTGGAGTCTGACTGTTTGAGGTAGTGGACAGGTGTCTTGTATGCTGATTACAAATTCAAACAGGTGCCATTAATAGAAGTAACGAGTGGAGGACAGAGGAGCCTCTTAAAGAAGAAGTTACAGGTCTGTGAGAGCCAGAAATCTTCCTTTTTTGTAGGTGACCAAATACTTATTTTCCACCATAATTTGCAAATAAATTATTTAAGAATCAGACAATGTGATTTTCTGGATTTTTTCCCCTCATTCTGTCTCTCATAGTTGAAGTGTACCTATAATAAAATTACAGGCCTCTCTCATCTTTTTAAGTGGGAGAACTTGCACAATTGGTGGCTAACTAAATACTTTTTTGGCCTACTGTTTTATGGTACCACACTTCTACCACACAGCTCCTGAGAGTGACCCATGCTTACACAAATGTTTGTAGAAGCAGTCTGCATGCCTAGGTGCTTGATTTTATACTCCTGTGGCCATGGAAGTGATTGGAACACCTGAATTCAATGATTTAGAGAGGTGTCCCAATAGTGTATGATGTAAGATTAAGTAAACCTTAATTAAATGCATTATCTCCCATGTAATTACCCAATCAGTATTTCAACCATGGAAATTACGGATTAATAGCAACATGTCACCTTACATCACATACACCCCAGGAAAGACATGTTGCTGATAGCTAAAATAGTAAATATAGATCAATGGGCTGAAATATTTGACTTTATCATCATCATTTATATAAAAAACAATATGTCAATGTGGAATGACCTTATAAATATATTGGTGAAGATGAAATTAAACTGAATTTGTAATACCTGATGGTGAGGCACAAATGGCTCAATGAGGAAGTTCTTCAAAATCCCTTTCGCCTTCCCAACCTGAGGAACAGAAAAAAAAAAAAAACACTTTCGGTCAAAAATATTTATTTATATACTCGATAAACTTCATGATTATTGCATTTATGCAGGTTAAATAAAGCAAAATGTAATACCACCTAAATAGAAATGCAACAGGCCCTTAGAATCGTGTCATAGCATTCCATATACAGGTATATATGTGTGTGTGTGTGTGTGTGTGTGTGTGTGTGTGTGTGTGTGTGTGTGTGTGTGTGTGTGTGTGTGTGTTATACAAGTAGCTAGCTATACAGGTCAACTTGTTCAGCAACACCCCATACTGTGCATTATTGTGTTCATTGGAAAGGACAGACATATCAGTACTTGAAATCATAATCACCATGGCTGGCGGCATTACATAATGCTATTATCAAAAAGGTACTATTTTATAAGACCTTTATAAGTTCAAGGTTGTTGCATGATTCCTATTTTATTATTTATTATTTAAAGATCTCAAATTTTTCATCAGGCTTTTTTTCAATGTCAAAAGTTTTATGTAAGGAGCAATTTGTTTCATTTTACCTGCTAAGCGGTTTTGCTGCATGGATTAAGTCTACATAGAAATGTCTGCCAGAAAAATGTATTCTGTATTTTGTAGATAAAGTTTAGAGTAATAAGTATAAATCATTATAGTAAAATTACAACATTAATACATTTAAATGAAAAACAGCTACTCCAGTTGGATACAAATACAAACTTTTTAAAAGGCCTACTGTGATTTCTGTCATCAGATGTGATTTTAGCCATTCCTGGACACCCTCAAGGTTCAGGTCAACTGCCACCAATCCCAGCTTCCCCCTACGTTTGATCAGCTGATCTGGCTTCACAACCAGCCTCTACACAGGGGGACAGAAAAATAAATATATTACACTGAAAATTATACAATATTATGAAACCAAAAACCAAGACATACACTCACTTCCGTTAGCAGCCATGGGTGGTCCTGTGTAAGGCGATCCCAGACGGTGTCTGCAGTGGCGGTTGCGCAGAGGAAACGGTTTTGCACGGCTGCCGTGGTACAGATGTATTTATACAGGAACTCTTTCCCGTCTGCTCAGAAATGGCCTTAGCAGACATCACGGCCAAGAACACTGACTACAGAAAGACAAAAGAAATAAAATAATAATAATCAGAGCTTTTACAAACTCAAGTCTAAACTCATTTTAATTAGGATTGCACATCAAATGTGCCATATTTTATTTTTACAGTTGTGGTTTTTGTTAACAAAATTTGTGAAATGTTGGGTGAGCCATTTGTCTTAACCCTTGTGTATCAATTTAAAAAAGTTACAAATAGGTCCATAGAGGACACAAAAGTCCATGTCAAAAAACTGTTTGGTAATTTTAAAGACCACCCTTGGCAGAATATTGTTGAAGTAAAACAAGTTTTTGTATTTATTTTATATTAAATACATATTTTATGAAACATGTTGAACTCTAAAACTGCTAGAAAATCAAAGCCATGAATTTAAATAAGTTGTGTTCTGAATTTGAGGTTGACATCTTAAAAAAATGAGCTTTCAGTAAGAGTTTGTTTGGGCGCAGTGCCAAATTTTGCCCATTATATGCCAGCAAAGCTCCACTAGTGCACACAGTGGTTGGATTTGTGATTTGCAGTTTGTCTCTCTCTAATATTACAAGCACACACACACAATTTTTTATTACACATATACAAACCACACTCTGACATCCATACCAACACACCCTCACAATTATAACTGTATAATTAATTAATGAATTAATATAATATGCAGAAGCAGAAAACTTAGCTTGGAGAGGAAATAAAACTACTATGTCGGATCTGACGGCCTTGTGGGCAGTGTTCTGACATGTAGCACAGTTGTGCTTTGGGTAACCTGAGTTCCTTTCCCAAACCTGCCCTCCCTCTCTGCTCCCACTCCGCTTCCTGTCCTCTCTCCGGCGATACTTTCCTCAACTGGTGGGTCACCACCCACCCACCAAAAAAACCAAACATATCTAAATGTTTAACTGATGCAAGACTTTTGATGCGAGAAAGATGCTGACTTTTCTGTCAGTTTATGTAAAGAGTGCCTGAGTAAAATCTATTTCCCAATGCCAGATACAGTATAAAGCCAGCTGATATAGGCCTATATGATATTGCAATATATAATTTGAAAGATATTAAAATAACACATGCATATTTTCAAAATGTATATTTATTTTACATATTTAATAAAATAATCCTTCGCATGGACAGACCATAACACAGAGTATACACAAATATCTATCAGTTGGATTCACCATACTTTGTGAGGTTTGTCATGAAATATTTATTAGATATTGTTAAAAATGTGTATTTGCTAAATGTCGATAGTAAGTAAAAAGTATTACAGTTTTACTTTCAATTATTAGACAGAACTGTTACACAAAGAAAGTAAACTAATGAAGATAGAGAAAGGGAAATGCTGTGCATCTGCACTCAGGCGTGGGTTATCAACACTGTAAAAATAAAAGTAGTTTTTCTGCCAATCTGCCAATGCAAAAAAATTATAAAATGACTCTTGGTGTTAGGTCTTGGTGATTTTTTTTTGCGTTTTCCATACGGTCCCAACTTTTTCTGATTTGGGGTTGTAGGAGCACTTGTGCTCCTGATAAAAAAACAATTGGGAGCACAGTGAAAAATATAGGACCACATTCTGATTAATGACAGACATTAACTTTCCCCTTCCAGAGCAACGCATGCTACCTTAAACTGATTTCCAGAGGCATCATTTTAAATGTATGCATTATCTTCTATGTGAAATTCTTATACATGATAAAACTTTTATCATGTATAAAAACATTTTTTTTTAATTTAACTGATTCAAACCCCATGCCCTCTAAATTAAATACATTTTCCATTTTGAATTTATGGCAGCAACAAACATCAATAATATCAAATATTGCTCAGTCTGTGGTAGTAAAGGGATAATTCACTCAAAAATGATTTACTTACCCTCAAGGGTTCCTAAGTGTATATGACATTCTTCTTTCACACAAATACAATCGGAGTTATATAAAAAAATGCCTGGCTCTTCCAAGCTTTATAATAGCAATGAAAATTTCTGTTTTCAAGTCCATAAAAGTGCATCTATCCAACATAAAAGTAATCCACTGGGGGGTTAATAAAGACCATCTGAAGCATGTGTAAGAAAAATATCCACATTTAAAACTTTACAAACTGTAATCTCTGTAAACTTTAAAGTTTTAAATATGGATATTTGTCATCACTTTGCTTCAGAAGGCCTTTATTAACCCCCTGGACCTGTGTGGATTACTTTTATGATGGATAGATGAAATAGCCATTCACTGCCATTATAAAGCTTGGAAGAGAGAGGACACTATAACTTTTTTTTTTTTTTTTACTATAACTCTGATTGTATTCGCCTGAAAGAAGAATGTCATATACACCTAGGATGACTTGAGGGTGAGTAAAGTAATTTTTGGGTTAACTATCCCTTTAAGGTCCTGCTTTGAGGTACTGAACACATGAAAATGACAGGCAATCAGTTAAACAAGTGCTAAAGAATTACAAAGTGATAACTGTAATATAGCCTTTAAAAATATAGCCTTTACACTTGCGTACATGCACTTATTGAGAAATGTTTGATAAACGCAGCTACATTCCATATAAAATAAATAAACATATTCAATATACTTCCTGAATCCGGTCATTTTTATATTTTTAGCCCTGCCAAGGGGTTTGTTGTTTGTTTGTGATGACAATTATAATCAAGAGTCAGAATTAGGACAAAACACGGACAATTTCTTCTGTATTCCGTAATAACATTCTGGAACACATATATGTGTACATAAATAAATAAATATAAAAATCATTTATAAGATTATACAGTGATGATCTCGTAATGGACACAGAATGGCCCGTCACACATTAACAATTAGGAAACCTAACTGCGAGCGACGGGACAAACACTCCCATTATATTCAATGAAGCGGTCTCCACAGTTGGAGATATAGAGTTAGTCGCGGGTCCAGGAACAAATAAGCCCGGCCAAATAAAGCCAATCCTTACCGGGCAAAACACAAAGTCTGACGCTCTTGAAGTTCGCAACTGTCAAACGCGATCTGCTGCAGAGGGACTCGATGGCTGGATGGTGATGTGTTCTTCTTCTTTCGTTTAATGGCGGGTTACAGACCATCGTAAAGGATGCATACTGCCACCTACTAGGCTACATTGGAGTGGCACGGCATGATTTTGCCAAGTAAGACATGGTCCTTGGTCAACATATTTTGTTGATCCTGGAGCAACATTCCTGTCAGAAAATGTAGTCCTAACTATATCCCTACCTCTAAACCTAATCCTACCCATAACTTATCCCTAAAAAATCTGAGGAAAATAATAGGTGAATAACACTGATGAAGAAAACTTGACATAAACTGTAAATTTGTCCATCAAATCTTTTTAGTTGGTTGGAATGTTGATTCAGGGTCAACAAAGATGTTGATTCAGGGTCAACAAAGATGTTGATCCAGGAACACGTTGTACTTGGTGAAATCAGGTTCACCATTGGTGTGCAATTGTGGCTTCGTAGATCTCTACTTACTTATATCATAATAAGCTACAAATGTAAAAGTGTTCTAACTTTAAAACTGATTTTAGAATAGCTTATTGTAGCATTCTCTACCTTTAGGCGATTATCTGTAGCCTATCCCAGGTCTTTTGCCAGTGTTTTATGCTGCATTTAATTAATGATTTACCTTTATTTTTCCTATAGGGGAATTGTGTTTTTTGTTATTAAGTTTCAATGCTGTTTTTGTCAGTTATTTCATTTATTTGAATTCCTATAAGATAATTTAAAGAATCTATATTCTATACATAGCCTATACATTTAATAGTATATTTCTATACAAATCATCTATAGCCTAGTTGTTTTACTTGTATAAATGTCAGTTGCTGAATCACTAAACCCAGTGATATTGCCACTATTTCTGCTATGTATATAGCTAATATTATTTAATATATGGGTTCCGGGATAAATATCCCAGGGTGCCTATTTGTCCATTTCCTGTCTCTTTAAATTAGAGCCATAGCCTACACTTCTAAACTATCTTTTTATGTATTTGTATATTGGGTCTCATTCACTAACCATGCATGAAATATAGGATTCTGGGTATGAACGTTTTCAACCAATCCCAAATATTTAGATATTTAGATATATTTCCATTGGCCTATACACTGACAATCTCATTTCATAACATGTGTTCAGTTATTTTCAATAGTCCACTTCAGACATTCTGCTCATGTAAGCAGGCCTAACTTTGCAACTACAAGTCTAAGTCAAACTACTGCATAGCAAAGATATCTATAATTAATTAGTATAATGGGGATCATCAAAATACTAAAGTGTTAGCAGATATGAAGTAATATAATGACTGTTGACATGTAGTTGCAGAGTTTCATATGGTTAGTAGAATGTTTAAAGTGACTATCGAAATAAACTAAACTATTGCCTGAATTTTGTTATTATGCTTAATAAACTCCATCATCGTGAGATGACTGACACTATTTATCCTAGCAAAAATTATGAAGGCCTATTGTTGTATTTATTGTTTATATCCAACGTACTGTTAATGTAAATGCACTTTGAGGCCAAAACAAATTTCAAATTTCCAAAACAAATTTGTGGACGAATTTCTGTAAAACTCTTCCACAAGGTGGCACTATAAGTAACTTTACATTTTCGCCAGTAACTCGCACTGCATGAAACAATAGGTTACTTGCGTAACCCCGGTTCTCTGATAGCATTAAGTGAGGTGTCTCACTATGGGATACGCCCCTTTCGCGTATTCCTCAGAAGCCCTATTACATTACGCCAGCCCCAATTGGCTGGCAGACGTGACGTTGAGTCTGGGAGTGGCCTCCCCTCCCTAGTATAAAAGGGGCGACACGACGTCACTACAACATTCAAAACAAGCACACCTCTTCCTCGCTTCACACAGCAAGGAGGGTGATCTGGAGACACCTCACTTAATGCTATCAGAGAACCGGGGTTATGCAAGTAACCTATTGTTCTCTTTCAAGCATACGCTTCGTGTCTCACTATGGGATATCCTAACTCCCGTATTGCCAGATAGCCTGCCTTCGAAGTCTCCTGCCAACCAAACACTGTATCCAGGGCTGAACGAGTTAAGAGTGATGAGATGACTCACAACTCACATTCCTACGCTCAATACAGCATGTGCTAAAGTCTGAGCGGTAACATCCAGTTTATAGAATCTTGCAAATGTATGCGGTGAAGACCAGCTCGCGCAAATATCCTGTATCGTGACTCCTTTGAATAAAGCCCACGACGTTGACATTCCCCTCGTTGAGTGTGCACGTAAACCAGATGGGGGTACAAGACCCTTACTGGAATATGCCAACGAAATCGCCTCCACTATCCAGTGCGATAAACGCTGTTTAGTAATCGGCTTCCCCGTACGTGGTTTTGCCCAAGACACGAACAGCTGATCATTTTCCCTAAACCCTCTGGTTCTCTCCACGTAAATGCGTAAAGCGCGCACCGGGCATAGCGCATTTAACTTTTGCTGTTCCACTGAAGCAAAAGGCGGTGGGAGAAAGCTCTCAACTCAAGAGGGATGATAGCATTAATTATTTTGGGCATAAATGCAGGATTAGGTTTCAGAATTACCCCTGCATCCCCAGGCATGAATTGCATACACGCTGAATGCACAGAAAGTGCATGAATCTCGCTTACGCGCTTCGCTGAAGCCAGAGCTAACAGCAGCGCTGTCTTGAACGACAATATTCTAAAATCAACCTCGTCCAATGGTTCGAATGGGGACATTGAAATAGCATCAAGCACTAATCCCAAGTCCCATGAAGGGGAGAGCGGTTTTGAAACTGGCAAAACGCGGCGTGCGCCCTTCATAAATCTGCATACTAGAGGATGCTGCCCAACAGTTTTGTTATCAAAACCTATGTGACAAGCGGAAATAGCGGCCAGAAAAACTTTTATGGTTGAAAACGCTTTCCCTTGGTCTATCAAATCCTGCAGAAATGACAGAACGACTGCCACTGAGCACTGAAAGGGAATTTCGAGTTTGGTACACCAGCGTTCAAACACGCCCCACTTGCACTCATAAAGAGACCTCGTAGACGAGGCTCTAGCATTTTGTATGGTCTTGATAACACTGTCAGACAGACCGGTTGTGCTCAGATTGAACCACTCACTGGCCAGGCCCACAGCGCCAAGTGTTCTGGATGAGGATGAAATATCTCCCCCTCTGCCTGAGACAGTAGATCTCTGCGCACCGGGAGGGGCCACGGATCTTCGTATAGCATACGTATGATCTCCGCCAGCCAATGTTTCCCTTGCCACCTCGGAGCTATTAATATAAGCTTCAGTCCCCCTTCCCTCACTCTGTAGAGTGTTGGGGATATTAACGCTATCGGTGGGAACGCGTAAAGGAGAGTGCGAGGCCAATCTTGCGCCAACGCATCTATCCCCAGGGGCGCGCTCTGGTCTTTCAGAGAGAAAAACAGAGGACACTGAGCATTGTCGTGAGACGCGAACAGATCCACTGTCGCTCTGCCGTATATGCTCCAAATCTGTTCGACCACTACCTTGTTTAATTTCCACTCCCCGTATAGAGGATTGCCCCTGGACAGCAGATCCGCGCCCTGATTCATAACGCCCTGTACGTGCGTCGCTCTCAGGGATAGAAGATTTGCACTGCCCCATAAAATCAGTTTGCGTGCTAACATGTGCAAGGGAAGCGATCTGAGACCCCCCTGTCGATTTATGTAAGCCACAACTGTAGTGTTGTCTGTTCTCACAAGGACATGATTTCCCCTCAGAAGAGGAAGAAAATGCTTCAGCGTCAGAAAAACAGCTAGCATTTCCAGATAGTTTATGTGATGATTGGCCAGATGATGACCCCATCTCCCATTCACTATCCTGCCCTCGTGAATGCCCCCCCAACCTGACAACGACGCGTCCGTTGTTATGACTTTCCTGGCTCGAACCACGCCCATGGGTACCCCTTGAACCAGAAAGGTCGGGAGTCTCCATTGACGCAGTGCCAAGACCGCCTCTGACGTCACTCGCACTCTCCTCCGGGAGTGCCGAGTGATCCAGCCTCAGAGACGCTACCCAGCGTTGAAATTCTCTCATGAACAATCTGCCTAAAGGAATGACTATCAGGGCTGAGGCCATCAGTCCCAGTAGTCTGAGGCATGTGCGGAAAGAGGCATTTTTTCCCACCTGAAATTCGACCAGGCACCAAGTAAATTTTTCCACCCTGTCCTTCGACAGCCGTGCTCTGAATGTCACCGAGTCCAGTGACAGTCCCAGATATGTTATAGACTGCTTGGGGATTAGAACACTCTTTCTGTATTCAGCTTTAAGCCCAGTTTCTGTATGTGTTCCAGAAGCATGGCTGTGTGTTCCCTCGCTTCCTGCTCCGACTGAGCTGTCACCAGCCAGTCGTCATGTAAGTAGCGAGCGAACACCCTTCTCCCTGAGAGGAGTCAGAGCCGCTTCTGTGCATTTTACAAATACTCTTGGGCTGAGAGACAAACCAAACGGGAGAACCAGATACTCGTATGCCACGCCATGGAAGGCAAACCTCAGGAATTTCCTGTGTGGCGGGTATATCTTTATGTGAAAATAAGCGTCCTTCAGGTCGATCGATGTAAACCAATCGCCCTGACGCACTATTTTTAGGAGTGTAGAGTGGGTGAGCATTCTGAACTTGTACTTTCTTAAGTATTTGTTCAGTGCACGAGATCTAATATGGGGCGAAGTGCTTGAGTTCCTTTCTTTGGAACGAAAGTATCTCGAATAAAACCCACTGTGGCTTTGCTCGGGTGGGACTATTCTTATCGCCTTCTTGTTCAGCAGAGAGGAAATTTCTTCCTGAAGAACGTGCTTTAATTCTCCCCGCACCTGAGAATGAATTATCCCTCTGAACTGCGGGGGAGAAGTGACAAACTGTATTCTGTACCCGAACTGTATTGTTCTCAATACCCAGCGGGACTGTGTGCACTCTCGCCCCTTGTTTATTTGCGGTGTTCTGTTGCCATCGTGTGGCTGAGTCATGAACGAGTTTGTGGTCTGTACTACGCATGCGCAGGTACTTAGCGTTTGGACAGAGTTTAAGTGTCTCATCACCTCTAAGGGGGCGATAACCCCCCGAGGAGATATTATACTGTGTTCTGTTAATGTGTTTTGCAACATTTTTTGTGGCATTATGTTTTTCAACATGTTTTGGGGGTACAGTGAAAACTTTATTGAGTTTTGAACATAGAAAGTGCTTGTGACTAGTGGGTGGGTGTGCACCACTACACCGTTTCTCGTTCTTTTCACCGCTTTGTTTCCCCTGGCCCGGCCGGGCTCTGTTTTCCACACAGAACATCTGGGAGTGGGAACTTCTAAACTCGTTCCTTGTCGAACACTGAACCTTAGAGGGTCGGGAGCTAGCGAACAGGGGGGCTGTGGGCTCCCGTCCCTGGGAAAGATCCCATCAAACTGCCTTCTTCTTCCTCCTCGCTCCCTGAGAATGGGCATGAGGATGAGGTTGAGGAGCTGGCTGAACCGTCTGGCTCGTTGCGGGTGGATAGTGCTTTCTGGGCCAGGCAGTTCTCTGTTCTGGTACTCCACTCTGACCCGCTGTATTCATGATCGGTCTCTGCCGTTTGAATCAGCTGGGGTGGGCGGGCCGCGGCCTGTGCGAAGGTCTGCCGAGGTGGCGGAGGGGGTGCAGTCTGTGACTTTCTGGGCATGCACAGTTGCAAAGCCTCATCATCCCTCTTCTTTTCCTCGCATCTTTTTTGCATCAGTGTCAAAGCTGAGCCAAAAATGCCCTCTGCGACCACCGGTGCGTCCAGGATGGCTTCTTTTTCCCTGTCTGAGAGATTGGCCAAGTTAAGCCATCGTCCTCTCTCCTGAATGACCATTGTGGCCATGGCTTTGCCCGCGGCTTGAACCGCGCATCTCTGAAGACGCAGGGAGAGATCCGTGACAACACAGATCTCTTCCCAATGTGTCTGACCTGGCATGGTCGACGCTTCGTCCTGCAACTCCGGCAGTGCGCGGTTAGCATAGAGACCGCGTTCAGAGCCCTAACAGAGAGAGCAACTGCTTTGTAAGCGCGTTCCGTCATGCTGGACTGGAATCTGTCCGCTTTAGATGGTAATGTCGGATTTGCAGCCGCCGTGCGCTTTGGGTGTAGGTGCGCGGCAACTAGTGGCTCCATGGGGGGCATTCGGAGAAGGCCATCCTTCTCCATCCCCTTCACGCGCGGATCCTCCTGCACGGGCATCTTACTGGTGAACGGTTTGACCTTCCAGGTCACCGCAACCTCCTCCAGGAGCTCTGGAAATACTGGAAGGAGCTGACGTGCTGCCCGTTTTGCCCTCGGCAGCCTCTTGCCCTCGTAGCGGGACTTTGCAGTCTCAGCTACCACAGTCGGCCACGGAATATTTAGTTTATCTGCAGCGCGTTTGCACACATCTTGCAGATCAACACTGAGAAGCGGAGAGGATGGTGCCCCACCCGCCTCTTCCGAGGTTCCCGCCGCGGCGAGGAGTTGTGCCGAGTGCGCCGGGGGAAGGAAGGGGGAGTCTTCAAAATCTTCCTCTTCTTCAGAGAGAAGATAATCCGACTGTCCCTCTTCCTCTAAATCGAGTGCGTCCTCATCCTCGTCTGTGCTGAGCACGCTGGGCAGAGGGGCGCAGACATCGAGTTCTTCACCCCAAGATAAAACTGCCGTGGTGGGCAGCTCTACTACAGGAATGGTTACCTGCGGAGTGACAGCTGGAACAGGGCTAGGTGACATGAGGGGATCTTGGCCTGACAGGCTAGCTTGGCGTGCTAGCCTACGTCGAAGGCTCTTCGTGGTGAAGCGTGCGCAGTGTTCGCAGGAGCCGGGGTTCTCGATCGCCAATTGGGCATGTTTCAGCCCGAGACATGCAGAGCAGACCTGGTGTGTGTCCTTGCATGAGATTTTATTCCCGCATGAACAGAGTCGCACCGCATCTCCCTCGCTAGCCGAGATAGTTTGCATTGCTGCAGCCATCGTTGATATAGAACAATCCTTGCAATCGGCTGGGATGCAAATTGAAGGAGCCAGACGAAAAACGGCGTGGTGGCCAGTAGTTCGTCCAGAATTTTGTTCTTTCAAAAGGCTTCGGCTTCTGGTGTGAAGCGAGAAGAGGTTTTTGAATGTCGTAGTGACGTCGTGTCGCCCCTTTTATACTAGGGAGGGGAGGCCACTCCCAGACTCATCGTCACGTCTGCCAGCCAATTGGGGCTGGCGTAATGTAATAGGGCTTCTGAGGAATACGCGGAAGGGGCGTATCCCATAGTGAGACACCGAAACGTATGCTTGAAAGAGAACGGGTCTAACCAGGGGCTGTATGTATAAGTATCAAGCAGCTCAGACTCAGTCTTAAGTGTGTCAAAATTCTAATAATAAATATGATAATTCATGGACTTAAGAATAAGTGTAATTCATAAAGGCTCCTAAGTGTTAAGAAGACTAGGTCTCAACTCCTAAATTATTTAAGAGAGCTGGAGAGGTATCCAGTTAAGAGTAGGCTGACAAGATGGCAGCAGAGAGGAGACCACACACTTTCCAATGAAAATATAATGTATTGGAGTTAAATGATGACAGGGAGAAAGGCAAACAAAAAAGCTTACCTCACCGGTGATGACGTGGGCCCATCAATGCACAGTATGTATAGCGCACTGACTACACCAAAAATACAGTAGTGGGCAAAAGTGATGAAGATTTTTTATTTTATTTTTATGACCCTACAAGCCCAAACCTATTAAAAAAAAATAATAATTAATAATAATAATAATATATATATATATATATATATATATATATATATATATATATATATATATATATATATATATATTTATATATATATATACACACACATAATATTTCAATCAAAATATGAGGGAAGAAAAAACTTAGTAAAGGTTTTTATCTGACAAATTGATTTGCCAAAAAAGGCAAACTACAGCTAATAAGACAAAAAAAGCTCACAGAAAACATTAACATTGACTGCAACATAATCGGTTTATAATATTTCATTTGGGTCTCTTCATGTGTTCATAATTTCTTTCTGACAGCATGGCCAAAAATTATGTCTGCACAATTTCTCATTGTGTTATCACAAATAAAACAATTGACAGATTTCAATAAAGGGTGCAGATGTCATATTTTCCTATGTCAGACATCACTTTTGGCCAATGGCAGTTCATTGACTTGCCAACTGATCTTCATACCACAGCAAAATCAAATCACTTTTAAGAGGATTGGGGGATTCCCTGGACTTGTCAGAGCTATATAACAACAAAAAACTTAACTTAGTGAAGGTATATCTGACTAAATTAAATGGCAAAAAAAAGGCAAACTACAGCTACAGGTTTTAGAAAAACAAAAAAGCTCACAGCATCAGTGATGACTTGGGCCAATGCAAAGCGTCGGATGCAGTGGTGTAAAGCACACCGCCACTGGACTCAAGCAGTGGAGATGTTCTCTGGAGTGACGCTTTTGCCAATCCGATGGACGAGTCTGGGTTTGGCGGTTGCCAGGAGAACTGTACTTGCTGATGATTTGTGATCCGAACCGCTGAATCGGTACGCTAATTCATATCGCTTCGAAGCTTCAGGAAGTGTTTTGAAATCGGCCATCTCTATATAAGTCGTTATTTAGTTGTTGTTTTTTGCACACAAAAACTATTCTCGTCGCTTCATAAAATGATTGTAGAACCACTGTAGAGAGATGGACTTTGTAACAACGTCTTTAGTACTTTTTAATACTGATGATTTTGGCATACAACTCATGAAAACCCAAAATTCTTATCTCAAAAAATTAGCATATCATGAAAAGGTTCTCTAAACGAGCTATAAACCTAATCATCTGAATCAACTAATTAACTCTAAACATCTGCAAAAGATTCCTAAGGTATTTAAAAACTCCCAGCCTGGTTCATTACTCAAAACCGCAATCATGGGTAAGACTGCCGACCTGACTGCTGTCCAGAAGACCATCATTGACACCCTCAAGCGAGAGGGTAAGACACAGAAAGAAATTTCTGAACGAATAGGCTGTTCCCAGAGTGCTGTATCAAGGCACCTCAGTGGGAAGTCTGTGGGAAGGAAGAAGTGTGGCAAAAACGAGAAGAGGTGACCGGACCCTGAGGAAGATTGTGGAGAAGGACCGATTTCAAACCTCGGGGGACCTGCAGAAGCAGTGGACTGAGTCTGGAGTAGAAACATCCAGAGCCACCGTGCACAGGCGTGTGCTGGAAATGGGCTACAGGTGCCGCATTCCCCAGGTCAAGCCACTTTTGAACAAGAAACAACGGCAGAAGCACCTGACCTGGGCTACAGAGAAGCAACACTGGACTGTCGCTCAAATTTTAGGAACGACCTAAATGGAAAGGCATTAAACTGGTTTAGATCGTACTTATCAGACCGCTACCATTTTGTCTGTCTAAATGGGGAAAAAATCAAAGATAACGTCAGTAGACTATGGGGTGCCGCAAGGATCTGTGTTAGGCCCTCTGCTATTCTCAATATATATGCTGCCACTTGGTAATATTATAAGAAAACATGGAATTAATTTCCACTGTTATGCTGATGACACTCAATTATATATTTCATCACGACCAGATGAAAACGCTAAATTATCTAAACTGACAGCGTGTGTTGAAGATATTAAATACTGGATGACGTGTAATTTTCTGCTATTAAATTCAGATAAAACAGAGGTATTACTTATTGGTCCAAAAAACTGTCCACAAAACCTCTCACAATACAACTTTAACTTGGAAGGACGTCCTGTCACTTTATCCACTACAGTAAAAGACCTGGGTGTTATATTAGATCGCAACTTGTCTTTCGAAAATCATATTTCATATGTTACAAGAACAGCATTTTTCCACCTTAGAAACATTGCTAAGCTACGTAACATGCTATCTATTTCTGATGCAGAAAAGTTAGTTCATGCATTCATGACCTCGAGACTAGATTACTGTAATGCTTTATTAGCTGGTTGTCCTGCATCCTCAATAAACAAGCTACAGTTAGTCCAAAACGCAGCTGCTAGAGTTCTTACTAGGTCAAGAAAATATGATCATATAACACCAATTTTATCATCTCTACACTGGTTACCTATTAAGTTTTGTATCAATTACAAAGTATTGCTACTGACCTATAAAGCCCTAAATGGTTTAGCTCCAGTGTATTTAATGGATCTTCCAATCCATCGCGCTCTTTAAGATCACTAAACTCGAGGCTTCTGGTCGTTCCTAGGATATCTAAGTCCACTAAAGGAGGAGGGCATTTTCACATTTAGCTCCTAAACTCTGGAATAGTCTTCCTGATATTGTTCGAGGTTCAGACTCGCTGTCCCAGTTTAAAACTAGATTAAAGACGCATCTCTTTAGCCAAGCATTCACATTATAATTACCTTTTATACTACAGTTAAATCGGATCAAAAGCATTAACATTCTGAACAGCAGCTATGCTAATTATTTCTCATCTGCTTTTCTGTTATTATCTCGGGACACTAGTCCCGAGGTAAATAGTTGGTCAGCTCCAGTTTGTATCCAGCCTCTCATGGAGACTTCAGATGCCCCAACACCTGTGATGAGACGACTCGACGCCTGTGAAGAGACGACTCAACGCCAGCGCTGTTATGGCCTAAAATAATACATGATTGATTAACTTTTTCTAACATTTTTCAATGTACATTTATAAAATGCACTTTCTGTAAAGCTGCTTTGAAACAATGTGTATTGTGAAATATGTGTATATTTGAATTTAATTGAATTGAATTGAAATTTTGCATGTCATTAGGAAATCAAGGTGCCAGAGTCTGGAGGAAGACTTGGGAGAAGGAAATGCCAAAATGCCTGAAGTCCAGTGTCAAGTACCCACAGTCAGTGATGGTCTGGGGTGCCATGTCAGCTGCTGGTGTTGGTCCACTGTGTTTTATCAAGGGCAGGGTCAATGCAGCTAGCTAGCTAGCTGTACATTATGCATTATTCATAATTATGAACCTGTATATAGTAGTTCCTAGTACTCTGGGAGATAAAATAATAGTAGAAAAATAATAGTAGTTACTAGCTAATAGTGAACTACCACATTCGACTAAGTACTATTACTTACTGTTCCTTGCGTTAATACTGCATTCCTCACTTGTTCCTGTGTAGTTATTTGTTAATGATGGAACAGTATTCTAAAGTGTTACCAAACTTTTTATACACATACTTAAATGCAGACAATGAAATGGGACTCTACAGTACAAATATTTTAAGTGTTCTTTATACTGTCCCTTATTTTCTTATAAAGAACCAATAATGTCCCTTATTTTGGAAAACCTATAAGTCTTTTTTTGCACCCTTACCCCCAGTCGTAACCTAGTCCTAAACTAAAACGCATGTTTAAGCTGTTTTAACTGAAAGCAAATTGCACTGACATATCTTAAAATATGTCAGTGTCGTTGTTTTGTTTCGAGATGCACAACAGTAATGTTTTTTTCTAAGACATGTTTATAAAAGCAACTAAATGTCTTAATTGAACTAGGGCCTAATCCTGGCTTAATCTAAGCCCTGTCTGTGAAGGCATTGCTGTTTTAGAGACTAGCCTCTTCCTTGTTGTTTGTTTCATATTTCATATGGCAGTAATTTTTGACCATTGTGGCGAGGTGGACGAGCGAGAGACGTGGGAGGAGCGAGAGGAGACCAGTGCGTGATTGAGAATGAGCGTCACCTGCGAGTCACACCGGTCTCGAGTCCTCTCATCAGGGAGCTCGGAGGCATATAAGGACGAGCGATACCAGTGAAGGACGAGAGAGGAAAAGGCCTGGATTTTATGTTGTGTTTTGTTTACGTTTTATGTGTGTGCGTGGCAGTCATCTATGAGGGGCTACCCGCGTTACTTTCAGTTTGTTTATTTATTTATTAAAGTCACTGTGAATGTTCGCCGGTTCCCGGCTCCTTCCTCCTTATTTTACGAACTTTGCTACAACCACAAACAAAAAGTGTATTTGTATGAATCATGTTCAGTAATTTTTTTTGTGTTTACATACACGCAAGTACCTCAAAAGCCACCAAGTTTCATACCATTCTGAAGAAGAAAAAAAAAAATTCAATTTTTTTTTTTTAAAACAACACTCCACCGTTTTTAGAAATAGGGCTTATTCAACATCTTTCCTACATTTAGATATGTGGGCAAATGCATTTTTGTCTCAGCGTATGCATTGTTTTAGTTTGGCAAGGTCGCCGCTAGCTTATCTTAGCATAATGAATGGAATATTATGTTGCCAGCTAGCATGTCCCAAGTAAAAGTGATCCAACCCCCCTGCCCCCCCCAAAAAAACAGGCGAAGCACTGCTACTTAGGCGCAGAGATATCACGCAACATGAAATCCCCAAACTTCTGTCAACATACCTGCCAATCTTGTGCATGTGCTGCATGATATCTCTGCGCCCAAGTAGCAGTGCTTCACCTGTGCTTCACCCAAAATATCGTCCCAAATTAATATCTGCCTAGGAAATCGCCTAGTCTTAATCTGCATCGCTATTTGTATTCGTTGTGAATACTCAGGCCACAAGAAGTAATTAGGTGGGGGTTTTTTGGGGGACATGCTACCTGGCAACATAGGATTCCATTCATCTGAAAGATTAAATTCTGGAATTCACTGCCGCTTCAATATACCTGTAAATAGCCTAATTAAATTCATAAGCAAAGCCTTAATTAATATTTATCCTCCTATTTCTATATATTAATTCCAGTTGATTTTATTCAATAGGACCACTGATTGTTTGTTCTTCTTTTATGTTTTTAAAGTTTGTATTTGGTCTTTGAGTGGCATCTGGCCTAGGGATGTGTGATGTGTCACTAAACACGTGATAGCAACATGTTGATGTGTGTTTGGATTTTGGAGGTAACACAGCCCCTAACATGCTGGGAGTGCAGTAACAGTGTTTGCTCACTTAGCCCGGCTTCCAGAGATTAAATATAGATTTGTCTTTCATTTTTATTATATTTTATTCATTTTATATTTCCTTTTACTGAAACACTAAATAATCAAGAGGAATATTGCCTGTACTATTGTCTGTACCTCTCACTGAAAGAAAGCACCTGCTATCTGTATGTTTGGGAACATTTTGGATTGGAGCTTAATCAGCTCCAACCTTGAAGAGACTGTGTATCTGTGTATGTGTGCAATATTCTGTGTTACAGATCAGTATTGGAGGTGGATTACAGGCCTCCTTAGAGACGGGTGGATTTGTTGTTGTGGACAAACTGGCGCCTGTTCGGGTGAAAGCGTCAACAGGTGACGTGTATGGACACATGCATCTGATTAACTGATCATGTGGGGAAATTTACCATGACTGTGTATTTTCTCTGAGCCAATCAGAATCATACACCTTAAAGTAATGATGTGGTTAGACCTTGAAAACAGTTTAACTGTTGGGACAATTGTATGTACAGTACGACGAGACTGGTAGAGGGGGTGCGGCCTACAAACCCCTTGTAAGACTTGAAGCTGATGAAACTGCAAACTATTCTTAATGTAATTTCTTTTATTAATTGCACTCCTAACTCTTGGTCTTCATTCTAAACTACTGGTCTCTGGGTCTAAACATTTAACCCCTAACACATTATGCTAAGCTAAGCTAGCGGCGACCCTGCCAAACTAAAACAATGCATGTGTAACGGAGGCCAGCTAGTAGTTGCTGTGCGAGTAAACCTCACTCCTCTGATCTCAAGAGACGCTCTAGCGACTGACGCTAGAGGTTGCAGCCTTTAGCCTCCTTGCTAGAGTGTCCGACTCTCATGCCGACGGACCCGGGTTCGAGTCCCGCTTGGAGCGGGGCGGTTCGAACAGGAGGGGTTACACATGCACTGAGACAAAAATGCATTTGCCCACATATCTAAATGTAGGAAAGAAGTTGAAAAAGCCCTATTTCTAAAAACGGTGGAGTGTTCCTTTAAATCACCGAACAGTAAGGGTTAATAAACAGTAAATAAATCCTTGCCTCAACTCTTTTCTTCCATGCCATGACCAACACTTGACAAACAGATGTCATTAAGCAAATGTTTGTTGCTGTGTGTTATCTTTAGAAAGAGGTCTCTGTGTTTTAATGGCTCATGTTTGAGCAACAGCTGTAGAAAAAGACGTGTAACATGGTGTATGGTACAGTATGTTTATGTTGATGGACTGCAGCATTTGTACATTTTGTCAGAGTGCAGCACGTTCCATTCAGCCAAATGTCATCTGGGTCATCACCACATGTCTACAAAGATCGAATGTCACTAACCCCTGAGGAGGTACAATCCAAAGAGGCCAGTGTCCACTTGGAAATGTCTTGGAAACTTTCTTTGAATAGAACGGAATGAGAGGGGTGGGCAAAAAAAATCTGATGTCATATATGAACACAAGGTCTTCACATTGGTGGAGCTGTCATTCAAACTTCTCACAGAGGAGAGGGAACAAGAGTGGATTAAATAACTGGAAGACAGAGATTGAAGACTAAAGGATATCAAATAAGGTACTGTGCAATTTTTTTAGAACATCAACCATGAGTTGTTTTCACCTCAGTTTTCAAGGCTAATGCCAGTAGTGGCCCAAAAGTGATGTCTGATGGGATATACTGTATTTATTTTAATGAAACCCTACAAGTTTGATTAAACCATTAAAATAGGAGGGAAATATGTTGTATTTTTTAGATTTTAAATTGTTACCGAAACAAAAAGGTCGCAGGAAAAAACCTACATTGACTACAAAAACCGTTATTAATATTTTGTTGAGTTTCTTTATTTGCCTGGCCAAAAATTATATACGCACAATTTGGCATGATTCATTACGTTATCACAAATAAAACAATTGACTCCATAGCACAACTACGCAATATGTTTACAACATCTTTAAAACATGTTTTATAATATTTGAAGATGACAGTTTCTTTGGCTGATAACAATAGACCAGAATTGAAAACCAGAATCCAACTGTTTAAATGTTATTAAGCAAAAAT
Organism: Gobiocypris rarus; assembly: GCA_023029165.1. NCBI lineage: Eukaryota > Metazoa > Chordata > Actinopteri > Cypriniformes > Gobionidae > Gobiocypris > Gobiocypris rarus. The sequence goes on from CM040920.1 coordinate 11,398,311, forward strand.
GTCTTGGAAAAGGCTACATGTACTTGATGTATAGGAGACATGGTTATATTAACACTCTGACCTGAACACAGTCACAGACATTAAGAAATATTGAAAATGATGGTTATCAAAAAAAAAAAAAAAACTAATAAAAAATAAAAAAAACTCGACGTCTAATAATTCTCAGCACAAAACAATGTAAATCATATTAATTCTGTCCATGTTTTTGAGAATGATGGCATGTCATGCAGCCTGGCCATTTTTGATGTCTGCTAATTTGGCTGGTTTATTGTTTTCTAGTAGGAGTTGATAATCATATTTACAGGTCCTTCTCAAAAAATTTGCATATCATGGGTAAGACTGCCGACCTGACAGCTGTCCAGAAGACCATCATTGAAACCCTCAAGCGAGAGGGTAAGACACAGAAAACATTTCTGAACGAATAGGCTGTTCCCAGAGTGCTGTATCAAGGCACCTCAGTGGGAAGTCTGTGGGAAGGAAGAAGTGTGGCAAAAAACGCTGCACAACGAGAAGAGGTGACCGGACCCTGAGGAAGATTGTGGAGAAGGACCGATTCCAGACCTCGGGGGACCTGCAGAAGAAGTGGACTGAGTCTGGAGTAGAAACATCCAGAGCCACCGTGCACAGGCATGTGCTGGAAATGGGCTACAGGTGCCGCATTCCCCAGGTCAAGCCACTTTTGAACCAGAAACAGCGGCAGAAGCGCCTGACCTGGGCTACAGAGAAGCAGCACTGGACTGTCGCTCAAATTTTGCAGGAAATGCCAAAATGCCTGAAGTCCAGTGTCAAGTACCCACAGTCAGTGATGGTCTGGGGTGCCATGTCAGCTGTTGGTGTTGGTCCACTGTGTTTTATCAAGGGCAGGGTCAATGCAGCTATCAGGAGATTTTGGAGCACTTCATGCTTCCATCTGCTGAAAAGCTTCATGGAGATGAAGATTTCGTTTTTCAGCACGACCTGGCACCTGCTCACAGTGCCAAAACCACTGATAAATGGTTTACTGACCATGGAATTACTGTGCTCAATTGGCCTGCCAACTCTCCTGACCTGAACCCCATAGAGAATCTGTGGGATATTGTGAAGACAAAGTTGAGACGCAAGACCCAACACTCTGGATGAGCTTAAGGCCGCTATCAAAGCATCCTGGGCCTCCATAACACCTCAGCAGTGCCACAGGCTGATTGCCTCCATGCCACGCCGCATTGAAGCAGTCATTTCTGCAAAAGGATTCCCGACCAAGTATTGAGTGCATAACTGAACATAATTATTTGAAGGTTGACTTTTTTTGTATTAAAAACACTTTTCTTTTATTGGTTGGATGAAATATGCAAATTTTTTGAGATAGGAATTTTGGGTTTTCATGAGCTGTATGCCAAAATCATCAGTATTAAAACAATAAAAGACCTGAAATATTTCACTTGGTGTGCAATGAATCTAAAATATATGAAATTTTAATTTTAGCATTACATTATGGAAAATAATAAACTTTTATCACAATATGCGAATTTCTTGAGAAGGACCTGTATTAGATCCATTAACAATTATATAGTTAATTGCATTATAGTATTTGCATTTAGCATTGATCCAGCTAACCGCAACCTAGAACAGACCCATTTTTGGGTTGTGATCCACCAATTCAGAACCACTTACCTGTTTTGTGAGAGTATGATGGTCTGGCTGATTTTTACACAAAATAGTTAACACAAAATGGCTGTGATTTCCATCACTCTTAATAGTCATTTTTAGTAAAATTGGAAGTGAATTCAGGTTGATTGGGACATTTTCCCCAGTCATCTGAATGGTAAAAACCCCAATTAACCTGAATTCATCCTAGTTTGTTTGTGTTTCTGTATCTAAACAGTAGAGCATGGACTGATAAAATGTGTACCTTGAATGCAATGTGAGTCACTTTGGATAAAAAGCATAAAAATAAGGTCATTTCTGCAATTTGTGTGACAACACAAGTAATCATTTAAAGGTACACTATGTAGGATTTGTGCAGTCAAATATCCAAAAACCACCAGGCCAGTGTCATATATTTTGTTCAGTTAAGTTCTTACAATATCCCAAATGTTTCCAACTATTTGTAAATTGTGAGAAAATCGCTATTTTACCAATGAACCGGGACGTGTGAGCATAGCGTGTGAGGGAGTCGCTGTAAACTGCGTCTTATCTGCGTTACCTTTTTTTCCGGTTTTATTTAGCAGAAAAGATTTACTCTCACTGGAGTGTGAACAAGTGTCACAACAGCCGCCGAGCGAACGCACAGTAACGTCATAACATAATTTTAAACACTTAAATGTATCTAATATAATAAACAGAGCTACGTTACCTCATACTAATGACCGGAAAAGTGGAGATTTCGCCGGAAACTGTGTCCCGTCATAATAAAAGTCCCGTTGCTCGCGTATGTTTTGTGTAACAATCTCTCCAGCGGCCTTGCTCAGCTCCCACAGCACTCGCCCCTGCTCTGCTTCATACTACAGTAACGTTAATATTTTCATCCATGAACATGATTTCTGCTCGAGTCCTATCCCGATTCTTTCTCACCGGCTGTGAGGTGAAGACCACATGTCCCAAGATTCTGCGCTCAAACTTGACGTCATCAAACTACGCCTTTGTTTTGAATAGGCGCCCTCTAGCGAACGGAAAAGTTGCATACATTACATTGTTGTTTTTATATTTAACCTCATCCTTCCCTCGCATTTTGTAACAAATCCTTCCCTCACGGGTCAGAATGACCCAAAGCCCTAAAATTATACTAAATATTTTCTTTGTCCAGAAAGCTTATTTCATTTTGATAATATTTGTATTTTTTTATTATATTTACCTTTAAACTACTAGATTTTATCAATAAATAATAAATAAATAGCCATTTAAGCATGTTCTTCACATTCAATTACAATTCAAAATAAATCATAATTTTATGCATAACCCTTTTAATTCAGCTCAAAATATCTTACATTGGGTGTCTTTGCTGACCTCTTGTGGAACAAAGATAATATAACGTGATATGTCATGACTCTTGCCACTAGATGGACTTATAACTCTATATATGGAGCAAACTATGTGTGTCCAATCATTGCATTTGATCCAGGATCTTAACTTTTTAAGTCTTCTTGCATAACAAATGACAGGCTATTAGACTGTGTCTCACGGTAGGAAGAACTACGACGGCTGTCACTGGTGTCTCCTCCTCAAAAAGAAAAACGAAGTGCAACACGTCTGTTGTGTTATCTGCAGGTCACACCAGAAATTATCTGAAGCAGAATACACGGAGATACTATGAGTGAAAACGGTTGTGGTGGGTACCATGAGAGGGTACTGACGATGGACACGATGAACCCGAACATTAAACGTGTGGAATACGCTGTTCGAGGTCCCATAGTCCAGAGAGCACTTCAGATCGAAAGAGAACTCAAGATGGTGAGTGTCAGTTCATCTACTCTTAAAATGATTTACATTGTATAGCCTGGTGAAAAACAAAGCTTTCTTACGGTCAGAAACATTCCTGCAACAATTAGACAAATGTGTGTTTTTTTAAAAGTCGCTTGTAAAACTCGACGTAATGTTTAAAAAAATACTAGCATAGGCTACTACTGCACACCATACAGCCTACTGTTTATTTTTCAAGTTGTGTGAAGTTTGAACTAATGGCATATAGCTACAAGCGATTTACACCTCATTATTGCAGGTTTAGTTTAGTGATTTTAGTTATCATAACAAAATTATAATTATTATCTAAACCATTTCCCACTGATGACTATTGAGAAATAAGATTTATAGTCATTAAATGAAACCGTACTGTACGCCTATTTCTTTTTACATTATTAGACATTATGGTGCCTTAAAAGTCAGTGTGTGAAGTTGTTGAATGAGGCATTATATCTAAGGAGATACTACTTCTGGTTCATTCATAAGCTCTGTTGTATATTGCACATTTTGGCAAATGTAGTAGGTCATGTGTATTCCGAAGAGATTTGGAGAAATCTACCCATTAGCATTTGCGTTAATCTCAATGGCACATGATTGACTGGTGCATGAACCCACCATAGTAGCTACATTCCCCCATGAAATCTGCCAAAAAAGTAAGAAATTTCTGTCACTATGAGATTTATATAATAAATCCTACATTTAGATATGTGGGCAAATGCATTTTTGTCTCAGTGCATGCATTGTTTTAGTTTGGCATTGTTGCCGCTAGCTTAGCTTAGCATAATGAATGGAATCCTATGTTGCCAGCTAGCATGTCCCGAGTAAAAGTGATCAAAAAAAAAAAAAAAAACCCACCTAATTACTTCTTGTTGCCTGCATATTCACAAAGAGTACAAATAGCGATGCAGATTAAGACTAGGCGATTTTCTAGGCAGATATTAATTTGGGACTATATTATAGGAAAGCACAGGCGAAGCACTGCTACTTGGGTGCAGAGATATCACGCAACACATGAAATCCCCAAACTTCTGTCAACATACAGGTGTATGTTGTGCATGTGTTTCGTGCTTCGCCATAATATAGTCCCAAGTTAATATCTGCCTAAGAAATCGCCTAGTTTTAATCTGCATCGCTATTTGTATTCGTTGTGAATACACAGGCCCCAAGAAGTAATTAGGTGGGGTTTTTTTTAGTTCACTTTTACTCGGGAAACTGATCGGGTCCCGCGGTTGAGGATCCACAAGCAGCTTTATTAGGGTAATCTAGAATCGTAATCCACAAACAGACAAATGGTCAAAACACAGGGTAGATAATCCAAGCAACCAGGCAGGAAACACAGGCAAACAGGGAAAACCAGGCAGAAGATCAAAAACCATAACACAGGAAACCATACGGAGGATGGTTAGACTTTGGACTTAAAGGTACACTATGCAAATTTTCCGTCTGCTAGAGGGCGCCTGTTCAAATCAAAGACGTAGTTTGTTGATGACAAGTTTGAGCGCAGAATCTTGGAACATGTAGTCTTCACCTCACAGCCAGTGGAAAAGAATCGGGATAGGACTTGGGCAGAAATCATGTTCACTCGCCGGCGCAATCTCCGCTTTTCCGGTCATGAGGTAACGCAGCTCTGTTTATTATATTAGATACATTTAAGTGTGTTTAAAATGATGTAATAACGGTACTCTGTGCGTTTGCTCGGCGGCTGCTGTGACACATGTTTCACACCATATAGTAGGAGTAAAGCTTTTCTGCAAAATAAAACCGGAAACGAGGGTAAAGCAGATATGACGCAGTTTACAGCGACTCCCTCACATGCTATGCTCACACATTCCGGTTCATTGGTAAAAATAGCGATTTTCTCACAATTTATAAATAGTTGGAAACATTTGGGATATTGTAAGAACTCAACAGAACAAAATATATAACACTGGCCTGGTGGTTTTTGGATATTTGACTGCAAAAATCCTACATAGTGTACCTTTAAGGAGTGAAAACACAGGGTTTATGTAGGCATACACTATACACTTTTTTAAAATGGTAATGCAGCGTACCTACTACTGTACATATGTTTTTATGTTTACATTCTATATTTAATTTTTTTTCATTACATTGCTTGGAAAGCTTTGTGTGATATTCCTGCAGTGTTCTAGAAAGCTAATGGTACAGTTTATCTGTTTATTGGCTAACTGCTGTCAGACAGTTTCTCCCATATATAACTATATAACAATATCTTATCTGCTCCAAGCACATGTTTTATGCATGACTCCTCCTGCTTCTTACGTATTTTATTTTTTAAACATATCTTGAGTGATTCATTCAACATTGAAAAGCAGAATTTATCTTTGCTTTATTATGTATGGAAAGCACATACTCTCTTTCTCCCGCTCTCTCTGCTCTCCTACTCAAACACACACACACACACACATACAGGACACACACTCGCACTGAAACGTGTTGTCAGCGATACCCTGATGATTTTATCAGTAAAATGGTTTAGCAGCTTAAAAGCTACATGACGTTTCTCACTAGCGGGCAAATAAAGGTGATAGTTTTGTATTAGTAGATTTGCTGCTAAACACTGTTGAAAGACGCACAGACTGAGCTAATTCTCTCTCTAGACTTCTCAGAAACATACTTAAAATTACACTGAAGCATACTTGACATACTGACAGAAAAAGGCCTACTTTTACTCAAATCTTTTGATCAAGATATACTTAAAAGTATTAAGTATTCTTAGAAAAAAAATAATTCAACGTAATGATCTCATAGCTGCTTCATTATCACTCTTGCCTTGTGACAAGGTGCTCAGTCATGCTGGAAAATGCACGGATCACCAAATTGTTTTTGCATTGTTGTGAGAAGTTGTTCTTGTAGGACATTTTGGTAACATTCTTTATTCATGGCAGAGTTTTTGGGATGAATTGTGAAAGAGTCCACTCCCTTGGATAAAAAAAAACAACCCACACTGGATAGTCTCAGGATGCTTCACTGTTGGCCCGACACAGGACACGTTCACCTTTTCTTTTCCAAACAATCAATTATCCAGATGTCCCAAACAGCTCGAAGGGGGCTTCATCAGAGATAATAACTCCTTGCTGGCCCTTGACACCAAGATATTGTACAAAAATCTTTGCCTCACTATGCATGCAGACAATGTTCCCTCTAAGCTATGCGCATATGCAGCCATGCACTTCTGATGCCGCAGCCGCACGGTAAGAATAAAATTTATCGCAAAGGGCAGACACGGAATATGAGGGGAAATCGATTTGATTGTAGTTTAAATGAGAAAGCTGAGCTGTGCTCTGTTCAACCGCTAGTGTCGCTAAAGAGTTTGAACCAGTGAATGCAGTTTACAGGTTTCATAGAAAGAAAATTATGTGAGCGTGAGCGTGTGTAAAAATACTGTGATGTTTGCCGACCAAATAGCTCAATACAAGAGGCAACGCAAAAGGCATTTTTTTTTTTTTAAGTGGCTTGATTAAGTGGTGGAAATAAAGGGATAGTTCACCCAAAAATTTAAATTCTGTCATCATTTACTCACCCTCAAGTTGTTCCAAACATGTATGAGTTTCTTTAATCTGTTGAACACAAAAGAAGATATTTTGAAGAATGTTTGTAACAAAGTAGATTCTATGGTAGTCAATGGTTGCTCTATCTGCTTGGTTACAAACATTCTTCAAAATATCTTCTTTTGTGTTCAGCAGAGGTTTGGAACAACTTTTCTGGGTGAACTATCCCTTAACGGATGATGGGTACAGAACGGTAACAACTCACGAGACATTTACAATTACACACCCACCACAGGTGTAGTGTGCAGTGTGCATACTCAAAATAGCTCAGTTACATACCTCAGTTACATACCTCAGTTTAAATAGAATGTTGTGTGTGTGTGTGTGTGTGTGTGTGTGGTTTCAGGGATGTTTACATAACTATAAAAGAGTTTACATGTTCACTTTTCTTGAAAATATTTAGCTATTAGATGATAGATCTATTTAAACTTTTCAGTTTCTTTTCATATTATAATAATATATTAAAACTAATTTAAGCATTAAACTGATATATCAGTTTAAATAATTTATATATATTATATACATTTTAATTAGCCTAATAAAGAATTGATCTCACAAGGGGTTTGTTGAGGGCTCCTTGCCATTAAAAAGTTACTGACGCTTTATTTCGTAACTCAATATAACAACACAAAGAGCGCACGGGGCGCATCAACAGCTTTAACTCAGTACTCAGAATATAGACACACGGTCTTTCAGGTTTCCATCGGATTTCTCCTTCTCTCAACGTCTCACAGTCTCAGACTCTCGTTCAGTGCTTGGGTGTGTGCGCAGTCCCAGTCCCGTTGCTCTCTCTCCCGCTCTCTCTGCCGTCACGGCTTAAATGCCGTCTCTCCCCGCCAATTACTGCAATCAGACACAGGTATTACTCGTCTGCACTTGACCTACTTACTCACCGCTCGGCTCTTCAGCTTCTCTCCCGCTACAGACCTCGCAGAACCACGCCCCCTCCGCCACATACCCCAACCGCCCGACTCAGGCCGGGAGCCTCCCCACCCCCTCCTGGAGAGGAAGTCAGCCACAACCATCTGAGCACCCGGCCTGGGGACCACCTTGAATCTAAACGGCTGTAAAGCTAGATACCAACGGTTGATCCGTGCGTTGGTATCTTTCATGCGGTGGAGCCACTGCAAGGCGGGGTGAACTCCCGTCCCAGGAGGTAATAGCGAAGGGTGAGAATGGCCCACCTGATGGCCAAACACTCCTTCTCTATGCTGCTGTACATCGCCTCTCTCTTAGAGAGCTTGCGGCTGATGTACAGCACCGGCCGCTCCACACCCTCCACCTCCTGGGACAGGACCGCGCCCAACCCTCTGTCCGAGGCGTCAGTCTGTAGAGAAAATGGGAGAGAGAAATTAGGAGCCTGAAGGAGCGGTCCACCACACAGAGCAGCCTTTATCTGGGTGAAAGCCTGCTGGCACCGCTCCGTCCACTGAACTGTATCTGGTGCTTCCTTTTTTAGTTAGATCAGTCATTGGGCTAGCGAGGTCCGAATAATTGGGCACAAACCTTCTGTAATATCCCGCTAGCCCCAGGAACTGTCTAACCCCTTAGGTCTTGGACAGGTCGCAATTGCTGCTGTCTTATCAATTTGGGGATGCACCTGTACAAATTGGTGTAATCCAAACGGTTTGGTGAAAGCGGTTTTCTTTCTCGGTCCGACCCGGTAGGAGCGAGAACATGTCTGCAAACTCTGCTTGTAGCTCTTTCATGTCAGTGAGGTGAGAGGTGATCTCCTCCTGGGCCCAGCGCGAGAGATTGCGGCTTTTGGATCGCCTCTGGCCCGAGATCCTCCTCTCCGCTCACCACCGTCGCCAGCATCACTGACTCCGCCTCTGACCCTTTTTAAGCAGGTTGAGGTGGTAGATTTGACGTGCCCCGTCCCTATCCGATCGTACCACCTCATAGTTGAGGTCTCCCACTCGCCGTGTGACCTCAAAAGGCCCTTGCCACTTTGCGAGTAATTTCGAGCTGGAAGTGGGGAGTAATACCAGAACCTTATCTCCCGGTGAAAATTGACGAAGTCTAGCTCCTCTGTTGTACAGCTGTCTTTGTTTGTCCTGGGCCTGTAACAAATTCTCCATTGATAGCCGCCCCAGAGTGTGGAGTTTTGTTCTCAGGTCCAGAACATAGTGAATTTCGTTTTTGGCCGCGGAAGGTCCGTCCTCCCAAGCCTCCCTAAGGACATCCAGCACCCCCCGGGGCTGGCAGCCATAGAGAAGCTCGAAGGGGGAAAAACCCGTGGAGGCTTGCGGGACCTCGCGTACAGCAAACAACAGAGGCTCTAGCCACTTATCCCAATTTTTGGCGTCCTCTTGAACGAACTTACGAATCATGGTTTTCAGCGTGCGATTAAAACGTTCCACCAGCCCGTCTGTTTGTGGGTGATAGACGCTGGTGCGAATCGATTTAATGCCCAATAATTCGTATAGTTCGCGGACCGTCCGTGACATGAACGCCGTGCCTTGGTCGGTGAGAATCTCTTTCGGGATTCCCACCCGGGAGATTAGCGAAAACAGCGCGCTCGCCACACTTTTCGCTGAAATAGTGCGGAGCGGTACTGCTTCCGGGTATCGCGTGGCATAGTCCACTAGGACTAATGCAAAGCGATGCCCGCGTGCCGACCGTTCTAATGGCCCGATGAGGTCCATCCCAATTCTCTCGAAGGGGACCTGCATTAGTGGAAGGGGGCACAATGGTGCTTTTGGGGTGGCCGGTGGATTCACCAACTGACATTCACGACAAGACGCGCACCACCTGCACACATTCTCGTGAATGCCCGGCCAAAAGAAGCGGGCCATGAGACGGTTAAGTGTAGCTTGTTGCCCCAAATGCCCGGCCATCGGATTAGAATGAGCCGCCTGGAAAAGCATTTCCCGGCGGCTCTTAGGCACCAATAACTGGGTTGTATCCTCCTGTGTCTGGGCATCCTGGGTCACCCGATACAACCTATCCTTTATAATTGCAAAATACGGGAAAGCGATTGGTTGGTCAGGATGGATGAGGTGGCCGTCGATGGAACGGACCTGACTAAAGGCATGTTTGAGTGATTCATCCTGGGACTGTTCCAGGGGAAAGTCATCGCGATCGGTGAGAACCGCCATCTCCCGACCGCTCGGTTCCCCTGAAACATCTTCCCGAGGCCCCGAATCCGCCTCACCCATCTGTGCAACCGTCTCTTTCCGCTGCACACGTTTCCCCCAGGAGGCATCCGCACACAAGTATCCCAACAATTTATTGAATGCTGGCCAATTCGTACCCAAAATCAGCGGATGCCGGAGGTGCGGGTTAACTGCAACCTCAACGCTATGCTTTTGCCCCCGAAATTGAATATCCACGGGCACTAACGGATAATTCACCACTTCCCCGTGCACACACCTCACTTTAACCATGCGGCTGTTACCCAATGCCCTAGACTGAACCAGTGTTCATTTTGACAGCAAATTTTGATTTAGTTTTAGTCATAGTCTTTTGACGAAAATGCCATTTAGTTTTAGTCATATTTTAGTCACCTGAATTGTTTTTAGTTTTAGTCGACTAAAAATCAAAGATTTTAGTCGACTAAATCTACAGTAGATTTAGTCGACTAAAATCTAATGAGTTTAGTTAAATTGTAATGCATTAATTGAGCATTTAAGCATTACATAACTGACTATTACTTGAACTGAGATTGTGACATCATTGTGTTTGACAAAAATACACGAAAGAGAGCTCAATTCAACCCTTTTTTTTAAAACATCTATATAGTTTTTATAACTTTGTATTTCTGTTTAGTTAGTATATCAGGTTAAGATAAAGCTTCAAGTTTGTTTATTTATTTAAGTAATGGAGATTTTTAATAATAATAATAATTTGTTACATTTACATAGCGCTTTTCAAGGCACTCAAAGCGCTTTACATTTAGAAGGGGGGAATCTCCTCAGCCACCACCACCAATCGTTTTATGAAACTATTATAACCCTGATATTTTAATGAATATGTGTCAAATACTGGTCTTTCCTCCTGACTATAAATTAAATGGGAATGAAATTAAATATAGTTTATTATGTAACCAAAAACGAATATATAATGCATGACTCTTAATTATATACAAGCTCGGAATACACCGGGACTCTTATTTTGAAACACCTCACTATTGCAGTTGCTGCTGCTCTTTCAAGTTCAGATGAGGGAGATACAATATGCATTGTTACAACCGTCTAAAGCATATTACTATATACACATCGTAAAGTAAACATTGTCCTTGTTCATCAGCATTAATTCATAAACAATTGCATGATATAAATGTGTGCTATCATTGATTGAGCCGCTCTCAAGCGCTGTATTGGAGATGCGTGAGCCTGGAGAAGCACAACAGCGCCGTGTTTTCCCGCGGTTAGATCCGCACGTTACAACCATGGTTACAACTCAAATGTGCGCATCTGTTAAGACATAAGTTCTGGTGGATCTCTTCCCTAATCGTCCCTCCCTGACATTTTCGTCGTTTTTATTCGTTGACGAAAATGACAGAAGATTTTCGTCATAGTTTTTGTCATTCAGCACTAGTTTTTATTTAGTTATCGTCTCGTTTTCGTCAGTGAAAAAAGGTCGTTGACGAAAATTATGACAAATTATTTGTCAACAAAATTAACACTGGACTGAACCAGGCTTTGGTGGATAGAGGTCTGGTTACAACCGGAATCCACCAAAGCATGGTAAGTACCCCCTTTGATACTCACAGGTATCTGGTACAGGCCAGCTTGATCGAGGGCGGCTTGAGGCGCGTCGGGGACCCTGACCAGTGTCCCCACCTCCATCACTGGACACCGGTCGATGAAGTGCCCAGGGTCCCCACAGCGCCAACAAGCCGGCCCAGGCCTCCCCGCCACCCTAGTGGCTGGTAACGGGTCCACAAATTGGCAAGGAGAGAGTGCTGGGGATGGTGGTAGCTCCTGGTTCCCACCTCCTCCCCGGGGCGTCGGCCTGGTTGCCGCTGGCACTTCGGCTGGTCCCGCGGTGCGCCACCGCGGCGCTGGACGGGGCAGGACGCCCGCTCTGGACCTAGGAAGGGGAACAGGCTTAGAGGGTGGAGGGGGAGGGGGAGAAGGAGAGGAAGAGAGAGAGCGAGAGCGAGGCCGCTGGAAGGGCCTCGCCGACCCCGTGGCACGCCACCATCTGGTCCTCCGCCAGCTGGATGGCCTGGTTGAGCGGCGTTGGGCGGTGGCACTGGACCCACTGCGCTGTCTTCTTTGGCAGCCTCGCGACGAACTGCTCCAGTACCACGCGATCGATGACTTCCTCTACGTCGCTTCCGTCGGCCATCAGCCACTTGCGGCACGAGTCCCGGAGCTGGTGCGCGAAGGTGAAGGGCCGGCCAGGCTCCAGAAGCATTGACGATGTTGCTCGGGGGTCCGGCCAACACGCTGCAGGATGGCGCGCTTGAGGACTTTATAGACCAGGAGGTTCTGGACTGGCAGCTGGTGGGCGGCTACCTGCGCTTCACCAGATAACAGCGGCAGGAGCCGCATCGGCCAGCCCTCCTGGGGCCACCCCCGCGCCTCGGCGGACCTTTCAAAGATGGGCATCCGGGTCGTCCATCGGGCCCATCTTCGAGAGCGCGATGGTGGCGGCCGAGTCGCAGGTGGTTTTGGGGGCGGCCCGAACCTCCCGGTCCATCCAGCTCCGAAACAACTTGCGGTCTTCATGCTGGGCCTGGAGGAGCGCCTCGAATCTCATCTGCTGCTCCTCCCTGACGGCCCGCAGATCTTGCTGTGTGTCCTGGTGAAGACCGGCGAGTGATTGAACGATGTCCACAAGTGGGGTGCGTGACGGGGGCTCCATGGCGGCGGCACTCTTCTCCCTTCCCCGGTTTCGGCGCCAGTGTGGTTAGGTTCGTTGATGTAGGTGGGTAGGAAGGAAGAAGTCGGGGTCGGCGTGACTGGGACTGACGCTTTATTTCGTAACTCAATATAACAACACAAAGAGCGCATGGGGCGCATCAACAGCATTAACTCAGTACTCAGAATATAGACACACGGTCTCTCAGGTTTCCATCGGATTTCTCCTTCTCTCAACGTCTCACAGTCTCAGGCTCTCGTTCAGTGCTTGGATGTGTGCGCAGTCCCAGTCCCGTTGCTCTCTCTCCCGCTCTCTCTGCCGTCACGGCTTAAATGCCGTCTCTTCCTGCCAATTACTGCAATCAGACACAGGTGTTACTCGTCTGCACTTGACCTACTTACTCACCGCTCGGCTCTTCAGCTTCTCTCCCGCTACAGACCTCGCAGAACCACGCCCCCTCCGCCACACAATGTAATGAAAGTTTTTTTCCAAATGTCGTGATAAGAATAAATGCATATTTAATTTAATAATAGGAAAATAATATCCTATTATTTAAATCTGTTTAAACTTAGACCCACATTATAGTTAAAATGGTTTTCTTTCTTGTATTTTACCTCAAAATAAAGGATGTAATTTTATTCCACATGGAACTGAGCAGAAAAAAGTGAATACAGCCTCTTATTCGCTTATGAGGTAAACATAATGCAGCTGTTATTTTGACATATATAATTGCTGCCGTTACAACGGCACATTGCAAATGTTTACGTGCTTTTGATGAAGCAGTGATGAAATATCTTGCTCTTGTAAATGCTTAGTATAATAGTATTTCAGCAATACAAGACTAGCGTTAACGTTATATCTTAAAATGCATCCAAATGACAACGAAGCGCAACCGTACGGTGCTCTGCTCTGCAGTGGTCAAAAAGGATATAAACAGTGAATTCTGAAGTGATATATTATTGAAAACTCAGAGATATGGATTCAGACGGCACCACACAACCTTAGTGTTTGTCAAATAATAGGTAATTCAGCTGGGGATTTTTACACGGGTGGTGGAAGACTTAACTTTTGTTTTCGTTAACTCACCGCAGCTGCATCTTCTTATCTAAATAATGCCGCGAGTGGGGCTTGAAGAGAGTGACGTCGCCTGCGTCGGCACAGAAATACTGAAAAATATTAATAATAATGTGACAAAATAACGTTATATTTTGTGAACCACATTTAGTCTTGTTTTTATTCGTCATCGTCACATGACCAGCATTTACATAGCGTCTCGTCTCGTTTTCGTCACATGATAAAGGTTCGTTGAAGACGATATTGTCATACTTTTTGTTGACCAAAGCAACACTACTCAGCATATAAGATAACTTAGAAGAACTCTATATCTGTGCTTGTAGTAAGTTCTTTGTTGTGGAAGGAAGGAGGCGGGAACCGGCGAACGTTCAAAAGATTTTAATTTCAAAATAAATAAACAAAACAAAAGTAAATCGCGGGCAGCCCGTCACGGACGACTGCCCGCACACACATACCAAAACATAAACAAAACTCAACATAAAATCCAGGCCTGGTCCTCTCTCGTCCTCTCCTGAACTCGCCCGTCCTTTTATGTCTCCGAGCTCCCTCATGAGAGGACTTCGAGACCAGTGTGCCTCGCTACAGGTGACGTTCATTAACACTCACACACCGGTCTCCACTCGCTCCTCCCATGTCGCTCGTTCGTCCACCTCGCCACAGTGCTAAATAAAAACACTGTGGTATATTGAGCAAACTTATAACTTCAAGAAAACAGCTCGGAAAATGCAGTGCAGCTGGAAGAAATTAAAATTAGAGGTATTTCGCATTGTGTGGAAGGATAGTGTTATACCCTCAGAAAGGCCTTAAAAGCTGATAGATCAGCTTACATTTCGACTTTCTTAGAAAACCAACAGAAATTTTTGATACAGTAGTTAAATTAACAAGAAATAAAGTATCAACAGTTTAAGGCATATCTCAGCAGCACAGCAGAAATAATGTCATGAATTTCTTTTTCTTTGTACTATATCAGAGAGAGAATTATAACCGTGCAACTGTCTGTTATCGCATCAAACAGTGCACTATAGACCCCCTGAGGAACAATTATATTCATTCTCTGCAATTTCAAATCAAATCAAATCACCTTTATTTATATAGCGCTTTTTCCAATTGTTTCAAAGCAGCTTCACAGTGTTAACAGGAAGATAATGCAACAGAAAACGGTGATGTTATCCAGCTAATTACAATTATCATATAGTGTCAATACGGGCAGATCTGTAATATAGTTGAAATTTAGGTTTCCCTCAATAGAAGAATTGCCTAAAGTTATCAAATTATCTAAATCAACAACATGTATGTTAGACCCAATACCTACCAAGCTTTTGAAAGAGATCCTCTTTTTAATATCATTAATTCATTATCATAAGTATATGTTCCAAAAAAACTTTTAAGCTGTCTATTAAGCCTCTCATTAAAATCAAAATTTAATCCTAGATAATTAGTAAACTACAGACTGATTTCGAATCTCCCTTTTATGTCAAGAATATGTAGCCTAAACATTTTATGTCAATATTCTGAATAATATAAATCCACAATCTGACTTGTGATGCAGCATAGAATCATAATCACACCATGTTCGTTCATTTGGCCAGAGGAGAACTGGTCCCCCGACTGAGCCTGTTTACAAAGTATTTAATACAATGTGCAGTATACCACAAAGCTTTGTTTTTAAGATTGTTTTTAAGATTATATATTCTTTTAAGGGATAGTTGGATGAAAATTCTCTAATTATTTAAAGAGTTAGTTCAACAAAAAATGAAAATTATTTTATGAATTACTCACCATCATGTCTTTCCAAGCCTGTAAGACATTCGTTCATCTTCTGAACACAAATTAAGATATTTTTTATGAAATCCGAGAGCTCTCTGAACCATCCATAGACTGCAACATTAATGTAACTGCCAAGGTCCAGAAAGGTAGTAAAGAGATCGTTAAAATAGTCCATGTGAATACAATGGTTCAACCTTAATGTTATGAAGTGATGAGAATATTTTTTGTATTCAAAACAATAATAACTTTATGCAGCAATCTCTTCTCTTCTCTGTAATTTTAACGCTATTCACAATATAGCGCTTCCTAGTTTTACGGCGAAACACCGTTCACTATTGGCTGACCATGGTCACATGCATGTGTTGTGGTGCTTGCGTGAATCGCGTAGGAGACTGCCACGGGAGAGAAGAGACTGCTGAATAAAGTCATTATTTTTGTTTGTTTTTGCGCACAAAAAGTATTTAGGTTATGGTTGAACAATAACTTTAAGGTTGAACCACTGTAGTCACATGGACTATTTTAATGATATCTTTACTACCTTTCTGGACCTTGAAAGTTGCAGTAACATTGCAGTCTATGAATGGGTCAGAGAGCTCTCGGATTTCATAAAAAAAATCTTAATTTGTGTTCTGAAGATGAACAAAGGTCTTTAGGGTTTGGAACGACATGAGGGTGAGTAATTAATGACAGAATTTTCATTTTTGGGTGAACTAACCCTTTAAAAAGCCTTGTTATAAATCTTCTGTACTTTTTCCTGTTTCTCTCTTTTTCATTCTCTTTGTTTTCCTACCTTTCCCATTAACTGCTCCATCAATGTAGGGTGTAAATAAGCCATTTACAGAGGTCATTAAAGCCAACATCGGCGACTGCCACGCTATGGGCCAGAAACCCATCACATTCTTCAGACAGGTGTGTTAACAAGATTTTGTGCATGTCATGCTGTATTCTGAGCAGTAGTTTTTGTACAGACTCTTCGTGTGCTCCATTTATTTGTCAGGTCTTGGCATTGTGCTCTTATCCAGATCTTCTTGAAGACAGCAAATTTCCAGAAGATGCCAAAAGTAGAGCACACCGCATTCTCCAAGCTTGTGGTGGAGGAAGCCTCGGTACTGGAAAATCCTTTTAATTAGATGTTACATACTAATTAAACATGAAACCAAATTTAACAAACTTTTTACCGATTGCCAAAACATGATCTTGCTCAGCCTCTGATTTTCCTTTTTGACTGAGATCACATGGATGGTTTACCCTTAAAGGGTCATGACACTGCAAAACACATTTTTTTGACGTGAACAGACTGAACATCACTGAAAACACTAAAGGTAGTCATTAAGTTTATTCATAAGTGGAAATTAGTTATCTTTGCATTTTTTAGAGCAATTTCTGACTTCAGGTTTGAAAAGCAAAGTCTGAGCTACGTCACGGATTCTGATGTCAATACCATAGACTGTAAAAAAATATGGACGTAGTGTCCATGACGTCACCCATAGGATTCTGCAGAGCAGTTTTGAAGTGTAAAGTAGAGACGAGCTGGCCGTTGCCATCTTAGGAGAGCACCATCGTGTATCACTCCCGGATAACAGAAAATGGACAAAGAGGCGGGACGTAGGCGGAGCTGAAGGTGACACGATGACTAACAGACAGCAAATAAATGGCTACTCACCTGCCACTCAAAGTGGCCACGCCCTTAATTATGCAGAACTTTAAGGCTTTATATAATGTAAACATATGAGTTTTAAAAAAAATTCACCCCCTCACAGTTGTCATGAAGGGCAAAATTAGCTGTTTTGACCAAAACTAGAATTGAGCCTGGAGCCTGTCCCTAGTGACCAGTCGATTAATTATTTTTATTTATTTATTTTTTGAAACCTGGAAAATGCTGCCTTCGGAGGACACATTTCAAGGCAGGGAGGCACTAAGGCACGTCCGAATTTAATGTTAGCTTTACTTCCTGCCTCCTGAGATACCTTCATCTGATCTATTTTTGAAGGCAGCATACATGTATCCTTCGCTGCCTTTGATATCCCACAATCCTGTTTTTTCCATTCAGTGACAGTTGAGCTGGGGAAAAAAGATTGCGTCCGAAAGTTGCATTTGCTGGTCAGTTTGTGTGTAAATGTACGTTTTTACCAAGCGAGAAATTACTAATGTAGTAATTAAATATTTGTTTAGTTCTCACCAAAGATCGCTCTATTTTGCTGTGGATCATTAAACTGTTACACTGCCTTAGAAGTCTGTCTGAAATCAGTTTCGTTTCGTGAGGTGCCTTCATGCACAAAACCCTTCCTTACAAACCTTTGTCTGATAAGGCAGCGAGGCAACGAGTGAGCTGCCTAGGTTTTCGGACGCAGCCCACGGGAGGTTGATATATATACACACAGGTGCTGGTCATATAATTAGAATAGCATCATAAAGTTTATTTATTTTACTAATTCAGTTCAAAAAGTGAAACTTGTATATTATATTCATTCATTACACACAGACTGATATATTTCAAATGTTTATTTTAATTTTGATGATTATAACAACTTCAGTACCTCAGAAAATTTGAATATTACTTAAAGGGTTAGTTCATCCAAAAATGTCATTAATGCCATTAATGAGTCACGCTCATGTCGTTCCACACCCGTAAGACCTCCGTTCATCTTCGGAACACAGTAGGGATGTGAAATTCTGGCATTTGGCATACAACTTCAAGGTGCATTACCGCCACCTGCTGATTAGAAGTGTGGATCAAGATCGCAACATACTTCCTATATTTCTATATCCTTTTATCTAAATGAGTCGTTTTTAAATATAGCATTAAAAAATCAATACAATGACGACTGTATTGATTTTTTTAATGCTATATGGCACCCCAAACCATCACTGACTGTGGAAACTTTACACTGGACCTCAAGCAACGTGGATTGTGTGTCTCTCCTCTCTTCCTCCTGACTCTAGGACCCTGATTTCCAAAGGAAATGCAAAATTTACTTTTATCAGAGAACATAACTTTAGACCACTCAGCAGCAGTCCAGTCCTTTTTGTCTTTAGCCCAGGTGAGATGCTTCTGACGCTGTCTGTTGTTCAAGAGTAGCTTGACACAAGGAATGCGACAGCTGAAACCCATGTCTTGCATAGGTCTGTACGTAGTGGTTCTTGAAGCACTGACTCAAGCTGCAGTCCACTCTTTGTGAATCTCCCCCACATTTTTGAATGGGTTTTGTTTCACAATCCTCTCCAGGGTGCGGTTATCCCTATTGCTTGTACACTTTTCTACCACATCTTTTCCTTCCCTTCGCCTCTCTATTAATGCTCTTGGACACAGAGCTCTGTGAACAGCCAGCCTCTTTTGCAATTAGCTTTTGTGTCTTGCCCTCCTTGTGTCGTCTTTTGGACAACTGTCAAGTCAGCAGTCTTCCCCATGATTGTGTGGACTACAGAACTAGACTGAGAGACCATTTAAAGGCTTTTGCAGGTGTTTTTAGTTAATTAGCTGATTAGAGTGTGGCACCAGGTGTCTTCAATATTTAACCTTTTCACAATATCCTAATTTTCTGAGATACTGAATTTGTGATTTTCCTTAGTAATAATCATCAAAATGAAAATAAATAAACATTTGAAATATATCAGTCTGTGTGTAATGAATGAATATAATATACAAGTTTCACTTTTTGAATGGAATTAGTGAAATAAACCAACTTTTTGATGATATTCTAACTATATGACCAGCACCTTGAGGAAGAGGTGTGTCTTCAGCAGTGTTCATCTTAGTGTCTGAGACAATCAAGACACCTGCATTGTTTACCAAGCATTTGATGAATAATGATTGGTAAGGAACAAATAAACTCCATAATGTAGTAGTATATACAGTGAGAATCAAGGATAGTTCTCAAAGGTTAGTATGCAAGATATGTTTTATTAACAAAGTTCGGAAGGAGCATGGTCAGATAATTGACACAAGTGGAGAGCACTCAGCTAATCAACAACAAAAGGTATATATATTCAGCAGTCATACCTCATTTGTTGACAGTTTATCAGCATCCCTCCACCACCCCTTCTCCTCACTTTTAGTTCTAACCCCCGGACAACACGCCAAGTACGCATTTAAATTTACTCCCTCTAAATTATATGTTAGTGTGAACTTGTGAAATAATACATATTATATATAAGTTGTATATTAACTTTGTAAGAGACAGTATATATGGTAGGAATCATGTACAACAGATTGAATAAGTCCTTCAAAGGTCAATCCCACATTGTCTGCTAAGGTGCATGGAGTGTAACAGTGTTGAGTGAAACTTCTTGGCAGATCTAACCTAGAAACCTGGTAGTCCTGGTACCCTCTGTAACATTCTAAGAATGAACCAAAAAGACTCGTATTTGAGACTCGTTATGGTTGAAACACAAGTCATGAATACTTTAAGAGAATGGTAACACTTTACAATAAGGTTGCATTTGTTAACATTACATTAGAAAACATAAACTAACAAAGAAAAATGCTTCAAAATAATATATTAACGTTAGTTCATGTTAATTACAACATTTACTAATACATTTAATGGACCTGAGCTAACATGAACTAACCATTAACAGTTTCATTTGTTTGAACTAACTTTAACAAAAGATCAATAAATAAAAAATATATTTCCCATTGGTAGTTAATCTTATATAAATGCATTAACTAAAGTTAACTATTTGGTTACCAATAGAAAACTTAAATAGACACTGTATTTAATGTAATGATCAAGTGTTTGAAATTTGTCTTCTTTGACTCTTTCAGGTGCCTACAGCACTAGTCAGGGAATTGAAATGATTCGGCAGGACGTCGCTCGCTACATTGAACGGCGAGATGGAGGAATCGCATGTGACCCTGACAACATTTACCTCTCAACAGGAGCCAGTGATGCAATTGTGGTAAGCAGATACTAAAAACAGACAACAAGAAAAGTGAAGATGAAACAAAAGTATTTATACAAAATGTTCTGCAGAGTTGAGGTCCAATCCTGCTTTAACACTCCAGCCTGTATTTTTCAAGTAATTCTAAGGATTTTGATCAGGTGGTTCAGATGTGTTTAATCAGTGGGTGGAGCTTACTTTTGCAGTACTGTGGCCCTACAGGAGCAACATTTTACACCTTTGCTTAGGACCGTGAATAATTTTATTTGAGTAAGAGTAATAAGCTGAAAATAACAATCCGCATCAATGCTTTTATTGAATTTGCTACACTTAGAAAACAACAACAAGATAGGGTTTGAGAGGTTCACATAAAACCTATGATTTCCTGTGATTCCCAGCATTTTCTGGCAGCCATGCCAAATTCTTTCTATGTGTGGAAGTTTATTTTCATATTATATTATATTTCTAGGAGTACACACTTTTTGTTGCCCAAAATGGCCAGTAAAAATACACAAGCATCTTTTTTATAAAATGATAGATTTACATTAAGAGCAAAATCATATAGATACTGACAACATACGCTATATTGCCAAAAGTATTGGGACACTCCTCCAAATCATTCGATTCAGGTGTTCCAATCACCTCCATGGCCACACGTGTATAAAATCAAGCACCTAGGCATGCAGACTGCTTCTACAAACATTTGTGAAAGAATGGGTCGCTCTGAGGAGCTCAGTGAATTCAAGCATGGTTCCGTGATAGGTTTCCACCTGTGCAATAAGTCCATTTGTGAAATTTCCTCACTACTAAATATTCCACGTTCAACTGTTAGTGGTATTAAAACAAAGTGGAAGTAATTTGGAACAACAGAAAATCATCCATGAAGTGTTAGGCCATCTAAAATCCAGTGTGCAGAAATCCCAAATATCAATAGCTGCAGACCTCCAAACTTTGTGTGGCTTCAGATTATCTCAAGAACAGTGCGTAGAGAGCTTCATGAAATGGGTTTCCATGGCCGAGCACCTGCATCCAAGCCTTACATCACCAAATGCGATGCAATTGTGGGATGCAGTGGTGTAAAACACCACTTGACTCTAGAGCAGTGGAGACGTGTTCTCTGAAATGACGAATCACGCTTCTCTATCAGGTAATTTGATGGACGAGTCTGAGTTTTTAGGTTTGGTCCCTTAGTTCCAGTGAAAGGAAATCTTAATGCTTCAGCATACCAAAACATTTTGGACAATTTTATGCTCCCAACTTTGTGGGAACAGTTTGGGGATGTCCCCTTCCTGTTCCAACAAGCAAGGTCCATAAAGACATGGATAAGTGAGTTTGGTGTGGAGGAACTTGACTGGCCTGCACAGAGTCCTGACCTCAACCCGATAGAACACCCTTTGGAATGAATCAGAGCGGAGACTGTGAGCCAGGCCTTCTCGTCCAACATCAGTGCCTGACCTCACAAATGCGCTTCTAGAAGAATGGTCACAAATTCCCATAAATTCACTCCTAAACCTTGTGGCAAGCCTTCCCAAAAGAGTTGAAGCTGTTATAGCTGCAAAGGGTGGGCCAACTCCATATTAAACCCTACATATTAAAAATGGGATGTCATTAAAGTTCATGTGCATGTAAAGGCAGGCGTCCCAAAACTTTTGGCAATATAGTGTATCTTGTTTAAATATCTGCATAGAAATATACATACATTAGTTATGTGCAAATTCGGCCATGGATATTAAAAAAGGCATTGTCAGCTCCATATGTGGTTATTTTGTGAAGGAGATAGTGTGGGGCATAAAGCTAATTTGTGGACGCATTTCCATTAACAGTGATTTATAAAGTGAACTTGCATAAATTCTGGTGTACAAATGGCTTTATGAAAACGTATGTGTTTGAAAAAAACAAAAACTTTTATGTTGAAATCTACGCAAAGTTTTATTCATATGGATTCACCTTATATTTTTGATTGTCATTGCATTAGAGAATGCAATATTAGTTTTAAATATCTGTGTTTTTCTGTGTCAGACTATGCTTAAGTTACTAGTGTCTGGGGAAGGAATGTCTCGTACAGGAGTGATGATATCCATCCCTCAGTACCCACTGTACTCCGCTGCTCTGGCTGAGCTGGGTGCTGTGCAAATCAGTTACTATTTGGATGAAGACAACTGCTGGAGTTTGGACATCAATGAGTTACGGCGTGCCCTGCAGGAAGCAAAGAAGCACTGCAGCCCTCGAGCACTGTGCATTATCAATCCTGGCAACCCCACAGGTGTGACAACAAATATACCAGCTTTTATTATGTTGGCCAGTTTGGGTATAAGTTAAATATAAGAACTGCTGCCTTGTGCCTATAAAGCCCAATTATAGCTGTGCTGATATGGAATGCAATGGCATCCTTGCTCATGTGATGTTGTATGGAAAAGCATAACTTTTTTTTTGCAACAAAGCCTGTGCCTTTTTTTGCCAAATAATTTTGTCAAATACCTACCTTAACCAAATTAAGTGTTTTGTTCTTCCCTCATATTTAAAATGTTTTCAAAAATGTATTTTAATATAATTTGCTTAATCAAACTTATAGGGTCATTAAAAACAAATATCCCATCCGGACATCACTTTGGCCACTACTGTATGTTCCTGGATCAGTGTGTGTGCTTCTCATTCCCTTCAAATTGTGCATCCTCATTTCTTCAGTCCTTCAACTTCAAGGATGTATCAATTGTCTAAATGAGAAGTGAAGAAATACTAGTCTCTTTTTGTTGAAACACAAATGCCTGAAATCGGAGGCAAATCAGTGCTTGTTCACGTGAGTGAAAATAGGGTAGTGTGTATGATCAGACGTGATCTGAGAGAAGTGTCAGTGCATCACCGATGCCTGTGAGATCTCTTGCATGAGAACCCGTCTCACTCGTGATTTTTACGTTATTTCCTCTCACTTCTCACATGTGTTTGTTTGTGAAATATAGTTTGTAGACCCTATAAGAGTTGTTGCAAATATTGCAAATATTAAAATAATCTGGCAACGCTGCTTGCCTTTACTCGACAGGTCAAGTGCAAAGTCGGCAGTGCATTGAAGACGTGATCCGATTTGCTGCTACAGAGAACCTTTTCCTCATGTCTGACGAGGTGATTTGTATGATAATTATATATATATATATATATATATATATATATATATATATATATATATATATATATATATATATATATATATAGGTCCTTCTAAAAAAATTAGCATATTGTAATAAAAGTTCATTATTTTCCATAATGTAATGATAAAAATTAAACTTTCATATATTTTAGATTCATTGCACACCAACTGAAATATTTCAGGTCTTGTATTGTTTTAATACTGATGATTTTGGCATACAGCTCATGAAAACCCAAAATTCCTATCTCAAAAAGAGGCTTTTAAAAACTCCCAGCCTGGTTCATTACTCAAAACCACAATAATGGGTAAGACTGCCGACCTGACTGCTGTCCAGAAGGCCATCATTGACACCCTCAAGCGAGAGGGTAAGACACAGAAATAAATTTCTGAACGAATAGGCTGTTCCCAGAGTGCTGTATCAAGGCACCTCAGTGGGAAGTCTGTGGGAAGGAAAAAGTGTGGCAAAAACGCTGCACAACGACCGGACCCTGAAGAAGATTGTGGAGAAGGACCGATTCCAGACCTTGGGGACCTGCAGAAGCAGTGGACTAAATCTGGAGTAGAAACATCCAGAGCCACCGTGCACAGGCGTGTGCAGGAAATGGGCTACAGGTGCCGCATTCCCCAGGTCAAGCCTGACCTGGGCTAAGCAGCACTGGACTGTTGCTCAGTGGTCCAAAGTACTTTTTCGGATGAAAGCAAATGTTGCATTTCATTGAAATCAAGGTGCCAGAGTCTGGAGGAAGACTGGGAGAAGGAAATGCCAAAATGCCTGAAGTCCAGTGTCAAGTACCCACAGTCAGTGATGGTCTGGGGTGCCATGTCAGCTGCTGGTGTTGGTCCACTGTGTTTTATCAAGGGCAGGGTCAATGCAGCTAGCTATCAGGAGATTTTGGAGCACTTCATGCTTCCATCTGCTGAAAAGCTTTATGGAGATGAAGATTTCGTTTTCAGCACGACCTGGCACCTGCTCACAGTGCCAAAACCACTGGTAAATGGTTTACTGACCATGGTATTACTGTGCTCAATTGGCCTACCAACTCTCCTGACCTGAACCCCATAGAGAATCTGTGGGATATTGTGAAGAGAAAGTTGAGAGACCCAACACTCTGGATGAGCTTAAGGCCGCTATCGAAGCATCCTGGGCCTCCATAACACCTCAGCAGTGCCACAGGCTGATTGCCTCCATGCCACGCCGCATTGAAGCAGTCATTTCTGCAAAAGGATTCCCGAACAAGTATTGAGTGCATAACTGAACATAATTATTTGAAGGTTGACTTTTTTTGTATTAAAAACACATTTCTTTTATTGGTCGGAAGAAATATGCTAATTTTTTTAGATAGGAATTTTGGGTTTTCATGAGCTGTATGCCAAAATCATCAGTATTAAAACAATAAAAGACCTGAAATATTTCAGTTGGTGTGCAATGAATCTAAAATATATGAAAGTTTAATTTTTATTATTACATTATGGAAAATAATGAACTTTAATCACAATATGCTAATTTTTTGAGAAGGACCTGTGTGTGTGTATATATATATATATATATATATATATATATATATATATATATATATATATATATATATATATATATATATATATATATATATATATATATATATATATATATATATATATATATATATATATATATATATATATATATATATATAATATATAATATATGTATATATATATTATATATGGTTTTTAAATACACAAAACAAACAATGTTAATGTTTTCAATATGCCTTGCTTTATCCAGGTCTATCAGGACAATGTTTATGCAGATGGGTGTAAGTTTCACTCCTTTAAGAAGGTGCTGTTTGAAATGGGTCCAGAATACTCTGAGAAAGTGGAACTAGCTTCGTTTCACTCAACATCAAAGTGCTATATGGGAGAGTGAGTGTCCAAAACAAAAGCAGTGCAAATGATATTCAGGTTATTTGGAAGAAGTATTCTGTTGATAATATAATATAATTTAATGAATCTGACTAATAACATTTTGTTCTTAAAGGGTTAGTTAACCTAAAAATTATGATTCTATCATGTCATTCCTAATCTATAAGACTTTTGTTTATCTTTGATATTTTTTTATATTATCTTTGAGATCTCTATCTTTCCATTGAAAGCTAAAGCCATTACACCAAAAGTTGACACTTCAAAAGGTTCAAGACATCTGAAGAGACATTATATGTCCAGTCAACATCGCTTTATATGTTGAACTGATAAATTTAGAATTTTATTCACATTTAAACATTGATCAACACACATAGAAAAAGCTAATCAAAAATGGTAAATGTAAACGCACTTATTTGACACGCCAGAAATGGTGAGGTTTGTTCTTGCGTCACACAAGCACATAAAACATATTCACATAATATTACATACATCAACATATAAAACACTTTCGCTGTTTAAAGAAAATATCCTGTGTTGTTCCTCCATAAGTTGAAATGTAGGTTATGATGTGGAAAGAGCATACACAGATATTTTGGTTTGACCAAATAGTAGTGCCCTAAAATAGATCAAGTAAATAATTAAGCACTAAACCTGTCTTTCTTGCTTCTTGAAGGTGTGGTTTTCGTGGTGGTTATATGGAGGTGGTAAATCTAGACCCTGAGGTGAAAGTTCAACTCACTAAGCTGGTATCTGTGAGGCTGTGTCCTCCGGTGCCTGGTCAGGCTCTTCTAGATGTGGTGGTCAATCCACCTCAACCAGATGAACCCTCATATGACACATTCATCCAGGTAACGCCCCATTGATTGTTTGCTCTGTACCAGTTAATAAACTTCTTTAGCCAAGAAGAAAGTAATCAAACCTTTTCTCCATTGTCTTCAGGAACGCAAAGAAACTTTGGCCACACTGGCAGAGAAAGCCAACATGACACAAGAGATCTTGAATCAAGTCCCAGGAATAAAATGTAACCCAGTGCAGGGTGCAATGTACACTTTCCCACGTATCCACCTTCCACCAAAAGCCATCCTGGAGGCCAAGGTAGATCAGCCTGTGCTCAGTTAAATCCATTAACTGTTCTTTTTTATGGGAATAACCAAGGTGTTGTTACATTTACTGCTGTTCTGCAAATTTTCATGGACAAAGTCCAGTTATTTCAAAAGATTTCCCCAGGCAGATTTTGTTGGTTAATGTAAATTTGTCATGTTGACTCATAAATAGCTGGCTGGTTTGAAAGTGATTGTGCGAGCTGTGCTTCATACATCACTATATTATTGACAATGGACATTTTTTGCTAAAGAGCTAATGTGACTGCACCATAACTACACTTTGAAATGACTTGATTGGGATTCATGGGGCATATTCCACTTTAAGTTACCATAACTCACTTAAAGTTAACATGGATCATTAACCCAACTCTATCCCTAAAGACCAATTCACAATGCACCGACAGATGGCAACAGACATTTTGTCGGGTTTTGTCAGATCAGTGTATTATCCCTGTCAGAGTCTGTTGGCATCTTTTGGAGATTGTTAGAATGTTTATGTCTCGGCGTAAATCTGCATCTGTTGGTGCAGTGTCAATAGGCCTTAACAATTAACTACCGCTGAAATCAAAAGCATTCATAAATGAATGTCAAATACATATGTAATTGGTACAAAACACTAGGAAAAAAAGGACAAAATAAAGACTGAAATGTCCCAAGTGCCAATATAAGATATTCACTGCTTTAAACCTCCTATACATTTTTTTCGACTTTATTATCCAACTCTTTCTTATAAAGTATGAACAGCGTTCACATGAGGTACATACCATTTTGTTATATGTCCAAAATGAGGGAAAAATGTTTTAATGACCCTACAAGTTTGATTAAACCATGAAAAATACGAGGAACATTTTTATATTTTTTTAATATTTTAAATATGAGGGAAGAACAAAACACTTCAATTATTTGATAAAAAAGACAAACTACAGCTACAGGTTTTTTTTTACTATGCAAAAAAAAAGAAAAAGCATAAACAAAAAGCTCACCGTAAAAAAGCATACATGGATTACAACAGCAGTAATAATAACTAAATTAAAGTGAATACCACATTAATAACACAAGTTATTAATATTTTGTTAGTTGGTTCTCTCTTGTTTTTCATCAGTATGATACATGCAAAATATGAGAATGTCCGTATCATTTTAGAATCAAGTTCTAAAAGTGAGCACTTAGTATATTGAGTATTTGAGAAGAGGGTTTGCATTAAGACCTACACATATGTTTTAAAAACGATAGATGCCAATGAGTTCAAGTAAATGATATTTTCTTAGTTTATTTGTTTTATTTAATTATTTATTAATTACTTGATTTCATTAAAAATGTTAACTGAAATCCCCCATCCCCTCAAATTTTAGGAGAAGGGACAATCTCCAGATATGTTCTACTGTATGATGCTTCTGGAAGAAACAGGCATCTGTTTGGTTCCTGGCAGCGGCTTTGGACAGCGAGAAGACACCTACCATTTCAGGTTACTCTCCCTTTATACAATCCAGATTAATAAAATCAGCCATTGATGTGTTTGTCTTTGGTTATAAATAATTAACAGTGAATTAACATCTGAAATGAAAGGCCATACAAAGTTGCAATGTCCAGCAACACAAGAGGGAAAGGATGCATAATATATAGGGAAGGCAAGTGGTGTCCAACACAAACAAAGACAAAGCCATGTACTCAATCACAACACAAACATTGCCACATGAAACTGATTTCAATGGTTCTTTAAGGTTATTATAAAATAAATGCTAGGCTGCTTCTCAATTCTTATTTATGCATCCTCATTTCCTTTCCTCACTTCCTTTCCTCGCGTTTTATCTCCACCCCTTCAGGATGCGAGGGAAGGACACAAGGAAAAGACATGGAGACAGAGGAATTGAATCAAGTGAAATGACATACCCTCACTCCCTTTAGCATCACTTCAAAGCGTCACAATTAAAGGGGTCATGAACTGGCTTTTAAAAAAATGTTATACTGTTGTCTGAGGTCAACTAATGACGTTTGTGCGGTTTTTACATTCAAAAACATCATAATGAATGAGTAATAGGCTATTTTCTAGACTGGTTTTGAGGCTTTCTCCTGAACGCTGGGTTTCGATGGGCGTGCCACACTGGAGACTTGGAGATATGCTAATTTTTGAGAACAATAAAAGACCTGAAATATTTCAGTTGGTGTGCAATGAATCTAAAATATATGAAATTAAAATTTTATCATTACATTATGGAAAAAAATAATGAACTTTTATCACAATATGCAAATTTTTTTAGAAGGACCTGTAGTCACTATATAATATGTATCTGATGTGAATAAAACACGTAGTCAAGTTATCTTAACGGTCTAAAAGGATTGGTTTTGCCGCTTCCATAGACATCAGTGTGTATTTTTTGCTAGTACTTTTTTCAGCATTTACACATCTGAAACCTAAAATAAACATGATGTGGTTGAAAACGAGTGCTGAGCGTGTTTGTCTCTGGCTCGGCGCCAGCAAAAGCGTGAAAGCACGTTTGAATTTAAGTGGCACCGAAATGAGGCACCAAAATCTGCGTTCTAATTCGGTCCGGTACATATCGGTTATAAAGGTGGCACCATATTGGTACCGGGTTTCGGTACCCAAAGCTAGTCATGATGCAAAACAAGCAGTCAGATATTGAACAACAGATTGTATTGGCTGCTATGTGTATTATCACTCTCCTGTATCTTTGACATAAATGTCATTTAAATAAAATTAAATTGAATGGTACAGGGTATTGGATATTGGCATTTACAAACCTTAAAATAAAGGGTGACATAATCGATTATGGCACTTTGCCGCATCGATTCTGAATCGTGCCCCGCATTGCGATGCATTGCCGAATCGATTATTGTTGACACCACTAATAATAATTAATAAACTGTGGCCAGATGTGAAGGGGGAGGAGAATTTATACGTACGTCACGTTTAGTCGATTAAACACTTCCGCAAAGGACACACCTGTGTATCCTCTCTCATGACTTCTCAGGAAGCATCCTCACTCCTCAATCATTGCCTCTTTGCGGCTCAATTTTGAGATGTCCTACTAGATGGCTGAGCTTGATCAGTTTCCGGTTCCTTAGATTGAGGGCGGAGGAGTGAGGAAACGAGGAGGGATATTGAGAAGCACCCCTAGAATGAATGGTCAGGAAAGTTCACTTTGTTTATAAAATGGAGGAATTCACAGGTGTGGTTCTTAATGAATTCATCACACTGGAAGAGGAGGATAAGTTCGACCGCAACAGGACAAACAAGAACAGCGGGCTGCTCAGGGACAACCTCCATGATTGTAACAGGGAGCTCTGGAACCAACACACTTGGGAGCTCTGGGACCTCCACACTTTGGAGCTCTGTGACCACCAGAGTCGGGGTGATCCTCCGGGACCACTGGACTTGGAACCACCAGAGTCGGGACCTCCAGGACCACTGGACTCAGGTCCTCCAGGATCCCTGGATTCAGATCTCTGTTTGGGAGCTCTGGGACCACCGCCTTGCTGAGATGGAGGAAGCCTTCTTCCTCTGCTTATGTATACATACCTCACAAAGTGCTAGAAAGATAGTATCAGCATTCCCATCTCCCAGGCACAGATGGGGTCATTAAAGTGAGAGTTCACCCAAAAATGAAAATGACCAAATTATTTACTCCAAGCCATGTTAGGATCTCTGGGAGCTCTGGGACCACCACCTTGCTGAAAAGCCTTCTTCCTCTGATTATGTATACATACCCCACAAAGTGCCAGAAAGAAAGTACCAGAATTCCCATCTCCCAGGCACAGATGGGCTCATTAAAGGGAGAGTTCACCCAAAAATGAAAATTAACAAATTATTTACACCAAGCCATCCTAGGTGTATATGATAGGGTGTGTGACCAGACACTTATCTCATGAGATGGGACGAGACACGAGATTAGGTTCACGAGAACGAGACAAAATTTTTACATTTTTAAAAATCATTACATTAAAAATCATTACAAAATTTAAAAATCCTCAATGATGAAATACATGACTAGAAAAATAGTTTGCAGGTACATTTGAAATGTTTTAATTCATCATCTTGTAATGAATGTAATTTCAGTTCTACTTTCTGAGTATGAATTATCATATGCAGTAAAAGACAACAATACTCAAGCACCGTAAAAGTTTAGCCAAAAACTAAACTGAATGGCTTCTTTCCTGTATGATTGTCTCTTAAGACCTTAGAACTGCACAAGCTTCTTTTGACCTCCTAACTGAACTCCTTCCCACAAATTTATCATAGATATTAAGTGCAAACAATAACTATAATCAAAGTGCTCAATATTCAAAGTGCAAAGAGAGACCAAATTTTTCTTCAAGCATGATACATGTTAAGAGAGCTAAGAGATGGTTACAACTAGTAGCTTTCATATTAGGAGAAATGTGCATGCCTCAGAGTCGCTTTCAAACAGCGGTAATGTATTGAAATTCACCGTTTATTTTCACTTTCAATTTCTTGCATACTCTGTGAATAGAGTGGAGCGCTGGTACTAAACATTTGTAACAAGCTTTTCTTGTCACGTGATCAGTGCTACGCACTATGGTCGACTCGAACAGCTCATTCTAGATGAGCTGGTGGAATTAAAGCGACTGTTAGCCACCTGAATTACATTGATTTTATTTCTATAAAAAGATAAACTAGAGCGGAGGCATAATGTAAATATAGCGTTGGCTCACACTCAGTAATGAACAGGTCATGAGAATATGACGCAAGACTTGTCACCTCGACGAGAAATCCCGTCACACCCCTAGTATGACATTCTACTTTCAGATAAATACAATCAGTTAATTAAAAAAAAATTCCTGGCTCTTCCAAGCATTATAAAGGTATGGTGTCAGAGTCAAGAGACGTAATCCAAATGCAAGCAAACAGTTTATTGACGACAGGATGAGACAGGGAAAATACTCAAAACACCACGTTTAGCAGGCGGGCGACCTGGAATACACAACCACCGCAGAGGATGAGTGATCTGAACAGACCCAGCGAGGATTCCAACTGTAACTGGAAGAAGAAACTCCTAGACTTCTGGAGGTCGCTTGAAACACAGATGAGATTGAGGAAAGCACTCCAAATGAACTCGAGCACTGGAACTGGGTAAGAGAGCATACACAAGAGTGACGAACCGACACTGAGCGAAAAATCAACCTCGCAAGATATAGGCAGCTAAGAACAGACCTAACAAGTTGCAGCTGTGGCCGCTAAGGATATCAGCTGGTACTAAGCAACAAACAAGCACTACAAACTCAGACCCAATGCCCACAACCGCCAACATACACACAAAATAAACACACGGATCTATGAACCGTGACAGTACCCCTTCCCCTAAGAGTGCCTCCTGGCACTCCCAGGAGAGCCTACCTGGCGATTGTAATCATCGATAAGGGAGTGATCCAGTATGTCCTTAGCAGGAACCCAACTCCTCTCCCCCTCCCAGTCCACCAAGTACTGAAATCTGCGTCCTCTCTTTCTTGAGTCCAGAATACGATTGACCGAATAGGTGGGTTCCCCATCTACGAGTCGCGGCGGAGGAGGAACCGGAGCTGGCGGATTAATGTGTGAATGAAGCACTGGCTTTAATTTGAAATTAATTCTCCTGTACGTGGGAGGGAGTTTGAGACGGACTGCCACCGGACTAACAATCTTGGTTATAGTAAACGGGACAATGAATTTGGGAGCTAATTTGTTACAAACAGAGCAGAGAGGAATATTCTTGGAAGAATCGGTGGCGATCGGCCTGAGCCTTTGTGCGCGCTCCCACTTGGAGGAGAGTCTTGCGGGCTCTGTACGAATGCTTGAGCAGAGGGGACCGTGACTTCGGATTCCAGACTGGGAAAAATAGGTGGCTGGTACCCTACGCTAGACTCAAATGGAGATTCAAACGGAGGCCCGTGGAAGACACTGGTAACGAATTGTGTGCGTACTCCTCCCATGAGAGTTTCTGGCTCCAGGAGGAAGGATTCTGAGAGACCAAACATCGCAACACTCTCTCAAGGTCTTGGTTGGCATGCTCAGTTTGGCCGTTGCTCTGAGGATGAAACCCAGGAGAAAGACTGACACTTGCCCCCAATAAACAACAGAATTCTCTCCAAAATTTGGAAATAAATTGGGGACCCCTTTCAGAGACCACATCCATTGGGAGGCCATGTAAATGAAAGACGTGATCTATGACAGCCACCATTTTTTCTCCTTGGCAGACGTTAATTTGGGCAAGGGGATGAAATAGGCCACCTTCGAGAACTGGTCCACTCATGCCATGGAGGGCCACCAGAATCATTTCTTGACCAAAAAACTAGTGGGATTAACTCCGGGATGCCATGCTACGTTGGAACAATGACCCCCCTGAATAACGTCAGACCGTAGCCCCTCTGGCACGAATAAACGACTCGATGGGCACTTGGACGGAGGTGTGTTACCCCTTTTAAGGCCGAATGGACCTTCGACTCGATCCCCCATACGAGAGTGGAGACAATGAGTCTCTCAGGAAAAATGCACTCTGGAGGGGAGGGGCGAACGGAACGGTCAAAAATTCGAGATTAAGTATTGGGTTTGATGTTCTTAGAACCCGGACGATACGATAACAAAAACTCAAAACGACCTAAAAAAAGTGCCCATCGAGCCTGCCTGGAGTTGAGTCGAATATCTGATATATTCAAGATTCTTATGATCGGTCCAGACAAGCAAAGGTACCTCCGAACCCTCTAGCCAATGGTGCCACTCTTCCAACGCTAACTTGACTGCCAGTAACTCTGTTACCAAAGTCATAATTACACTCAGCAGACGATAAACGATGAGAAAAGAACGCGCAAGGGTACATCTTATCATCCGCGGGTGAGCCCTGGGAAAACACCGCTCTTACCCCCACCTCTGATGCGTCGACCTCCACCACAAGGGTTCACGAGGATCAGGGGTTACAAGAATGGGAGCTGAAATAATGCGGCTCTTGAGGTTGGTAAATGCAGCCTCAGCTGCACCAGACCACCTGAACATCGTTTTGGTGGAAGTCAATGCAGTCAGAGTTGGCTGAAATTATGAATGAAACGCCGGTAACAATTGGCGAACCCCAGAAACCTCTGTAGGGCCTTATGGGAATCTGGAGTTGGCCAATCCACCACAGCTTTAACCCTGTCAGGATCCATGTGCACACCCTTGGAGGAGACAATGTAACCCAAAAATGGAACCGACTGTGCATGGTACGAACATTTCTCCGCCTTGACAAAAAGCCCTTTCTCTAACAGCCTCTGGAGCACTCGTCTGACGTGCTGAACGTGTTCCTGAAGAGAAGAATAAAATATCAATATGTCGTCCAGGTAAACATATATGAACTGATCTACCATATCTCTCAGCACGTCATTCACGAGTGCCTGGAAGACTGCAGTGGAGTTAGACAGCCCGAAGGCATTCCATTCATCCCCCTTCCTTATGCGAACCAAATGATAAGCATTACGCAAGTCCAATTTTGTGAAGACGGATGCTCCCTGCAATCGCTCTAAGGCTGAAGACATCAACGGCAAAGGATAGGTATTCTTTACCGTGATGTTGTTCAACCCTCAGTAGTCAATACACAGTGTCAGAGACCCATCCTTCTTCCCCACAAAAAAGAACCCTGCCCCCGCTGGAGAAGAGGAAGTGCGAATTAACCTGGATGCCAGAGAATCAGAAATGTATTTCTCCATCGCCTCCCTTTCTGGAACAGAAAGTGAGTATAACTTGCCTTTAGGCAGAGACATTGCTGGCTGTAAATCAATAGCACAGTCATAGGGATAATGCGGAGGTCAAGATACTCACGTGGCACGTTAGATAAATCTGCGTGTTCATCCTGAAACACAGAACAAGACACAGAAGAAAACGCAGACATTAGACAAGAAGCATGACAAAATTCACTCCAGGATAAAACAAAATTCCCATGCCAATCAATATGCGGGTTAAGGAGTGCCAGCCAGGGATGACCAAGCACCACAGGCGTAGCAGGAGTGTTAATCAAAAGAAAGTCAATGTTCTCAAAATGATTACCAGAAGTGACCAGTCTTAATATAACAGTGGAATGTGTGACGGAGGGTAACAATTGACCATTAAGTGCAACTACCGAAATGTGTTTGGAGAGCGCCACGACTGCTATCTGGAGCTTGTGTACTAGGTCAATATCCAAAACATTTCTCTCGGGTCCTGAATCCACAAGTCGAAATTCTGAGTCTGCAGTCTTAAACTTACAGGCAGATGAGTGGCAGAAAAAGAGGATTCTGTCCGTGCAACCCAACACGTTAGTTACCTTCTAACGGGTGCTGGCCTTTTACGGGACACTGCAGAGCAATGTGACCGGCGTTCCCACAATACAAACATAGTTCTTGCCCTCTCCTCTTCTGTTTCTCCCATGAAGATAAACAAGATCTTCCCAGTTGCATAGACTCAGGATCAGGAAGAATTGCTGTAGTTTCGTCAGGAGAAAGAGTTCTGATTCCCGATGACCGACGAACTCATCAACGGAGTCAGGTATCCACCTGAACCACCAGATCAATCAATTTATCCACCCCGGCGGTAATTCCAAGACATCAATTTTGTCTTTTATGTGCTCAGAAAGTCCGTGTAGAAACATGTCACATTAAGCTTGGCATTCCAGCCACAACTCTGCCAGCAACATATGAAATTAAATAGAATAGTCTGTTACCATTCGTTCACCCTGTCGCAGCTCTGCAAGAAGACGCGCCGTGTCTCAACCTGAAGCAGCACGATCAAAAACAAGTTCATTGGAGAAAGCTTGAATGGAGGCACAACACGGAAGTCTCTGTTCCCAAACAGTCATTCCCCAGTTGCCCGCTCTTCCCGTGAGTAAAGTGATTACAAAAGCCACCTTTGACTCCTCTGTAGGAAATGTGGAAGGCTGAAGCGAGATTATATAATGAGCATTTGGCCAAAAAAGGACGACACAACTGAGGCTCCCCAGAGTAGATCGCAGGAGGCGGAAGGCGGGGTTCAGTAGAACGGGCATGGATCAATGGAGTCAGTTGATCTGCCGCTGTTTATTGTTGAGAAGCGGCAACCTCGCCACTTAAATGCTGTACCTGTTTCATTAACTAGACCAGTGTTTCCCAACCTTTTTTTAGTCATGGCACCCTTTGAAAATTCTCTCAATTTTGTGGCACCCTTGGGTTACCCTGGGTTTACGCTTGAGGTGTAATGGTACAGATTGCTCACAGTTCGGTTTGTATCACGGTATGGTTCGGTATTTGCTATGTTCAGGGAAAAAGGACTACTGTCAAATAAAAATAAAGAAAATAATAAGAACAACTAATTTAAATACAAGCAGCAGCACAAATAACTAAGATACTTATAAAATAAACAATGCTTCCAGGTTTTTCAGGTAGGTCTAACATTAGTTTTCAGGTACAGAAATTGAACACATGTAAAATAACATTGCATATTTGACTGTATAAATTAAAGATTAATCCTATTATACTTACAAAAGCTATTCAATCAAGAGCAGTGAGTGGTGTCCTTGTCTTTTGTTGACATTAAGCAGACAGCAGTGAAGGCTACTGCCCCTTTAAGACCTAATGTACGGATATGCGTTGAATTTCTCGAATGTATACAGTTCAGAGACTATGTCTGCAAGGATAGGCTCCTCATCAAGATGGACATGTTGAGTGGACATACTTTTTTTTTTTTTTTTTCGGTTCAAATGCTGTGATTTGAAAGATAACTCAATATTTGCGTGCTGTAAGACATGTGCGCGCTATCGGATGAGTGCACAGAGACAAATCTTCTCACAGCTTTTTCTTTTAATATCACTTTTGTAATGTATCACCAAGGAGCCAGCACAAGTATCCATCGACAGAAACATTTATAAAGCGTTATTTTCAAGTTACAACCCATATTATATAGATGTCATCAGATGTGAGTTGAACCGCGGTGCAAGTGCGTGCCGAACCATGCGAACCGTTTCACCCTAATACAGACGTTGATGTCAGACATTAGATATGTTATTTCAGACATTAGATTAATTCAAAATATATTAATTGTTTTATTCACATTTTATCATAAAAATAATGTATATATATTTTTGAAGGACTTTTACACGGCACCCTTGCTCTCGTCAGACAGCACCCCGGTTGGAAACACTGAACTAGACACTTGGGTGGCTATCGTCTGTATGGCGCGACCTGTGACCGTAGTCTGTTCCTCCTGTTGCTGGAGATGAGCATCGCATCTGGCCAGTACCTCCTGCAATTCCGTCATGCTTGCTGGATCCATTTAATGGTCGGTTCATTCTGTCAGAGTCAAGAGACGTAATCCAAATGCAAGAAAACAGTTTATTGACGACAGGATGAGACAGGGAAAATACTCAAAACACCACGTTTAGCAGGCGTGCGACCCGGAATACACAACCACCGGAGAGGATAAGTGATCTGAACAGACCCAGCGACGGTCCCAACTGGAACTGGAAGAAGAAACTTCAAGGGACCTCCAGAAGTCTGGAAACACAGACGAGATTGAGGAAAGCACTCGAAATGAACTCAAGCACTGGAACACACACAAGAGTGACGAACCGACACTGAGCGAAAATCACCCCTGCTAGATATAGGCAGCTAACAACAGACCTAACAAGCTGCAGCTGTGGCCGCTAAGGATATCAGCTGGTACTAAGCAACAAACAAGCACTACACACTCAGACCCCACGCCCACAACCACCAACATACACACGAAATGAACACACGGATCTATGAACCGTGACTATGGTGAATGGCAGACCAAAATTTGAAGCCCAAAAGAGTGTATCCATCCATTATAAAAGTAATCTACATGGCTCCGGAAGATCAATAAAGGCCCTCCAAAGCGAAACAATGGGGGTTTTGTAAGAATCTAGCTTCTGGAGGACCGCCTTCCGTATTAAACTTACGAAAAAAAGTGCAACTGGCACGATGATGACATCGCATGGACCGTAAGCATTTTAAACTGTGAGAGATGCAACACTTTCTTTGTGAGTTGAATACGGAAGGTGGTCCACCGGAAGCTAGATATTTTACTTTATGACGTAAAAAAAACCTTCAATTCACGTTAGAAGGCCTTTATTAACCCCCTGGGTTACTTTTATAATGGATGGATGCACTTTTTGGTCTTCAAATTCTCTCAATGTAACTCTGATTGTATTTGTCTTAAAGGGCACCTGTTATGCAAAATTCACTTTTATAAGGTGTGTGAACATAAATGTGTGTTGGCAGTGTGTGTACACAACCACCCTATAATGGTAAAAATCCACCCACTCATTTTTTTTTTATCCCCATAAATCATAAGGAATGTCTCAGAAAAAGCTGTTTGCAGATTCCTGCAGTGTTATGTCACACTGCAAAGACCCGAGTGTTGATGGACACTGCCGTTTTAGCGTAGACTCCACCCTCAGAGAGCTGTACACAGTCCTCCATGTTTATCTCCTCACCAGAGCATTAACATCAGCATTCAAGTAAGAGATGTGTTCTTATTAAAGCTACTAAAGTTCAGTCAGTCAAGAGCAGTGAGTGATTTTTCTGTTGTTCGGTTCATATTAACAGCAGATAGAGCAGTACATACTGTATTAAACTGCTTTGACTTTAGTAACGACAGATGAATCTAATATACACACGAGATATACGTGCAGGCACAACCAACTGTTTGCATTAACTTGTGAGCATGTGCTGACATTCAGCTCTATGCGCATATGACAGGAGCATGTGTGTGTGTGTGTTTAAGTTGATAGCGAAAAGGCTTTAAAACGCATGCAGATGATAATATTTTATGATGATGAAGAACTGCTATGTCACATGAACATGTCTGCGATAGATATGATCATTAAAACACACACATCATGTTTCAGTTTTTATTCGCGTGTTCACGAGCTGTGAAGGCTCTGCCCTCTGGGTGTTCACACAAGACCCAACATGAAACATGTGGCCGATTAAAACACAAGCAGCGTGCAACAACACTAGACAACGAGAAAGCACACAGTTGATATAAACATGAACCACATGCTACAAAGAACACAGCACACACAGACAGAAGAGCATACGGCCCGATCAAACTCAAAACCACACGCTCACACAAAAAGACTGGAGCACACTGAGAACAAGCAAATGCTCATTTCGTGCACTCAAATTAGAAGGCAAAAATACAGAGAATGAATGTCCGAACCCTGACAGAACCCCGAACCGAAACCAAACTAGACATAAGTGCCGGGATCCACCATGCACCGTAGAAAACAACTTACATGGACTGAAATGCATATGGCCAGAGCGAACTTGGAAACACAGTCATCATGATAAGAAAAGATAATAGTAGTATTGTAGTTCTGTCACCAAACCAAGAATAAACAGACTTAATTTAGAATCTCTCCAGATCCTTCAGATTCATAGCTCCATGCTGGTGCTTCTTCTCTTCAATTCAGCTCACTGATTTGCTATAGGGTTCAGGTCAGGGAATTGGGACGGTCATGGCAGAAGCTTAATTTTGTGTTGATTTTGATGTTTGTTTTGGATCATTGTCCTGATGGAAGACACAACCACAATCCAATTATAAGATTTCTAGCAGAAGCGGTCCGATTTTTAATTTTTATTATATTTGCTACAATCCATGATACCATGTATCTGAACACAATGTCTAGGACCTCCAACAAAAAAAAATAGGCCCACAACATTTTTCTTGACACCCTCCCAAAAAACATGTGCTGATGTAGGAGTCTTTGGCCGCTCAAACTCTCCTCCTCACCGCAAATTAGTAAAGATATCGACACATCTTCTTCCTGGCAGATTTGTAACATCTTTAGTTGATTGGAACTTTTTAATTATTATTCTGATGGGGCAGAAATGGGGATAAGTGAATCTTACAGCCATTTTGTATTTTGTGAAGCTCTAAAATCTTTTGCTGCACCCGGCCACCCATGTGATGTAAAAGAGAATGTGATTCGTCAGACCAGGCCACCTTCTTCCATTGCTTCGTGGTCAAGATGCTCAAATGCCCATTGGACAGGGGTCAGCATGGGCACCCTGACTGGTCTGTGGCTGTGAAGCCCCATACCCAACAAATGCACTGTGTATTCTGACATCTTTCTATTAGAACCAGCATTAACTTCTTGAGCAATTTGAGCTACAGTAGCTTGTCTGTTCGATCAGACCACACGGGCCAGCCTTTACTCCCCACATGCATGACCCTGTGGTCGGTTCCCCACTGTTCCTTCCTTGGACCACTTTTGATAGATACTGACCACTGCAGACCGGGATCACCCCAGTTTGGAGATGCTCTGACCAGCGTTCAAGCCATCACAATTTGGCCCAAATCAAACTCGCTCAAATCCTTACGCTTGCCCATTTTTCCTGCTTCTAACACATCAACTTAGAGCAGTGGTTTTCAAACCTGTCCTGGAGGACCACCAGCCCTGCACAATTTGTGTCTCCCCCTCATCTATCACACCTGATTCAACTCATCAGCTCATTACTAGAGACTGCAAGACCTGAAATGGGTGTGTCTGATATAGGGAGACATACAAAATGTTCAGGGCTGGTGGTCCTCCAGGACAGGTTTGAAAACCACTGACTTAGAGGACAAAATGTTCAATTGCTGCCTAATATATCCCACCCACTAACAGGTGCTGTGATGAAGAGATACTCAGTGTTATTCACTTCACCTGTCATAATGTTATGCCTGATCGGTGTACTTATATTTTACTAGGGGTGCCAATATTTGTGGCCAACATGCATTGGAGAAAAAATATTTATTTTTTATAATGCAAGTTTTCCCCCCACAACAATGCAGATTTATTTTCACAGCCTTCTTTGCTCATATTTACCAAGGGTGCCAATATTAGTGGAGAACACTGTACACAATGGCTTACAAACACTATAAATTATTAAACTTTCTTGGCAGACTTTAAATCCCTTTGTTGATTAACTGTACCTGTTTTTTGCATTCTTCTCCTACAGAATGACCATACTTCCTCCAAAAGAGAAACTGAAGATAGTGTTGGCCAAAATTAAGGAGTTTCACCAACATTTTACGGACCGATACTCCTAGCCCTGGCCATCCCACTTTCTGACAGACTTAACCAAATCCTCAATTTCACACAAACCTACAGGACTTTTGAGGTGTAAATACCTGCAATGCAAATGAAATCCTATCTCACAGCATGTAAAAGGTGAACAAGAGCCATTTTGAGAGGACAGTATAGTTCCCATCGCAGCTCTTTCATAAATGGCTGTGTCAAAGGCTTTTGGGGACAAACAATTAACTTACATTTGTGGTGAACAATTAAAATATTAATGCTGTTTTTCCTAGTTTCATTTTAACAGAATTATTCATTTCTATTAAGATTGGTTCTATTGTTAAATGAATGTTTTTGTTTACTGTATACTGTAGTTCATTCTTGCAGTGCTAAGAAATGTAACATTGTGAACTTGGAAAAGACAGTCTGTTAGCATAATTTGTTTGCAGTTGGTTAATATATATGACTAAAGATAAAAAAATTTAATTAAATATGAGGAATGAATTAAATGCTTAAATAATATTTTGAGCATCTAAACAGTGGTCACACTACGCATTGCCATTGCCAGCAGTTCTGCCACACTTTTTCTTTTTGTGCCAAAAAGGGTCTATAAGGAGAAATGTATTAACTGATTGCATACTTTCATGTTTAACCATCTGTCATCACCATTGGTGTAAAGTATTTCATTAAAGGCGCCATACTAAAAAGATTTTTTAAATATTACCAGATTTTCAAAAATGAGAGACCACAAACATGACAATCAAGTCAAGTCAACTTTATTTATATAGCGCTTTTAACAATGCAGTTTGTTTCAATGCAGCTTCACAGTGTTAAACAGGAAAATAATGCAACAGAATATATTTCAATTATCATACAGTGACAATATTCGAAAGATCTGAGGCAATACACCGGTGACTGGTTTATTGAGGATGCCATATTGATTAAACAATTAAATTAACTATATACAAAAGATCAGAGTCATTATGCCGGGGACAGGTTTTATTGAGGATGCCGTATTGATTAAACTATTACTAAAGTGTAATATTCGAAAGATCGGAGGCAATGCCACATACGGGTTGTATTGAGGATGACATATTGATTCAAAGAATTATTAACTAGGACTATTCAAACAATCTGAGTCATCACGCCAGAGACAGGTTTCTTAAGGATGCCGTGTCGATGAGGCAGTTTAAGGGGGAGTCTAAATGACACGGTCTCTGCAGACACTTCAAGGTCATGTGTTGGTCACATCTGGGTGCAGGTCCACCATCTGATCTGGATACAGCCTGGATCCGATTGACTGCAGACCTCGGGATAAAACAAAGAGACTATCATTAGCATAGATGCCATTCTTCTGATGATGTAACGAGTACATCAGGTGTTATGGAAAGTGTTCCCAGTTCCGGCTGACCTAGTTAATGCAGCCTAATAATCATTAATTGAAAAAGTGTTTTATGTGTATGCCATAGAAAAGAGATGTTTAAAAAAAGATTTTCTTACTATTTTTATTACATAAAATGTATGCGATGTTTAAAAGGGAGCCATTGCAGTGTTGACAGAACTGCACTGATATGGTCATACTTCCTGGTTCTAGTAAGAACTCGAGCTGCTGCGTTTTGGACCAGCTGGAGTTTGTTTATTAAGTGAGCAGGGCAACCACCCAGTACAGATAGATAGGTCTGTCTGGATGGATATCTATCTATCTATCTATCTATCTATCTAGACAGATATCTATCTATCTATCTATCTATCTATACAGACAGACAGACATTGTCACGTTACAATAAAGGAAAACTAGTGCGAGGACTCAAGTCAATTGAAATGGGGATTTATTACAAAACAAAACAAACTCAAAACAAAACCCACGAGGGGGAAAAACACATAATAAGAATAACAAAAGACAACTCACACAAACCAAGATCACGGTGAACCGGGAGACGTACACAATACAACGATCCGACAAGGACTGACAAACACAAGGAGTATATAAAGGGGAGAAATCACGCTGGGAATGAGGGAACACAGGTGGGGCAAATTAAACCAATAACGAGATAACAAGGGGGTGGGATCTAACAATGACAGAGCACATGGCCTAACATGACAAAACACCACATGTGCAACACGAGACAGGACAGGCATGTGACAGACATACAGAGAGATATTTAGATATGCAGACAGACAGGTAGATATCTATCTATCTATCTTTCTGTTTGGATGGATATAGAAAGCATAAATAACAATATTCAGCAATCAACCAATCCATGACCACCATCATAAATTATAATATAATACAGAACATAAACACAATAAATAAACAAAGCTATCTATCTAAGCCGCCATCACCCCCTTCTCAAGGAAGGGCATTATCTATCTATCTATCTATCTATCTATCTATCTATCTATCTATCTATCTATCTATCTATCTATCTATCTATCTATCTATCTATCTATCTATCTATCATCGGACTACCATATAAACAATACAATATATCACAATACATATAAAAATAAAGCTTATAACAATATTCAGCAATCAATCAATCAATCCATGAACACCATAATAAATTATAATATAATAAATTATATTAAAGATCATAAACACAATAAATAAAGAAAGCTTCCTATCTAAGCCCGCCACCACCCCTCCTCTTGGAAGGGCACTATCTATCTATCTAGACAGATAGATATGCAGACAGACAGGTAGGTATCTGTCTGTCTGTCTGGATGGATGGATGTATGGATAGGTCTTTAGATAGATAGATAGAATCCATCCAGCCATATCGATCTAAACATACATGCAGACAGACATTTAGATATGCAGACAGACAGGTAGAGATCTATCTATCTTTCTGTCTGTCTGGATGAACCAATCCATGACCACCATCATAAATTATAATATAATACATTATAATACAGAACATAAACCCCACCCCCTCCTCTAGGAAGGGCACTACCTATCTATCTATCTATCTATCTATCTACAGACAGACAGACAGATAGATAAATAGATAGATATATAGATAGATAGGTCTGTCTGGATATCTATCTATCTATCTCTATCCAGACAGATAGATACATATGCAGACAAGTAGATATCTATGTATCTATCTGGATGGATGGATGGATGGATGGAGGGGTAGATAGGTAGGTCTGTCTGGATGGATATCTATCCATCTATATATCTGTACAGATAGACAGA
Organism: Gobiocypris rarus; assembly: GCA_023029165.1. Taxonomy (NCBI): domain Eukaryota; kingdom Metazoa; phylum Chordata; class Actinopteri; order Cypriniformes; family Gobionidae; genus Gobiocypris; species Gobiocypris rarus. The sequence goes on from CM040920.1 coordinate 11,442,215, forward strand.
CATGTAGATATGCAGACAGACAGGTAGATTTATATCTATTTATCTATCTATCTATCTATCTATCTATCTATCTATCTATCTATCTATCTATCTATCTATCTATCTATCTATCTATCTATCTATCTATCTATCTGTCTGTCTGTCTGTCTGGATAGATATATAGATAGAAAGGTCTGTCTGTATGGATAGCTATATCTATCTTTCTAGATCTATCTATCTTTCCATCTATCTATCTATCCAGACATACAGATACGCAGACAGACAGGTAGATATCTATCTATCTATCTATACAGACAGACATACAGAGATATTTAGATATGCAGACACACAGGTAGATATCTATCTATCTATCCATACAGACAGACATTTAGATATGCAGACAAACAGGTAGAGATCTATCTATCTTTCTGTCTGTCTGGATGGATGGATAGATAGATATAGAAAGCATATAAAAACATTCAGCAATCAAACAATCCATGACAACCATCATAAATTATAATATAATACATTATAATACAGAACATAAACACAATAACAATTTGGGCGGCATTGGCTCAGTGGTTCTATCTATCTATCTATCTATCTATCTATCTATCTATCTATCTATCTATCTATCTATCTATCTATCTCTATCCAGACAAATAGACATATGCAGACAGACAAGTAGATATCTATCTATCTATCTATCTATACAGACAGACAGATGTTTAGATATGCAGACAGACAGGTAGATATCTATCTATCTATCTGGATGGATGGACGGATATATAGGTAGATCTGTCTGGATGGATATCTATCCATCCATCCATCTATCTATCTATCTGTACAGACAGACAGACATGTAGATATGCAGACAGACAGGTAGATATCAATACTCAAGGCGAAGAAGATCAAGATGCTCCAGGATTGGCCAGCCCAGTCACCAGACATGAACATCATTAAACATATGTGGGGTAGGAGGAAAGAGGAAGCATGGAAGACGAAACCAAAGAATATGGATGAACTCTGGGAGGCATGCAAGACTGCTTTCTTTGTTATTCCTGATGACTTCATAAATAAATTGTATGAGTCCTTGCCAAACCGCATGGATGCAGTCCTTCAAGCTCATGGAAGTCATACAAGATATTAAATTTGGATCTCACAGCACCACTACTTAATTTGCTGACATATTTTTGTATTTACAGTAAATTTGTTCAATTTCTGTATAGGCGACAAAACTTTTGTCTTGCCAAAATTTAACCTTTCTGTCTTGATTAAATGATAAATCTTTTTTCAGTGAAACTAATTTATTTCAGTGCATTAAAAGTTATTTGGGAGGGTTTTAGCTTTTAATATGACCTATTTCTAACACCAATTGATGAATTAAAAGTCAGCTTAATAGCAGGTGTTTCTACAAAATAGATAAGCGACACGACTTTTGTCAGGGACTGTATATACAGACAGATATATAGATAATCAGACAGACGGACAGGTAGATATCTATCTATCACTCTATATATACATACAGACAGACAGACAGACAGGCGTTTAGATATGCAGACAGACAGGTAGATATCTACCTGTCTGTCTGGATGGATGGATAGCTAGATATATAGATAGATAGATAGATAGATAGATAGATAGATAGATAGATAGATAGATAGATAGATAGATAGATAGATAGATAGATAGATAGATAGATAGATAGATAGATAGATAGATAGATAGATAGATAGATAGATAGATAGATAGATAGATAGATAGATAGATAGATCTGTCTGGATATTTATCTATCTATCTATCTATCTATCTATCTATCTATCTATCTATCTATCTATCTATCTATCTATCTATCTATCTATCTATCTATCTATCTATCCATCTATCTGTCTGTCTGTATATGTAGATAGTTAAATAGATACATACAGAAAGACATACATAGATATTTAGATATGCAGACAGACAGGTAGATATCTATCTATCTATACAGACAGACATGTAGATAGCCAGACAGACAGGTAGATATCTATCTATCTATATAGACAGAGAGATATGTAGACTGGCAGGTAAAAATCTATCTATCTATACAGAAAGACAGATATATAGATATGCAGACAGACAGGTAGATATCTATCTATCTAACTATCTATCTATCTATCTATCTATCTATCTATCTATCTATCTATCTATCTATCTATCTATCTATCTATCTATCTATCTATCTATCTATCTATCTATCTATCTATCCATCTACCTATCAAACAATACAATATATCATAATACATATAAAAACAAAGCATATAACAATATTCAGCAATCAATCTATCCATGACCACCATCATTATTATATTAAATTATAATTTAATACAGATCATAAACACAATAAATAAACAAAGCTACCTAAGCCCGCCACCATCCTCTCCTCTTGGAAGGCCACTATCTATCTATCTATCTATCTATCTATCTATCTATCTATCTATCTATCTATCTATCTATCTATCTATCTATCTATCTATCTATCTATCTATCTATCTATCTATCTATCTATCTATCTATCTATCTATCTATCTATCTAATTATAATATAATACAGATCATAAACTATCTATCTAATAAGCAAAATATAGCAGACAATGACACGGGCCGCCCGGTTAGTTCACCCAAAAACCGCAAACAAAGATTTGAACGGTTATGAATCAGCTTATTGATTCATGATTCGGATCGCAAATGTCACGTGATTTCAGCAGTTTTTTTTTGTTATTTTTGGACCAAAATGTATTTTCGATGCTTCAAGAGATTCTAACTAACCCACTGATGTCACATGGACTACTTTGATGATGTTTTTATTACCTTTCTGGAAAGGGACAGTAAAACGTGCATACATTCAATGGAGGACCAGAAAGCTCTCGGACTAAATATAAAACATCTTAAACTGTGTTCCGAAGATGAACGGAGGTCTTACGGGTTTGGAACGACATTAGGGTGATTCATTAATGACATAAATTTCATTTTTGGGTGAACTAACCCTTTAAGCCTTGTTTATACTTTCGAACAACTACTAGAAAAAGACTTTAACTGGGGCAGCCCTAGCTACTTATTTCGGATAGGCCTATATCCGAACCAGCATTTCACAAAGGGCAAAAATGAGGGTTCAAAAGCATCGCTGGAATAAAGCTAAGAAAGCAGTCAACCTACCCTCAGACCTTGGACAAAAAGAGCTGCGAAACAAACAAAAAAACAGCAAGTCACCAACTTTCTTTCCAGGGATGAAAACAGCAAGCTCTTGGCAGGGAAAAGGGATACTGTGGGCCGGAAACACAACAAAATGCAGTGGCGGGTTTTGACTAAAACCATGAGTGAGCTACACTCTTAATACATCCAAGAATCTGGCTTCACAATGCAAATGTCTTACCGGCAGTTTACTCTACAGGCCCAAGCACATAACAGAGACCAGGCCAACAAATACCTGTGCATGCTTCCAGCATGAAAACATGCGCCTACTGATTGACTCTGGTTTTTAAAGGCATGGTTTCAACCAAAAGCCTGTCTAATCAACGCACCAACTGTTGTTTCAACTCACACAATCCTGATGAATTCGCTAGGTGGGAGCAGGGAAGGTGACTGTAGGGGAAAAGGTGTTTACAAACTGGGTTAAAAAGAGGTTGAGGGAATACTTGGAAAGCTGGCAGAGACCTTCCAGCGTGACCTGGAGTCAATTGCATCCCATCAATTCAATTGGATACACCAATCAGCCAAAACGAGGCGTTAAAGGAGAAATTGCAAGAAAATTATTTAGTGTTACACGTTGATTTCTCTGAAAATTATGGATGCAAACTGAACATAGAAATTCAATCTTTCCACTTTGGTGGTAGAAACCAAGTAACCATACATACAGTGGTTGCCTACACAAAACGGCCATTCAGAGCTTTGCAACCGTCTCAAAATCTCTGAGGCATGATGAGCGTGCTGTATGGGCTCACTTACAGCCAGTCTTTGAAGACCTCCAAATGCAGCATGACACACAGTTTGTGTCACTCCACCTCATCAGCAATGGTCCTATGACACAGTATCACAACAAGGCAAATTGTTTCCTAATGAGTATGCTGCCATTTACCTGGGGTTCCAGTGTCTCACATGGAATTACAGTGAACAGGGCCACGGAAAAGGAGCTCCTGATGGGTTTGGAGCTTTTGTGAAGCAGATGGCAGATTGGGCTGTCACAAAGGGGAGCTGATCTGCAAACTACAGAGGCCCTCTTTGACTTCTTGTCCAGCAAAGAGGAGATGAAAATCCAAATGAAATGGATAGAGGAAAAGGACATAGAAGAATTTGACAAACTGCTCCCTGCTGTGAAAGGCATACTAGGTACACGCCAGATTTTCTCTACAACACCAGGAGGCGTTTCATAAGGTAGTAAGTTGCTTCTGCAGCTACCCAAAAGTGTGTGGCTGCTTCAAGGTTACAAAACTCACAATGGCTGGTGACGGTCCAGCTCAAGAGATTACCCCTATCCCTACCACGTCCTTCTTGGATGAAGATGTTGAAAGTGACCAAGACCAAGTGTTTGAAGTGGGAAAGTTCATCATAGTAAAATATGATGAGAAAGCGATATGTGGGCCAAGTGTTGAATATTCAGGAGAGGAAATACAGGTGAACTGTATGGTTCAACATGGAAACAAGAATGCCTTCCAGTGGCCTGACAAAGAAGATACCATTTACTACTCGGAGTGACATAATTGGAAAGATTTCAGAGCCTGAGCCCCATGGTTTGGCTCATGTTCAACTCATAAGTTTGCCATTTCTCACAGGAAATAATTTTTAATACATATTGTTTTGGTTCTAACAGCTTGTCATGTTTATGGTCTGTTCTTTTGTTAGTGACTACTCCAGAATGTCAAATTTCTCTTGTTCACTGGAATCTTTCTTTCAAAGGAGCTGAATTGATTATTTTAACATGCTTTTAATTATTTTAGCATGACTTTAATGACTTTCTCCTGAGAAACAAGATATTTGTTTAGTCTCTTAAGGTAAAAACGGAAATGAATGGTCTTTATGACTGGGTCTGATTTGACGCCTCCAAAATGTTAATTATTCAGTATGTCTTGTTCACTTATGTTTTTAGTTCAAACTCATACACTAAGTAATAAGATTGTACGTTGTATTCTCATTAATGTTCAAATAGAGATGCAAATTCATTTGTTTGTTACAAAAGTATTCAATAAATTTCACTATAAATGTTCATACAGTGTCTCATTTCGTCCTGTGGTGTGACTGGATGTCCTGTGGTGTAATATAACTATATAAAAATAATAAACAATTTCAAATATTTTTCTAATTTTACACAAAATTTCCACTGGAGTGAGTGGTAAAATATGGCACAAGCAAAGAATATAATCGAAAAACAGCTGTGAAAAAAAATGCAGAATTGTAATGATCATTCTTTAGAATACTTGTTAAACTTAAAACATACCTGATTTGTGTTTGAAATTAATAATATTTAAATATTTGAATTGTACAGTAATGTCATGTCACACCGCAGGACATATTTTGCCTGGAGCTGTGAGAAAAGCTTAATAAATTACATAACGAGAAAAAATCTGCTAATCTCTAAGTGTTTCAAAAACAGCAGTATTTGAACTTTACAAATTCATACAATTCTCAAGCAATTTAGAACTTTGTTTAAAAAAATGCTGTTTCACCCTTATTTGTCATCTACCCTATATATCTGTCTATCCGTCTCTCTGTCTGTGTGTATATCTATCCATCTGTCTATCTAAACAGATATATAGATAGATAGACAGGCAGAGACAGATATACAGATAGATAGACAGACAGACTGTCCAGATAGACAGATGGATAGAAAGACAGACAGACAGATATCTATCCATCTATCATCCTACTTATCTATCCATCCATCCATCCATCCATCCATCCATCATCTATCTATCTATCTATCTATCTATCTATCTATCTATCTATCTATCTATCTATCTATCTATCTATCTATCTATCTATCTATCTATCTATCTATCTATCTATCTATCTATCTATCTATCTATCTATCTATCATCTGTCTATCTGTCTATCTGGCAGACAGATAGATATGCAGACAGACAGCCAGATAGACAGATGATAGATGACAATTCAACAATCAGTCTATTTATCTATCTCTTCAGGGTGCCTGTAAACAACCAATGTAATAATATGCATTTAGCTTATAAACTTGCTTGCAACTCACCCTGATGTCACTGATGGTCTGGCTGAAATGCACGATGAGCCTCTGTATTCACATTTACACTCATCGAAAGTTCTATCATTACTTATGATGTCATAATGAACCGCTGTTCTGGGATTCCAACATATCAACCGTTTTATTAGAAAATCATCTGATTTTCATGAGTTAGGCATTATATTAAAAGTCTCCCTGTAAACAACCAAAATGCCCTAGGTTGTTTTAGTCGCGAAGTTTTTCTAAATGGCGGAGCGAGTTACGTTCAACTTCATTAAAGTAGCTATAGGAGTCAGGACCAAGGCTATTGCAAATATCTTTTTTAGCTTTTGCTACTTTTAAGTTTCAATTGATGCTTTATTAAACAAAGATAAACTTTTTCTCTAGTGCACCCACCAGAGTTCATTTTAACACTATCCCTCTCACATTTAACGCCTCCCTCAGTGTTCAACATTTACTGAGAGGATAAAAGGAATTAACATTATAGCCTGTGTAAAAGGGGTTGTCTAACTTTAAATTAACAAGTACTCTAATTATCACCACAGGCAATCCACACTATAAGGTAAAAAGTAAAAAAAAATTTCTAGAATGGCTTTATGGTAGTCTATAAACATTTAATATACAGAAGTGCAAGTTTATGACAAAACAAATTGTCTGTAATTTGGTCTTTATTTAACATTCAAAATTAAATAAAAATAGATATTTAACTACTTTGTAAATAACACGGTTAGAGTTATTGTTACCACAGTAAATCCATGAAAAATGTGAGGAAATAAATGTGTGTGTTTTTGTGTGTATAAGTGTATGTGTGTGTGAGTTTTTTTTTTTGTCTGTTTTACACTCTTGATGTTTCAGAGATTCACCCCTTCACTGTTGAGTCCTTTTTTTTGCTTTATCCTGGCTGATTTGTAGATTGTATGCACACAAAAAACAATTTCCCATTAATTTCCTATGGGGGTCATTTTTGACCCGAAGGTCCTGAGTGTGACTATTTTACAACCACTTAGACTTTTCAAATCCAGTCCCCAATTTTTTGGGTGTTCAAATACCAAGTAACAATAAAGTCACCAAGTTTGAACCGTTCTGATGAAGCAACGTTTTTTTAATTTTTCATAAAACGCAAGATCCATTATAGTGGTAAAAATGTGCTATTGCGTGATAAAAATGCTCAATGTGTCCACGGATGGCACCAATCTCATTAAAAATTTAAAAAATATAAAAATATAAAAATATATATACACATATACATACAGGTCCTTCTCATAAAATTTGCATATTGTGATAAAAGTTATTTTCCATAATGTAATGATAAAAATTAAACTTTCATATATTTCAGGTCTTATAATACTGATGATTTTGGCATACAGCTCATGAAAACCCAAAATTCCTATCTCAAAAAATTAGCATATCATGAAAAGGTTCTCTAAACGAGCTATTAACCTAATCATCTGAATCAACTAATTAACTCTAAACACCTGCAAAAGATTCCTGAGGCTTTTAAAAACTCCCAGCCTGGTTCATTACTCAAAACCGCAATCATGGATAAGACTGCCGTCCAGAAGGCCATCATTGACACCCTCAAGCGAGAGGGTAAGACACAGCATGGGCGAGGCTAGCCTTTTAGGGGTGCTTCAGCACCCCTAAAAGGAGCTCAGCACCCCTAAAACTTGGAGTAAGAAATTGTGTTATTTAAAATTTTTGTTAGTCTTTTACAGTTAAATAATGTCCAAAACATACTCCGTAGTTTGTGGTTTAAAATGTATTTGTTAAGGAGGAAAATGAAAACATCCCGCATAGCAAATGGTGTCATCCGCTTCTCCTCTTCTACTTCTCCTCTGTACCTGCACCGCTCAGCACGACCGTCATCCAGCACGAAACACACGCAGAGTGAGAACCCGTGATGTAGTGTTGAGATCGGTTGAAAGCGGTGTCTGACACTTCTTTCCTTTTATCTAGAGTTGTTCCGATTTGAAACCATATCGGTGAGTACTGAGTCAGTATCCTGAATCACCATGGTGGTACACCTATAATAAGTGTTTATTCGCGGACTTTTTAGTCCGGTCGCCGCTGTGGAGTAGAACAGGACCTGGGTGACTCGTCCATAGTCATAAACGGAGAGAAGTAACTAAGTAGTTTATCGTTTATTTGATACTCATTTTAACAATCGAGTCATGTAAACATGACGTCACGTGCGTCTTTTCTGGTCACTCGTCATGGAAACATGAAGCCCTGGCGTTTGAAAACAAACGACGTATCACTGAAAACACTCACTGTGGCTTTTAAATTAATTGTTATTAATTATTTTGCTGTATTTATTCATTCATCACACAGGATTTAACCTGAACCAGGCTTAACTCCAGAACTCTTAGCATAACTCTCTCTCTCTCTGTGTGTGTGTGTGTGTGTGTGTGTGTGTGTGTGTGTGTGTGTGTGTGTGTGTGTGTCTGTGGGCTGGCAGTGAGCAATGGACATACGACAATTCTTTAAAAGAAAAAAGACAGATCCAGGTGAGAGACTAGGGACAGTCCATAATGACCTCTGTCTTGGTTTTTTGTTTTGTTTATTTGTTCTTCTGAAAAGTGTTAAGCTAGAGTAACAGATAATGCAAACCAGCTGTAATTGTATCAAATTACTTATCTAGGCAATGGTCCCCTGCTTTTATTTTATTTATATTTATTTCAAACTCACAAGCTTCTCTTGTGAAATGAATTTGTCATTTAAAAAGTTTCTAAGCCCAATAATATTAATAATAAAGACATTTAAAATGACACGCCTCTGTGTGCCTTTTGATCATATCCTTAGAATCTGTAATTAGTCTCATGGTCTCATTTTTGTGACATGACAAACTGACCTCAACTCTCCTGCCTACAATATATTTGTGTATGATTGTCAGTGCCAAGGGAAAGTGAGGAAGATGGTGAAGGAGAAAGGGAAAGGGAAAGGGAGAGCATGCAGGAAGAATCAGGTGAGGAAACAACAACAATAAATTGACATATAGTGAATAGTGGCAAGCAAAACAGTAACTACTCCTGTTTATGTGTGTGTACTCCTATACAAACTTATTGGCATTAAGTAGCCTATATTACATAATTTTTTTGTCTGTGTGAACTATCAAAATTAAGCTGGTGTTCTGAAAAGGTCTCAAAAAAAGAAAGAAAAAAAAATCTGGATTTTGGAGTTAGTCGAATCAATGTTAAAATGATAAAGTTATTTTTCAATAGACATATTTTTTGTTTTTGTGTGAAAGAGGGTGGGTGGTGGCAGTGGGGCTCATTGGGTGCTCAGCACCCCTAAAGCTCTGACCCTAGAATCGCCCTGAGACACAGAAAGAAATTTCTGAACGAATAGGCTGTTCCCAGAGTGCTGTATCAAGGCACCTCAGCGGGAAGTCTGTGGGAAGTCTGTGGGAAGCAAAAGTGTGGCAAAAACGCTGCGAGAGGAGGTGACAGGACCCTGAGGAAGATTGTGGATAAGGACCGATTCCAGACATTGGGGGACCTGCGGAAGCAGTGGACTGAGTCTGGAGTAGAAACATCCAGAGCCACCGTGCACAGGCGTGTGCAGGAAATGGGCTACAGGTGCCGCATTCCCCAGGTCAAGCCTGACCTGGGCTACAGAGAAGCAGCACTGGACTACTGCTCAGTGGTCCAAAGTACTTTTTTCGAATGAAAGCAAATTTTGCATGTCATTCGGAAATCAAGGTGCCAGAGTCTGGAGGAAGACTGGGGAGAAGGAAATGCCAAAATGCCTGAAGTCCAGTGTCAAGTACCCACAGTCAGTGATGGTCTGGGCTGCCATGTCAGCTGCTGGTGTTGGTCCACTGTGTTTTATCAAGGGCAGGGTCAATGCAGCTAGCTATCAGGAGATTTTGGAGAACTTCATGCTTCCATCTGCTGAAAAGCTTTATGGAGATGAAGATTTCGTTTTTCAGCACGACCTGGCACCTGCTCACAGTGCCAAAACCACTGGTAAATGGTTTACTGACCATGGAATTACTGTGCTCAATTGGCCTGCCAACTCTCCTGACCTGAACCCCATAGAGAATCTGTGGGATATTGTGAAGAGAAAGTTGAGAGATGCAAGACCCAACACTCTGGATGAGCTTAAGGCCGCTATCGAAGCATCCTGGGCCTCCATAACACCTCAGCAATGCCACAGGCTGATTGCCTCCATGCCACGCCGCATTGAAGCAGTCATTTCTGCAAAAGGATTCCCGACCAAGTATTGAGTGCATAACTGAACATAATTTTTTGAAGGTTGACTCCTTTTTTTGTATTAAAAACACTTTTCTTTTATTGGTCGGATGAAATATGCTAATTTTTTAGATAGGAATTTTGGGGTTTCATGAGCTGTATGCCAAAATCATCAGTATTAAAACAACAATAATAACAATAAACAATAATAAGACCTGAAATATTTAAGTTGGTGTGCAATGAATCTAAAATATATGAAAGTTATATTTTTATCATTACATTATGGAAAATAATGAACTTTTATCACAATATGCTATTTTTTTAGAAGGACCTGTATATATATATATATATAAATTATATTCAATGGGGAAAAATGGGTCATAATTATTGCATACATATTAATTATAAATCATAAAATTATCTCAAAACTCAAAAAATCCTCAATATCTCAAAAAATATTATTGAACAAAAATATATTTCATTGATTTTACTCAAATCTGTTTTTTATCTTAATCCCGCCCTCCGAATCATGTAAATGAAGAACCCCAGAGGGTTAAATCAGCACTGTTGCCCAACCTCCCCCAACATTATCTGCTTGCACAACTGGACAGAGGTGTCAAAAGTACTCGCATTCATTACTTAAGTAGAAGTATAGATACTAGGGTTTAAAAATACTTCTGTAGAAGTTGAAGTATCAACTCAAGCTTTTTACTTAAGTAAAAGTATAAAAGTTCTGGTTTTAAAACTACTTAAAGTATAAAAGTAAAAGTAACGTAAGGAGAAAAAATGCCATTAAGGACAAAAGCTTAGGCCGCAGGTGCCTAAAGTGCATTACCCCACAGGGGCCTACAGTGCATTACCCCACAGGGGCATATAGTGCACTACCCCGGCCATAATTACTATAATGTTATATTAAAATGTTAATGTTGAAAAATGTGGGATGCACTAGACATCAGCTGCATATATACCCATTGAAAATGAATGCATTTTAGTACAATGCAAAAATACCATATATGTGTACTGCTGAGCATTAACATGTGTTTCATCGAGCGGAAGATATGATGACTAGTAGCCTATATTGTAATGGTGCAAAAAATTAAACTTCAGAGGCATGTTTTCAATAACCTTTTTTGGAATGTAAATGTAGGCTATATGTGTGATCAGTGTTGCCAGATTGGGTCGACGATTTAGAGCCCTACATTTCTGCCCAAGCCTGACGGGCCCCGACTTTTTTACGCCCCTAGGGCCGGGCTGCGGGCCTGCGCTGGTGGAAACAGCATGAGACCATGATAGGCTATTAGGTGATATAAGCGATTCTCAAGACTGACTCACACAGTGTTCAGAGTCCAGGCCATGCCAGCAGCAGTATCAGGAGCGTTCACTCAAACAAATTCAGAAGGTGGTCAGAAAACATTTCAGACAAAACTGGACATGTGTAAATGCATATTTAAACCACATATGTAAATTTCACTCCTGGCAAATAGTTAAAAAATAAACGCGTGAGAGCATGTTATAGGCTATATGTTGTAGCAAGATCCGACGGCGCTAATTCAACACGCATCGCCGCAGATGAGTAGCCTACACTCAACACTCAAACGGCCATAGTGAAACTAAAAATAAGTCTTAGATGCCCAAAAACACATGGCGTGCGTCTCAATCAGCTCCCTAGTTCGGTAGTCAGGGCACTGATCAGGACAGAAGTTAATGGGCTGATCCCTGATCAGTGCCCTGACTACTGAACTAGGGAGCTGATTGAGACGCACCCATAATCATCTTCAATAAAATGAATGAGACTAAATGATCTTACCAGTGCTTAGCTCGCTTTTTCTCATATTGCTGTCTTTGATCTTGAAATGAGCTGATGATGAATAAAATGCAGCTCATATCTGTTGGTGAACACGCGATTTATAGCTATTCGTAAGACAACCAACATGTTTTTTTTTATTTTTTTTTTAGATTGTTTAACTCACTGTCGACCGCTAACTGATTGGTTGTCACTTTTAAAAAATAAAAACTTTAATATTTTTTTTTTTTTTTATCCAAATATTTTTCTAAATTAATTTAATAAAGAAACAAAACGATATATAACTACTTTGACATTAAAAACAAAGCTGAACTATTTTAATGACTGCAGCAGTGTGTCATACAAGGATTTAAAAAAACAAACTAAACACGGGCTTCAGGACTCGGACGGGGCTTGTGAAAAACAGTATCAAAACCTTCCACAAATGCACAGGAGAGATCCACATGCACACGCACCAATCCACAAATGCACGGGGAAAATCAACATACACGCGCACCAATCCACAAACGCACAGGAGAGATCCACATGCACACCAATCCACAAATGCACACGAGAGATCCACACTCACAAAGCAATTTACAAATGCACACGAGAGATCCACACACACAAAGCAATTTACAAATGCACCCGAGAGATCCACACACACAAAGCAATTTACAAATGCACGCGAGAGATCCACACACACACAAAACAATTTACAAATGCACGCGAGAGATCCACACACACACAAAGCAATTTACAAATGCACACGAGAGATCCACACTCACAAAGCAATTTACAAATGCACAGGAGAGATCCACACACACACAAAGCAATTTACAAATGAACGCGAGATCCCCACACACACTGAGAAATCGTGCATTATTGTCATTTTGCTCACAATCCACAAATGCTTTATCTGTATTCTGTACCTGTAGTTTAATGCACAGTAAATCACGAGTCTTTTGCATTGTTGTTCTACCTTAGAATATGCGCTTTTGTACCTGTGGAATCTTTTGAGACTGTCGTTCCGTGGCCTTGATTCACAAATGCACAGAAGCCTATCTGTATCTGTCCAGCAAAGATGCGATACGGTGTCCTTCCTCCAGAGGGCGCTTACCGGCCTTCGCGCTGAATCTTCCAAAGTGCTAGATTCATTTCGTTTTCTGACTTGGCGAAACAACTGAAGTCTAAACATTTTTCACTAAATATTATATTCATAAATGCAAATACAGAGTAAAAACAAACCCTTTTTTTATTCTTCAATGTGAAATCTGAAAATATATAGCCATTCTGATAATAGGAAAGCATTAAAGTCTTTAACATTATTTCTGTAACTGTTATAGCCATTATGCTCTTTTCTTTTGTTTTTTTTTAAAGGCTGAATGCTTACACATAATTTAACCAACAAAGTAAAATATTTATTTTAAAAGAATCCACAAGTATTACCCTCAAGTAAACAATTATCAAGCAGACCTTTACATGCAAAAGTTTAAACGTGTGATTTGCTCCTTTTGTGGTGAATCAGATGAACTGGTTGTTGTTCATCTTTTTTTGATCTGTCCGTTTACTAAAAGCTTTATTAAGAGTAAAATAGTAAAAGTGTAAAAAGGGTATATTATTTAAAACAACTAAAAAATTAGACTGAATGATATTCCCAATTTAAGGCAAAATTTATTAGAAAAAACATGAAAACCACTTTAAATTTAATGGTTCAATTGCCGAACATGTTTTTTTCATCTGTGTAAACAGGTTGGTAAACAGATTTGGGTGAAAAAGGCATAGTTCACCCAAAAATGGAAATTCTGACATAATTTACTCACCCTCAAGTTGTTTTAAACCTGTATGAGTTTCTTTCTTCTGCTGAACACAAAGTAAGACGTTTTGAAGTGTCAGAAACCAAACGGTTAACAGAACCCATTGAATAGTAGAAAACAATAAGTCAGTGGCTACTGGCAGTGGCAACTGTCTGGTTTCTGACATTCTTCAAAATATGTTAATTTGTGTTCAGCTGAAGAAAGAAACTCATACAGGTTTGAAACAACTTACGCGTGAGCAAATGATGACAGAACTTTCATTTTTGAGTGAATTATACCTTTTAAAACAAGAAAAAAGTAAGTACAAGTATGTAAGTACTTTTAGATAATGCATATACAATTGTATGACAACTGCACTAAATATGTACTTTATTACAAGTTTCTTTATAAAAAATGTTTAGACTTCAGTTGTTTCGCCAAGTCAGAAAACGAAATGAATCTAGCCCTTTGGAAGATTCAGCTCGAAGGCCGGTAAGCGCCCTCTGGAGGAAGGACACCGTACCGCATATTTGCTGGACAGATTCAGAGAGGCTTCTGTGCATTTATGAATCAAGGCCACCGAATGACAGTCTCAAAAGATTCCACAGGTACAAAAGCGCATATTCTAAGATAGAACAACAATGCAAAAACTCATGATTTACTGTGCATTAAACTACAGGTACAGAATACAGATAAAGCATTTGTGGATTGTGAGCAAAATGACAATAATGCATGATTGCTCAGTGTGTGTGTGTGTGTGTGTGTGTGTGTGTGTGTGTGTGTGTGTGTGTGTGTGTGTGTGTGTGTGTGTGTGTGTGTGTGTGTGTGTGTGTGGATCTCGCGTTCATTTGTAAATTGCTTTGTGTGTGTGGATCTCTCGTGTGCATTTGTAAATTGCTTTGTGTGTGTGGATCTCTCGTGTGCATTTGTAAATTGCTTTGTGTGTGTGGATCTCTGTGTGCATTTGTAAATTCCTTTGTGTGTGTGGATCTCTCGCTTGCTTTTGTGGATTGGTGCGTGCATGTGGATCCAGGGCCGGACTCATTTTCAGCCCTGGAGTTTTAGGCCTTAGACCGGCCCACTTTTATTCATATTTTATTCAATTTATATAACTTTTATCCTATTCCGTTTCAATCGTGGGCTTTGTATATTCACTATCGTTTGATTAAAACATAATGGGTCACTAGTAACACTTGGGCATAGAAAGTTGTTTTTTTGTAACTAATGTGATCACTGCAAAAAAATAAATAAAATAAATAATAATAAAATATAATATATATAATATAATTTAATATAATAATAATAAAAAATAAATGCTTCTCTTACTTAGTATTTTTGTCTGTTTCCAGTCCAAATATTAAAAAAATCTTACATCAAGATGCATTTACTAAACAAGTATGAAAAAAACACCTCAAAATGAAGTGATTTTTTGCTTAAAACAAGCTATATTATCTGCCAATGGGGTAAGAAAAATAATTGTTTTAGATTTAGCTTGTTTTAAGCAACAAAAAAAAAACACTTAAAATGTATCTTGAATTAAGAATATTTAGATATTTGAACTGGAAACAAGTTTTTTCAGTGATAATGTTTGCTTATTCACACACTATGGTACAATAGCAGCTTACCTGTCTTAGAGCATTAGTCTCTTCACAACTGGGTCCTCGCTCTCTTTCTGACACTAAATGAAATTTGTTACATTTATTTCTCACCACAAATATCCCCTTTTTTACAAAGTTTTCAAATCAAGTCAAGTCAGTTGCATTAATGTATTGCTGAATCATCAGGAATCATTAATTATATCAGGGCATTTTTCATTGAGCAGGGCTCTTCATTACTAGGCTATACACACCTGCCCATTCTGGTGTGTTGGGCTCATGACTGGAGCTTGGTAATGTTCCTGGGCCTTGCTCTTCACTAGCCGTGTTTCCATTACATATTTGCGCAAAACTTTTGCGATATTTTCTAAATGTCGATAAAAAACAATTGCGAAATGATCGCGTTTCCATTAACCGATGTTATGCGACATTTTTTGTTGTTGTGATAAATCATTCAAAAAAGTATGCCACATGTAAGTTGATAGGTTTATGTAGGCTATATCCCAGCCACCGCAATAGCAATTATTTAATGGAAGGAGACATTATTATTCTAGCGTATTATTCTAGCATTAATTAAAATGTTGAATGTTTGAAATGCTTTTTTTTTTTTTTTTTACTCTTTCGTTATTTTGGCTTAAAATTTCGTTTGTTGATTTTTAAATGAAAAACTTTGCGTTTAATAAACAAAATTCATTTGTGAAATGAAGACGGCGTTTGGACGGAGCGCAGCACAAAATAATCTGTTCGCTTGTTATTGTGAGTCTAGGCCTACACAAATAAAAGTAGACAGTTTTTTATGGAGTGAAAACAGTATCAAAACCTTTCACAAATGCACAGGAGAGATCCACATGCACGCGCACCAATCCACAAATGCACGGGAAAGATCCACATGCACGTGCACCAATCCACAAATGCAAAGGAGAGATCCACATGCACGCGCACCAATCCACAAATGCACGGGAAAGATCCACATGCACGCACCAATCCACAAACGCACGGGAGAGATCACATGCACGCACCAATCCACAAATGCACACGAGAGGTCCACACACACACAAAGCAATTTACAAATGCACGCGAGAGATCCACACACACAAAGCAACCCACAAATGCTTTATCTGTATTCTGTACCTGTAGTTTAATGCACAGTACATCACGAGCATTGTTGTTCTGCCTTAGAATATGCGCTTTTGTACCTGTGGAATCTTTTGAGACTGTCGTTTCCTTGGCCTTGATTCACAAATGCACAGAAGCCTATCTGTATCTGTCCAGCAAAGATGCGTCTGTCCTTCCTCCAGAGGGCGCTTACCGGCCTTCGCGCTGAATCTTCCAAAGGGCTAGATTCATTTCGTTTTCTAACTTGGCGAGACAACTGAAGTCTAAACATTTTTCACAAAATATCATATTCATAAATGCAAATACAGAGTAAAAACAAACCCTTTTTTTATTCTTCAACGTGAAATCTGAAAATATATAGCCATTCTGATAACAGGAAAGCATTAAAGTCTTTAACATTATTTCTGTAACTGTTAGCCATTACTAGGCTCTTTTCGTTTGTTTTTTTTAAAAGGATGAATGCTTCCACATAATTTTAACCAACAAAGTAAAATATTTCTTTCAAAAGTATTACCATGGGCGTGGAAGCAAATAAAATGTGGGTGGGTCCTCTCTCAGGGTTTTTTTTTACTGGAGTAATATTAGAGACAATTTACATTAAATACAGATATACTGACGTTTACTAAACGATTGATTGGGATAGACAAAATTACGGAAATCACTAAGTTCATTAATTGTGTTCATGGTGTAGGGTAAGACGATAGCATCAAGTTTTGACGCAAATCGATCTGAGGTTCGAATCCGGCTTTTGCCGAACTACTCCCTTTTACCATCACATATCAGATCGGAAAGGCATAAAACTGAAGAAAATATTAGAAAAGTGGAAATAAAGCGTCTAACATGTGTTTACTATTAGTGTTTATCGGTCATTGGTATAGGTAAACAGACATGTGCTGAATTAGAGACAATAAAAGTGAGTGGGTCCAATATCATTGGTCGTATCGTTGCTCTTAAAAAGTCTTGTCCCACCCACACACAATGGTCCCGACGCCCATGAGTATTACCCTCAAGTAAACAATTATGAAGCAAACCTTTACATGCAAAAGTTTAAACGTGTGATTTGCCTCAGTTGCTCCTTTTTTGGTGAATCAGATGAACCGGTTGTTGTTCATCTTTTTTTGATCTGTCCATTTACTAAAAAGCTTTATTAAGAGTTAAATAGTAAAAGTGGAAAAGGGTATATTATTTAAAACAACTAAAAAATGAGACTGAATGATATTCTCATTTCAAGGCAAAATTTATTAGAAACAACATGAAAACCACTTTAAATGTAATGGTTCAATTGCCAAACATGTTTTTTTTCATCTGTGAAAACAGATACATCTGTGTAACAGATTTGGGTGAAAAGGCATTGTTCACCCAAAATGGAAATTCTGACATAATTTACTTGTCTCGCTAAGTTAGAAAAAAAACGAAATGAATCTAGCCCTTTGGAAGATTCAGCGCGAAGGCCGAAGCGCCCTCTGGAGGAAGGACACCGTGTCGCATCTTTGCTGGACAGATACAGATAGGCTTCTGTGCATTTGTGAATCAAGGCCACGGAACGACAGTCTCAAAAGATTCCACAGGTACAAAAGCGCATATTCTAAGGCAGAACAACAATGCAAAAGACTTGTGATGTACTGTGCATTAAACTACAGGTACAGAATACAGATAAAGCATTTGTGGATTGCTTTGTGTGTGTGGATCTCTCGTGTGCATTTGAGGATTGGTGCGTGTTTGTGGATCGCTCCCGTGCATTTGTGGATTGGTGCGCGTGCATGTGGATCTCTCCCGTGCATTTGTGGATTAGTGCGTGCGCATGTGGATCTCTCCTTTGCATTTGTGGATTGGTGCGCGTGCATGTGGATCTTTCCCGTGCATTTGTGGATTGGTGCGTGCGGATGTGGATCTCTCCTGTGCATTTGTGGAAGGTTTTGATACTGTTTTCACTCCATAGTTTTTAGTTTATATTTATGGCTTGCACTTATCTGTATGGATACAAATGACGAATGAACTGTGAGAGGTTTACACTGTCATAAAGGAAAAAACCATCAGAACGTGTCATGCCGGCGCTTCGTCAGACAGAGGGTTATAGAAAACGTAGCCTGTTTCGTAGTTAGGCTATGTTGAACTATTAGCCTATAATATTATTTTTTAAATTTCATATGTTGATTATGAAACGTGAGTAGGACAACAACCTTCTATGCAAACATTGGCAATAGAACTGGACTGCGATAATATAGTAAATACAAATAGTGCGGCTGCTGTGAGTGCAGGCAGCCAAGGGACAGCATCCATATTTCAACCCAGTGCGAGTGCTATGACAACAACAGCCCTCGCGGACAAAAAAACATACCAACCCACCGGGAATTTTCCCAGTGCTCCCGATTAGCCAATCCGGGCCTGTGTGGATCTGTCCCGTGCAATTGAGTATTGGTGCGCGTGCATGTGGATCTCTCCTTTGCATTTGTGGATTGGTGCGCGTGCGCATGTGGATCTTTCCCATGCATTTGTGAATTGGTGCGTGCGCATGTGGATCTCTCCTGTGCATTTGTGGAAGGTTTTGATACTGTTTTCACTCTATAGGGGCTTGGACCCGGAACTGAAGCCATGCAGGGCTAAAAGCTCACCAAAATCTGCCCACTCCCAAAAAAAAAAAAACTTCAACTGGGAGAATAATGTGATATCATTGAATTAGCCACTTTAAGTGCAAAAACTGCCAAATATAAAAATCGGAAAAAGCAGCGTATTTGACAGGCATTTCACACATGTTAATAACACACCACTGCCAAAATGTGTCATTCATTGATACTGTACAATAATCTGCCAACAAAATAAATAACAACAATGCGCTTAGCTTTGCTCTGACAAACTACAGTACATTCGTGAAGTAGAACACGCACTTAGCACAGTCAAAACTGATGTATTGTTGATTCAGCAGCTTTTGGGTGTCCTGAGTGTGTATGATGATTGACAGGAGTCATGGTTATATATTTATAAAGAGTCTTCGAGTCACAGGTGTAATCCTCGTTTGAGATTTGGTTCCCTCTCCCACTCTTTACTGTAGATACAGCTTACTGTTACCTATATATATGCCACTTTAGCATAGCGATCTCTTGAATATACAGTCAGCTACAAGTTATCGCTAAAAACCGGGCTGTCATGATATGAATGAGCGCGTCTGCCTGCTGATCGCTGATTGGCTGAAAGTGCGTTCTCGACCGCGAGAACCCGCCCAATCTGGCAACACCGTGTGTGATTTGTGCTCTGAACCATGTGCGGGTGCGATGGATCGCGTAGTAACCAATAGGGTGTTGGAATGGTATATGTTTACACTTCTCATCCAACCACAGTCAATTCACACTATCCGGATGATGCGATTTATCTGCATAGGTTTTTTTTATTTTTATAAACAAGCTGGAAAGAAATAGGAGTAACGAGGCTATTTTTAAAAAGTAAGGAGTAGAAAGTACAGATAATTGCGTGAAAATGTAAGGAGTAGAAGTAAAAAGTAGGCTGAAAAATAATTACTCCAGTAAAGTATAGATACCCAAAATTTCTACTTAAGTAAAGTAACAAAGTATTTATACTTCGTTACTTTTCATTAGTCTAGAATAGTGCACTGCACTGCACACAGCTGGGCAAAATAGTGCCGTTTTATTGTATTGCATACATCTTAAACCAAGGCATGCATAGGCCTAAATATGGCATGCATAGGCCTAACTGTTCAGTACTTGAGAGCCACGGCGAGTTTACGAAACGTAGGCTGGTCAGATTTGTACAAAATTACCCCAAACAGCTAAGACTAATCTAAACACGATCTAAACAGGCTATGAAATCGTGAACTTGAAATATAAATCTGAAGACACGCACATAGCTATAGCGCTTTTCTTAGTAGGCTATGTTGGATTGACTTCGTTTACTTCTGTTGTAAAGACGATCAAAACAGACTAGCTGACAGCCTGCCATGAACGTGAGATATATAACCAATCGGAGGAGAGCCCTTCTAGCCAATCATAGACGAAAAAGGCGGTACCTTCCCCTACCATCCTGGGAATAAAAATATCGCCAACCGGAGGCTGCACTTTCAGGAGCGCAGTTCTAGGACCCTATTTTTTTGTGACAGCGCCACCTACCGAATCGGAGAACTGCAAACCCAGGAACGCATTTCCAGGACCCTAGTTTTGAAGAACCAAAACAAGGGACCAAGGCAATATTTTAACCCCTTTTTTTCCTTTCTTTTTTTGTTGTTGAGGTTTTTAAAGGTTTATTACACTGCTTTATTATACTACTTTCTTTATTGCAGTTAAATCTGTTTTCTAGGAATGTGGAGTAATTATTGGAGAATTGGGTCCAAGTTGTATAATTTAATAACTCACCAAGTAAAATAAACAAGGAATGGCATAGCCTTTTCAGTCAATCACAATTTCAAAGTACAGAGGGAATACACAAGGATGACTCTGTGGGTAGATTTAAGATTGTGTATATTTTATAAAATAATATATTGCAACAGTTGAATTTGAACACACACAAAAACAAATTTGTTCATGACGTGAACCACATAGGAAGAACTTCATGGACAACGTTTTCACTGACTCAAAAGAGAGAGAAATATAGAGAAGTGAATGAAATAAGGAACATTGAGTTGAACTTCTTCAACTCTCTAATTTTTTATTTAAAATTTTAGATCTTAGTCACCCCAGAGCACACACATTATATTCAATACTAAATTATCAATCTATCAATCTTCTACCATGTCAAAATGAATAGACGTACTCATAACATGCATTGTGTGGTAACGTTAAACAAGCTGACAGTGAGCAATATTCTTTCGAATATTACACTTTAGTAATTGTTTAATCAATACGGCATCCTCAATAAAAACCTGTCTCCGGCGTAATGACTCTGATATTTCAAATTATTTATTTTTAATAATTATTTAATCGATACATCATCCTCAATAACCCGTCTCTGGCGTGTTGCCTCAGATCTTTCGAATATTCAGATCTATTATGACCTCTGACCTTTAAAATTGCCAGAATAATAATAATACGCTGTTTGTTAATTGGCCAGAGGAGAACTGGCACCCCGACTGAGCCTGGTTTCTCCCAAGGTTTATTTTTCTCCATTAGGTCTCCTGATGGGGTTTTGGTTTCCTTGCCACTGTCGCCTCTGGCTTGGCTTGCTCAGTTAGTGGAAAACAATTTTTCAAATAAATTTCAAAATAAATCTAATTATTAAACTAAATTAACCATATAGACCAAATTACTGATCTAATTACTGATCTAAAGCCCACATTGTCACTGTATGATAATCTAAATATATTCTGTTGCATTATTTTTCTGTTTAACACTGTGAAGCTGCTTTGAAACAATCTGCATTGTTAAAAGCGCTATATAAATAAAGTTGACTTAACTTAACTTGACTTGACTTGACATGTGACAGCTAAAACATTACGATTATTTTAACTTACTTAAAATGAAGAAAAAAACAACGAGTAACAAACAATCTTTCACAACGAACGTAATACAGTTATCTTGTGCAGTTGTGCTGTCACTAAGTCAACAAAAGCTTTCATGCAAGTTTATTTAAACAAATGTGCTAACAATTAATTTAGAGCACTATCTATATGTATGATAGCTGATGCATTCCAGACTATTTAGCAAATCACGATCACTTCGGCTACGTTAACTTTCCAATGAAATGCATCACGATTGTTTTAAATGTTAAAATAAAAACTGATTCACACTGATACTCACACTCTGATCGTCATCCATCTTTGCTGGTCCTCTAATTCGCTAGGTGGTGTTGTCAATAAAAACCTAGGGTCCAAGAAATACGGTCCTAGGACTGCGGTCCTGAAAATGCAGCCTCCTCAACCTCCTGCTTAAACTGCAGTACATCGATTGGCCACAGGCTCCAGAAGGGAGCAGAATCTCATTGAGCCCCATGTTAAAATGCCCAACTTTACAGCAGAATAAAACATGTTTACAGCCTGGTTCAATGTAATTCTAGTTTTGGTCTAAACGGCTAATTTTGCCCTTCGTGACAACTGTAAGAGGGGTGAATTTTTTTATAACTCATTCGTTTACATTATATTAAGCCTTAAAGTTCTGTATAATTAAGGGTGTGGGCACTTTGAGTGGCAGGTGGGTAGCCATTTGTCTGCTGCCTGTTAGTCATCGCGTCACCTCAGCGCCGACCACGTCCCGCCTCTTTGCCCATTTTCTGTTATTTGGGAGTAACGCATGATGACGCTTTGCTAAGATGGCAACGGCCAGCTTGACCCTACTTTACACTTCAAAACTGCTCTGCAGAATCCTATGGGTGACGTCGCGGACATACACTACGTCCATATTTTTATACAATCAATGACCATAGACTCAGAGGCCCTTTTGGCACGTTAATGTTTCCCTGGACTAAAATATAGTACTGCCATCTTGTGTTGACATTGTAAAACTGACCTTTTTTTTTTTTATTATGCATCGCGGGCATAGACTGTAAAAAATATGGACGTAGTGTCCGTGACGTCACCCATATGATTCTGAAGAGAAGTTTTGAAGCGTAAAGTAGGGACGAGCTGGCCGTTGTCACCTTAGCTGCGTTTCACCACGCCTCACTCCCGGATAACTGAAAATGGGCAAAAAGTATGGGGTCAAAATCCCGCCAAATGTATTGCGGTCACTCGTAAAAAAATAATAATCGTGAAACAAATATAAAGCAAAAAACTGACAAATCAATGCAAAGTTGCAAACAACGTGGTCACTGAAAAAAAAACAATACACGTGAATCAAACTTTTAAACAAGTTTAAAATTATATTGGTCAAAACTGAAACATGAAATCAAAATGAACTGAATCGCACACAAAATCGTGTTTTCTGCTCTTATTTTCACTTTTGTGTTCTTTTCTCCTTTGCTCTTGTTTCCACATTCTGCGCTTGCGATTCCAAATGTTGCAGGTAGAGTTTCATGCAAATCAGGGGCGGGTCTTAGCATCACCATTGGTCCACTAGTTCTAGATTGACAGCTCATCCTGTAGCCAATCAATCGAATAGGAAGGTGACGTCACTCCAATGCGACTCATCGCTACACAGGTGTTAACTGTTTAGAAAGATGGATAATCAACGCCAGCAGGAAAATGCCGGACAATCTCAGGTAATTGGACATGTATATATTGTTAGTGGTTGATAGATACACTTCTTATGTGTGTTATGAATGCTCTGCAAGTTTAAAAGAATGTGTTCTCCCAGTACACCATTATTTAGCCTGTTAACACGTGTTATAGTCGTGTTCAGTCAGCGGAGACATTATGGGCTTTGACCGTATATCTAAAAAGACTCATAGTCAATTGTAAACAGTGTAGACTTCTTAACCAGCTTTTTCATAAAGATGATGCAATTATTAATTCTTACTCAATGGGACGCCTACATTGTGTAATGTCTGTTTCTACGACACTGTACTGCTGTCTGCTGCCCCTGAACCTGCACTTGAACTTGTGAACGTGGTGTTACAGGAGTCTGATTAAGAGTCTGTGTTAGCGCAGAGATGAGGCTTTGTGCTGCACTAACCACATCTGGGTGCTCTGCCTGCTAAACACAAAGTTAACATTAGGATTTATAGAAAGAAAAGAAAAAAACACGGTTTATTGTGCATTCAGAAAGTATTCAGAACACTTCACTTACACGCACAATGGCAACACATATTTTGGCACATTTAAAAAAAAGGAATTGTCCTGAGATCTGAATACTTGGGAAGATCTTTCAAGGTTTTGCATAACATAAATTTGCAAAAATGTACAAGACTGCAACATAGAAGTGGACAAAATGGGTTGGACTACTTTATGAATGCACTGTATTTACATTTAAGGTATTTAGTAGGCATACTTAGGTAACACTTTACAATAAGATTAATTAGTTAACATTATTTAACTACATTAGTTAACATGAACTAATAATGAACTGTACTTATAAAGCATTTATTTATCTTTGTTAATTTTAACATTTACTAATGCATTATTAAAATCTTAGTAAATGCACTGTGAACTAACATGAATAAACCATGAACAGCTGAACAGAGCTGTTGTTCATGGTTAGTTCATGTTAACTAATGCATTAACTAGTGTTAACTAATACTTTATTGTAAAGTGTTACCCATAGTTAATATGTTTTGGCAGACATTAATTCACACGTTCACCGGCCAGAATTTCTCAACACGAAAAGTTTTACACACAAAAGCTTCTGGAAACGGATTTATTAACGTGGTGATGACTGATCATTTCATACTGATTTCGTTGACTGTCGTAAACAGACATTACACAATGTAGGCGTCCCATTGAGTAAGAATTAATAATTGCATCATCTTTATGAAAAAGCTGGTTAAGAAGTCTACACTGTTTACAATTGACTATGAGTCTTTTTAGATATACGGTCAAAGCCCATAATGTCTCCGCTGACTGAACACGACTATAACACGTGTTAACGGGCTAAATAATGGTGTACTGGGAGAACACATTCTTTTAAACTTGCAGAGCATTCATAACACACATAAGAAGTGTATCTATCAACCACTAACAACATATACATGTCCAATTACCTGAGATTGTCCGGCATTTTCCTGCTGGCGTTGATTATCCATCTTTCTAAACAGTTAACACCTGTGTAGCGATGAGTCGCATTGGAGTGACGTCACCTTCCCTATTCGATTGATTGGCTACAGGATGAGCTGTCAATCTAGAACTATTGGACCAATGGTGATGCTAAGACCCGCCCTGATTTGCATGAAACTCTACCTGCAACATTTGGAATCATGGCAGAATGTGGAAACAAGAGCAAAGGAGAAAAGAACACAAAAGTGAAAATAAGAGCAGAAAACACGATTTTGTGTGCGATTCAGTTCATTTTGATTTCATGTTTCAGTTTTGACCAATATAATTTTAAACTTGTTTAAAAGTTTGATTCACGTGTATTGTTTTTTTTTCAGTGACCGCGTTGTTTGCAACTTTGCATTGATTTGTCAGTTTTTTGCTTTATATTTTCACACGTGTTTTTACATTTTTGTTTCACGATTATTATTTTTTTACGAGTGACCGCAATACATTTGGCGGGATTTTGACCCCATAAAAAAGGTGGGACGTGGGCAGAGCTGAGGTGAAGCGATGACTAACAGTGAGTTATAAAAAAAATCACCCCCTTCACAGTTGTCATAAAGGCTTCCGGAGCCTGTCTCTAGTGGCCAGTCGATGAATACCACAAAATATTTCAAAAGACAAGCTGCGGGCTGTTTGAAATTCATCAGAGTGTAGACACAACAAAATTATTTTTAGAATAACAGTAGTTGTTACAATGTTAATATTAGTTGTTCTCCTAATTGTTCATACCCCAATTTTTTTATACAATTCTTGTAGATCCAAAGCTAATTAAAAGATCACAAAAAACAATGCACTTTTACATTGTAAAGCATTTTGGTGTAGGGGATAAGGTTACAATAACTAATATCATACAGTCAAAGTAAAACAGCTCAAAGGCCCAAAATACATAATCTCATTTGAAACGTCATAAGGTTTATCATGCTTATATGTTTTTCAGCTTAAAGGTGCAGTGTGTAAATTTTAGTGGCAATCACGCACCGCTCACCCCTCCCTTTAGACACACGTTGAAAAGCTACGGGGGACGGCACAGGATATAAATGTTGTCGTCGGAAAGAGCAGAGAGTGATTAGTTCCGTAGAGAAATTTAACCGTTCAGGGCTACTGTAGAAACATGATGGCGCAAAATGGGGACTTCACTCTAAGGGGACCTGTGGTGAATGTAGAAATGTCTCTCTAAGTTAAAAAGCTTTTTTTAGGAAGTTTTCATGTTTACCTCAGTCTCACACAAAACTTCACTCATCCTTATTGCCGATTCTGTCACTTGCTCCACACCGTTTCTTTCACAGTTTGGTTGATGTAAAAAAAAATTATATATATATATAATTATTACTCCACCCCAAAATGAAAATTGCATCAACACATGGCACGTAAATCTCTCTCTCTCGTGAACATGCTTTATGCTATAAAGTCCCCTTTTTTGCTTTGTAAATTTGGGATTAAACCACTGATGTCATTTGGATTATTTATACTTTGTCTTTATGGACATTTTTAAGATTGAAATCTTTGGGTGAACCAACTTTCTCTCCCAAACATTAAAAAGAAAGGTGAGAACTTGGTTGTCATTACACTGTAACGGATTTTTGTAATTTGAACAGTATTTTACTGTAATATGTACAGTATAATACTGTAAAATGTACCAACAGTATAATACTGTTAATAGCAAAGGATTATGGGAAAATATATGTTTACTACTGTAATTATTCTCTACTGTAAATCGATTTACAGTAGCGACAATGCCCATGAAAAACTGACCAATGACAATGAAGACTTCAAGTTTTTTTTTTTTTTTTTTTCGGTTGGTGGGGGCTACTGAGGAAAGACTCAACAAAAGGTTAGTATTATTTCTGTCATTATTTTATGTAAAACTGAGATATTTTCAAATGCATTCACTTATTAACAACAACCTAACATGAACCAGTGCTACAAATTGAGTGAGTTAAGCAAATTCCTGTCAAGAGCCTTTTTTCTGCCTGTTTGTCAAGGCAGATGGTTACGTGACTGCCGTCATCCTTGTGATTTACTTCAACAGGGTGAATAAAGTTTACATTGACTAATAGTTTGTGAAACGGGAAAAAGCTATTTTAATGTTCCTATACCTCTTTAATGTAAATTAGCTAAGCAGGAGGACTTTACGTGAACAGCAAACTATCTTAAAATACCGAAAGAAAAGTGAGGCAACACTAAAGACGGAGGTTGTAATAACAGTATTTTGAAGTGAATCTTGTTTTTGTTTTAAGTTTGCAGTTAAATCCGCAATATGGAAGGTCGGAGGTGTCTAGGAGCTATTTTCTGGCGGTTACCATCATCTGAGGAAACTGGTAAGCAGAAGCTGGTGATTATATGACTCTTATATTCAAACGATAACCTTATCGTTAACAGACGGTTTTAAAAAGCAAGTCAAGATGGTTGCGTGTGCAAACTAGAGGTCTACACGGGTCCAAAAATTAATATCCGAACCCGAAGAGACCCGTAATGTGCTACACAGAACTGACCGGACCCGTCTATTATTTCAAAAGCTGGACCCGGACTCGCGCAGATCCGAGAAACGCCTAAGTTAAACGCATAATAACTTTGACTGTTTGTCCTTTTGAACTAATAACGATTGCTCGTATGGTCCCATGGCCGCTGACGTTAACATTATTTATTTGCTATAATCTCTGTGAGCCGAGTCCGACCACCAACACTTTAAGATTAAACAAGACGGTTCATTCATATTATTTTTAAAGTCATTAAAGTCACTGCGGAAGCTCGTGTTGCCATAGAAACATGCCACGCGCTCGAGACACTTGTGCGTTAGCTGGAGCAACCTGAAATATGAGCCTTTTTACACAAATTGAGTGTTAAGAAAACATTTATGTGACAGTTCACCTGAGATTTTGTTGCTGATTTGAAATATATTTGTATATATTTACATTATTACCGTGCGCTTGCATTAAATCTGCCCACTTTCTAAATTGCTGAGAGAGCGAGAGAGAGAGAGAGAGCTCATGTTTTTTTTCTTCTAAACCTTATTTCCCGGCTTCTTATCCTAAATTTACAATTTACAAGTTACACAAAACATACAATCCATGCTGACTGACTCTGATCACGGTCAGGTGTTCTCTTGGTGTAAAGTGTATTGATTGACCCTTTAAAAGGTATTTCAATAAGTAAAAAGGACTGAATGAGCTTATAACCATCATGAATGAAGTAATATTTCGGCAGAAAGAGTAGTTCAATCAATAAGTGGAGGCTTTAAGTCACTTTTTGGTAAGTGTATAACTATGTTACTGGTCTAACTTGCCATTTAAAGGCATTTCAATAGGTAAAATGAGTGGATAAGATATAATCTGCCAAATATAATAACCATGATTGAAATCACGTCATTTACCACGCACAAAATGTTATGTCTATTTGCAGGTTATGGCCATTTGTTCCTGATAAAAGGAGCTAGACTTGTAGAAACGGGGCGATAGCTTTAACACGCTGCGCTCCTTTTGCGCGATGGCTTTTGGTTCATTCAAGCCAACAAATTTCCGACGAAAAAGCCCATTCAACTTAAGCATGCGCTTCAGTGTCTTTCACTTAATAACATAACCATGTCTTAATGCCAGAGACTGCACTATATATGCCATTCCTTATTCAAAGTAAAATGATGTTTCATCAGTCATCTCCATCTCCGACTGCTGTTACAGTAGGCTATACTGACCGGTGTGGTTCCCTAAACATAACTTGTGGCCACGAGAAATAGATGTCTTTCTCTCAAAATGAAGTCGAGGCCACGGCATAATGATGTTGTTAACTCAACAAAATGATCTTGTGACCACGATTAATTATCGCATTCCCACGACTGAAAGGGATAGGTCACCCAAAAATGATGTTTATCTGTTTACCCCAGTGCATCCAACATGAAGGTGTCTTTACTTCTTCAGAAGAACACAAATGAAGATTTTTAACTCCAACCGTTGCTGCATAATGCATATGAATGGGTAACAATTCTATGAGATAAAAAAAAAAACATGCTTAAAGGATTAATTCACTTTTAAATATCCGCGCTCTGGCTCGTATATCCAGTGCGTGTATTATTGACCTTACCGGAAGTGAAGCGCGTTCCAGGCTGTTGGATATAGCGTTGTATTTGAGGTAAAAAATGATATAAATACGGCTTGATTTCTCACACAAACTGACCGTTTTGTGTCTTAAGATATCAATGTGTTGTCATGAGCCACAGGGCTCTTTGTACATGTTGTTTAAGCATGTTTTTGCTCTCATAGAATTGTTACCCATCCACATGATTATATGACTGGCCCACAGCAATGGTTGGAGTTAAAAATCTTCATTTGTATTCTACTGAAGAAGTGAAGACACCTACATGTTGGGTGCACTGGGTGTTAGCAAATAAACATAAAATTTTCATTTTTAGGTGAACTATCCCTTTAATATGACTTTCCCACGAATTAATATCTTGTGGCAACAACATATCACGTTCCCACGAGTTTATATGTTGTGGCCACAACAAAACTAAGTGAACCGAACATGTCCTCCCGGTCACCGTACTGAATCACATAAGTGTTTCCTGATAAATTATCTTCATTTACAAACCACTGTTCATTTTAACAGAAAATCAAGCTTAGGCTACTAAATGTTTGAGTTGGCATGGCAGAAAGCATGCAAAGAGCTGTCCTTTATAATCACTAAAAATGTGTCCTCGTTTTAATTGCAATCTCACAAAGTTCCATTATAATCTGTCTACAATGTACAATTAATTATTTATTTATATAGCACATATTGCTTTTATTAACATCAAAGTGCATAGAGCACCATGTTATGACTGTTTGGAAAGCAGTGGTTTGATAAATGTGTTTTTTCTTGTGCTTTCAGGTTCATTCTGAGAATAAACCCTGATGGCACCAAATGCCAATCAAAATCACAGATCAGCCGGACATCTGGAAAAAGTATGAAGGTATTTTTGGTGCAAAACAACTGAACACGTGTGCAGTGGAATTTGTAGTTGTAGAGCATATCCACACATGTATCAATAAATTTGAAGTCACAGAGAAAAATCTTTTAGGAGTTGTAAACTTGTAGATTTCTACAAACACAACACAACAGTTACACCTTCGCACATTCTTCACTGCGGGTGCACAAATCCTATTCTATGAGTCACACATCAAGAAACTCATACGCACACATTATTGCTCCAGTGTCTGCAGTGTATATGGTGCAAAACGCATTCACACACCCGTATCAAAAATGTGAAGTCACGGACAGATTTTGCACATCCGCAAATTAATACATGAATCCATGCAATGAGAGTTGCACACTTGTAGAATATTTGATCACAAATACATTACTTTTCTTGGATATTTTCCCAACACAATAACAACTCCAATTTCTACAAGTGCTTGAATCTGCTGCTAACAGTCTCAAACGCAGTTTTTCCGCCTTCACGTGACAGGTTCCATGGCGCTCTCACTTTTGCACCAAATACTATGCGAAATGTGGAGCAAAAGTGATTTGTGCATCTGTGAGGCAGCGGCAGGCCCTGTGACTTCAAATTTATTGATACACATGTGTGGATATGCTCTACAACTACAAATTCCACTCGCACACGTGTTCAGTTGTTTTGCACCAAAAATACCTTCATAAAAAAGGGTCAAGAGAAAAATCGCCAGCCTAAATCCCCTTGTGGCATCTTTCATCAGAGAGCTTGTTGACTTGATTGGCACAATTATTGAAGGCTTGTTCTGCTTTTCAGCATGTTTACATTTTTAGCCATGTTAAATACACAGGATGAATTCAAACACATTTGTAAAATGTACTTTTAAAGTAAATGTTAAACAATTAAACAGCATATTTTAATGACAACTTTTGGGGGTAAAAACATTTTACAGTGCTGTAGTGGTTTTTCATTATTTAAATATCAGTTACACCTGTTGTTAATTTCATTAATTGGTTTGTCTTTTAAACTCTGTGTTTGATTTGGTTGTTTTGTTCCTTTGTTTTCTGAGTATTTTGAGTTCTGTGTTAAATAAAACTGACTGCTGTGATTAGATCCGTTTCATCTACTTTATTGCAACCTTACCTGTGACATGTAAATTAAATTAATTTTGTTAAAGTAAATTAAGCTAAACTCAAATCGTAAAAAATATAATTCTGTAATAGAAAATCAATTCTAATACTGTAAATAAAAATACAGTACTTGTACTGTAAATGAAAATACAGTACTCATACTGTAAATAACAACACAGTATACAGTATTATTACTGTAAATGAAAATACGGTACTTGTACTGTAAATAAAAATACAGTACTCATACTGTAAATACAATACAGTATACATTATTATTACTGTAAATTAAATTACAGTAATGATACTGTAAACACTTTTACAGTAACTTACTGGCATCCAGCTGCCAGTAAGTTACTGTAAAATTTACAGCAACCTTTTACAGTGTAGCTTCTTTGTTCGAAGTCCAAAAATAACACCATCCAAGAAAAATCCTGGAATGTTTTCATCAAAAACCTTAATTTCTTTTCGACTGAAGAAAAAGACATGGACATCTTGGATGACATGGGGGTGAGTAAATTATCAGCAAGTTTATTTAAAAGAAAAGGAATCCTTTAAGCATTTGTGCAGTTCTATGTAGCCTATTACACGCATAGTTATTCACACATTAAAATATGATTTAGTGGCAGATTTCAAATGGAACTGATAAAGGCAATATGTTGTATGTTTGCAGTCATAAGTACTTTATTAAATCACTGCATAAAAATGACATGAGTATGAGTGATGAAAGGGTTTGAACATGTGACAGTGTGCCTTCACGCTCTCCATGGGGTGTGCATTGTGTCTCTCTGTTGTGTGAGCTCTGGAGAGAGGGAGGAAGGAGGATTAACAACAACAACAAAAAAACATCAGAAGATTAAGTGATTGCATAAGAGGGATTTTAAATGTGCATTAAATACATAAACAGTTAGGGAATAATAGGGACAATATTCTTTCAAGATTACAAATTACCTTACCTTGTGAGTACTCTTTTCTTTCTCTTTTCTGGATCCTTTCAGTTTTAGATGCCTGCATTCTTCCGGTCCACACATTGTCTGCCAGAAGATATAGGTAACAATATAGAGTATATATACACAATGTAGAGAATTTGGACATAAGCCTCTTGGCAGCCCTATACCTTTCTGCAGTCTCTGTAACGATCTCTTCTTTGGGATGATATTCCGGTCTTCCCCACTCTTTTCCCAAGTTCTCCATTCAAGGTCAACACATTTATTTTGAGTAGGGCTGGCATTAAGGCATTGGCAATTTTCACACAGTCCAGTTTGAGCTCTTAGTTTAGGCTGATAAGCAGCATGGCATTTTGCCAAATGACTTCCCAAAAGCATTTCTTGGGTATTATGGACTACCTCAGTAGCCCTCTTCTCATCATAGGTTTTCACTTCAGCAATCTCTTCTCTTTTCCAACCAAGACCATCTAAAAAAGAAAGCTTTCTATGATCCTTTTCTTTCGTGTCATATCTACATGATGGGCAGAAGGGAAGTTTTTTCTCCAATGTGGAATGAGAAACCGAACCACGAATCATGGCAGATCCAGCAAGCCTCGGACTGCTTTTTGCTTTGATCTTGCAAGTATTTCGGGAACTGTGCTTCTGATCGGAGACACCAATTGCTGCTCTTTGGTTCCTGGTCTCTTTCCCATTTTTTAGAGGAGAAGATTCAAGACTAATGGCAAGAGACATCTTTGGTAGCCCCCTCTCTGGAATGTTAGGCTGTTGTCGTACAACAGGTAACTTACTGTAGTAGTATACATTACCAAAGTCAGCCAGCCAGCTTGTTGAGGGACGGTATGGTGAATGGGCCTTAAGGGAGCCAAGTGATCTGTCACATTTAGTTGATGCACTAGTTTGTAGATTCTCCCCTACTGGAATACCATTAGTAAAAGAGTGATTCAACTCTGACAGAACATTGCTGCAGTTAATCTGTGGTCTCAGAGTTTTCTCAACCATCCACTCATTGGAAGGCACATATGGCCTCAAAGACTCTACAGACCAGCTAGAGGCCTTCAGTTGATGTGTAAGACCATGGTATTTAGTTGATGCACAAGGTTTTAGATTTTTCTCTACTGGAATACCATTAGTGGAAGACTGATTTGGCTCTGACAGAACATTGCTGGAATTAATCTGTGGGCTCAGAGGTTTCTGAGGAGTTAAAAACCCATTCTCAACCATCCATTCATTGGAAGGCACATATGGCCTCAAAGACTCTACAGACCAGACAGAGGCCTCCAGTTGATGTGTAAGACCATGGTATTTAGTTGATGCACCAGGTTTTAGATTTTTCTCTACTGGAATACCATTAGCGGAAGACTGATTTGGCTCTGACAGAACATTGCTGGAATTAATCTGTGGGCTCAGAGGTTTCTGAGGAGTTAAAAATCCATTCTCAACCATCCATTCATTGGAAGGCACATATGGCCTCAAAGACTCTACAGACCAGACAGAGGCCTCCAGTTGATGTGTAAGACCATGGTATTTAGTTGATGCACCAGGTTTTAGATTTTTCTCTACTGGAATACCATTAGCGGAAGACTGATTTGGCTCTGAGAGAACATTGCTGGAATTAATCTGTGGGCTCAGAGGTTTCTGAGGAGTTAAAAACCCATTCTCAACCATCCATTCATTGGAAGGCACATATGGCCTCAAAGACTCTACAGACCAGACAGAGGCCTCCAGTTGATGTGGAGGACCATGGTATTTAGTTGATGCATCAGTTTTTAGATGTGTGCCTATTGGAATACCATTAGAAGAAGACTGATTCGGCTCTGACAGAACATTGCTGGAATTAATCTGTGGGCTCAGAGGTTTCTGAGGAGTTAAAAACCCATTCTCAACCAGCCACTCATTGGAAGGCACATATGGTCTCAAAGACTCTACAGACCAGATAGAGGCCTCTTGTTGATGTGGAAGACTATGATATTTAGTTGATACATCAGT
This sequence comes from Gobiocypris rarus, assembly GCA_023029165.1. NCBI lineage: Eukaryota > Metazoa > Chordata > Actinopteri > Cypriniformes > Gobionidae > Gobiocypris > Gobiocypris rarus. Next base: position 11,476,515 of record CM040920.1, read on the forward strand.
TTGTAGATTCTTCCTTACACGAACACAATTTGGCTTTGAGACAATGTCACTGGGTTCAATCAGTGGGTTCAAATGTTTCTGAGTGCTTAGAAGACCATTCTTTGTCATGCACTCACTGGACGGCACATATGGTCTCAAAGACTCTACAGACCAGATAGAAGCCTCGAGTTGACAAGGCTGGTGAAGGTTCTGTATGTCAAATGGCAGCCGCAGAATCTTAAATTGAAGACTGGAAGAGTTTCCATCTTCCTTTACCTTTGCCAGAAATTGCATCTCTTTTTTCTTTGCTTTAATGCTTTGGGTAATGACTGATCTACTTGGCTTAGGATACGTTTTAAAAGTTCTACCAGATGGAGGAGTTCTCACCACAGCAACTTCTGCACAAGTAGGGAGACTATGCCTACTGGAGTATCTTAACATCCCAGCTTCAACCTTCTGTTTATCCTTCCTTAATGCTAATGACTGGTAAGAGCACAAGACGACATCCTCTGAAGATTGTAAAGATGCCAAGCTGCACTGCAAAAGGTCAGTTTCGTTATGACTAGAAAGCTCCATGTTCTGAAATATCTTAAGCCCAGAAGGCATTTCACTGCATTTGATTTGCACCCGTTGGGCTTGGATGATTTCACTCTTGTGAACAGAATGGGTGGCATTGCGATTTTGAGTAATCACAGATGTACCTTCAGGGCAAGCTACCGATTTGTTATCTGAGGAGCAGGGTGATGTCGATACTGGACTACCACAGCCAGTACCCCTACCAGATTCAGAACTAGTTTGAGACCTTGCTGCATGTCCATTTGAGTCTACGCTATGAAAAATGGGTTCAGTTTGCACTTCTGTGCTGACCATCACACGTCCACTGGACACACTGTTTTGCAAATGGGAGCGGCGAGACTGGTGGGCAATGGTTGGCGCCACATGGGGAGTCATACGTCTGTAGTCCATTAAGGGCAGTTGGGCCTGAGGAATCATGTATCCAGGAACTTCCAAACATGGAGGTGGTAGTGGCATCATGCCGTAACCTTGAAAACAAAGAACATATTACCTATATGTGGGTTTCCATTAATACTTTTACCAGACTGCCTGGTAGCATGAAAAACTGGATCCTAGTATCCTTAATCAAGGTTCCTCAAGTCACACACTTAAATCATGTAAAGTAAATATCACACTTTATATTATATAAAAAAAAGCAGGTTCCTCATTTGATGTGCTTCAGACAATCCAGAAAATAAGCCATTGTGAAACTTTTAGAAACATCATGTTCCTTGGGTAAAATTAAATAAAGACAAAAAAAATAAATTAATAATATAAAAATGTAAAAAAAATGCTTAACAGTATAATTAAATTGAAATCCATCACTGAAGAAAAGAATAAATAGCAATCCTAATAATATTCAGTAAGCTAAGAAAAGAAACATGCATGCTTTAGAAGATACCTAACCCATGAAATCTACCGTAGGGAACATATGGAGTTGTCATGGACCACTGATATGGTAAGAGAGGCTGGACAGTGGGAACGTAAAAGGGCTGGTTTCGATGGAGCTGCTCATCTGGGTGTAATAGTCTGGAGGTCATAGGAACAGGAAACGGAGGGGCCTGTGCATGTAGTGGTCCACTCAGTACACCTGCCATAACACCAGTGGACTCTTGGGTAACTATAGCCGCAATTCCTGGAGCAGAACACTTCAAGAGAGGGTTTTAGTCATTTGGCCAGAATGGTGTTTACAGTCAAAGACATTTGTTTTTGAACTGAAGCATTTTTGTTTAGAATGAATTTAGCCTGCTTGACCTCTTATTATAGTTCTTTCAAAAGAAAGATTTACGTTTGGTAACACTTTACAATAAGGTTTCATCTAGTAACATTAGTTAATGTATTTACTAACATGAGCTAGCTATGAGCAATACATTTGTACATGTAATACATTACTCTATTTGTAAGCCTTTGTTAACATAGTTCATATAAATCCAGCTGTTCATTGTGTTCATGTTAGTTCACAGCAAATTAACTCATGTTAACAAATGCAACTTTTGATTTTAATAATGTATTAGTAAATTTTAAAATTAACATTAACAAAGATTAATAAATGCTGCAGAAGCACAGTTCATGTTATTTAATGAAACGCCATGGTAAATGTTACCTTTTTTTAGCTTTTACTTATCCATCCACTTATTTATTTATTATTTTTTATTTATTTTTATTTGAGCTTTGCTAGCATTTTATAACAAACAGTGATCAAATGTTTGATAAATTAATGGTTTGTTTAAACTATAACAATTCTAGTTAACCAAAGTATGTGGCTTTATTTATATTTCTCATAGGGCTTACCTTGAAGTTTTCTACAATGAATGAAAGCTTTCTCAGAACAGAAATAATTACAATAAAAGTTAATTCTCAGTTTTCCACAAGTTTAAATCAATAGCGTGTTCTGAACCCAGAGAAAACCACACCCAAATAATTAGACCTATTAATTAGAATGACATGTTAATTAGGATGAAGCAGGAGCTCATTAGGCAGTCCAGCTGACTTGATTAGAAAGGCTGTTGGTTCCAGAAAAGCTGTTTGGTGTTAGTTCAGTCAGCCTATTTATGCAAAACTGCAAACACAAAGATATTTGATGTTGTTTGAGATGCCAAATGCATGATAAGAGAGTATCAGACGTCTTTTGGACGAGAGTAGTTGGCCCCCAAATATTTTTGTTTTGTTTAATAAAGACATTTAATAATGTATTTATATAGCCTATCTATACAAACACACAAACACACACACAGTGATAGTGAAATGAAGCTTTGCGTAGTACTGAAGCTGTATCATAAAATGTTTCAATACTCAAAGCTTTTCAACACTGTGCACACTAGCGACCAGTCAGGGGGGTAACGCATTACAAATACTCGAGAAATCAGATTACTTTTTTAAGTAACTAGTAAAGTAACACATTACTTTAACATTTTTATTAATTTATATGAATCGTTACTTTGTTTTCACATTTATTGACTGACAGCTCTCCTTTCACCATGTTTATACAAATCAGCAGTAAGTGCAGAGGCGTTGTGTGCGCTGTGTAAACATGATGCTTATTGTATTTCTATAGACTCAATGTGAGCATTTATTAATCTCTCTTGCACAAAAAAGATTCAGTATTCCTCAAAACGAATAAGAACAGTGAAATTCAAAAATAGAATACAACGCAAACCTCCAATTATTAAAAATGTTAAATGAAACAAATACATTTTATGCATTTAATCTTTATTGACCAATTGCTGCTGATTTTCGATGATTCAGTTAAAGCATAAGCAATAATTATTTGTAATGACTTTTGTTTTGTTTTTATTAGTGAAGTAAATTTTAAACTTTCTTTTCCTGCATTTTATCCATTCTTCTGCAATCCAGGGAATAGCAGCACAGCTGAAAGGTTTGTTTGAGCTGCATTTCCCTCAGCCTTATTTATAAATTTTGGTGTAAAAGGGCCTTTACATTTTCCCAGAAATATAACTTTTTTGTTATTAAAAAACAAAACAAAAACCAAAGTAACACGAAAGTAATGTAACGTATCCTTAAAAAGTAACACAATTAGTTACGTTTACGTTTACATTTATTGTAATGCATTACTTTTCAAAGTAGCTTTCCGCAACACTGCTACACATATCTTGTGGTCAATAGGTGGAAAATCTGACTTTTGCCAGCAAGAAGAACCAGCCATTTCTTGATTGTTTCATATAATAGTTGGTGCTATGAAAACCGTATAAGGCAATACAAAAATTGTATCTATATAAACAATACACTTTTATGTGTCATTACTTACATAATGTATACATGTGAATACATTTATAAGTCTGGGAATAAAATAAAATAATTGAATTCTATACTGCAGTTTTTAAGGTTTCTGGGTCAATCAACACAAGCAGCCTTATTCACTTAAACTTTTGCCTGAAAGGTGCTCTAAGCGATGTCTCCAAAAACATCACAAAGCATAACAAACAGTGCTCCAGCCAATAGCCGACAAGAATGATTTGGGGGTGGAAATCATTCTTGGTGGCTATTGGCTGGAGCACTGTTTGTTATTCTTCGTGGTCCAGTGTGTTTTGGTTGCAGTTTGTGGACCTTATGCGGACTACAGAGACCGTGTTTTTTTACAGTGTGTTCAGGGAACAGGCAGCTAGCTGTGAGATGTTTGCTGTATGTGACTAAAAAAAAGTTTGGCCTAAAAAATGTGTGACATCGCTTAGAGCACCTTTAAGTACTAAACCCAAGGCTCATGTAGGAATATTGTCACGGCTCGTATGGGGAAATGGAGTGAGGTCTTAAATGCAGGAAGAAGTAGATCTTTATTAAATAACAAAATATAAAACAAACACAAACAAAACAACCATGAGTGAAAACCAAACTTGAAACAAACCAAACACAGGTGCAGGAACGGGTAGCATGGAAACAGGGAACAGAAGACATCCAACATACCAACGATAACGTCAACAAACCAGCACAGAACTGGGGCCTGTACCATGAAGCCGGTTTAGCTGGCTAGCCAGATATGTTTAAGCTTAGTTTGTGCCAATCCTGGGTTTTAGGTACCATTAAAGTGGTTTGGCATTTAGCAGTGTTCATCTCCATAGTAACTTGCGCTCCGCGGCTATTCTGCTCCGGAGCCGGTTATGTTTGGGATAAGAGATCTCAAACTGAATTTGAATCAGCTGTGAGCAAAAAACTAATTTCACAACTTTCACTTGCACTAGTACCCTCTTTCATGGAAAAGTATTTTCTTCTTTGTAAATGCATTTAAATTCTTTATATACTTCAATCTCTTAATCTTCAGCAAAGGAGTTTTGACTCACGTTGGCTCTCTCGCGAGAAATGAGTCACAAATGAGGCTGCTCACCGCTGATGTCACACTTTCATAATGCACACGCTCCACAAACTCAAGATCAAAGCCTGAGTTGACAGAGAAAGCTGTGGCCTGTTGCACAAAGCTGGTTTCAGTTGCAAGTTCAAGATTAGTTTGAGTAAACTCTGGTTTTTCAGGCTCAAGAAGGTGGATTGGTTTTAGCGGTGTTCATCACCATGGTAACTTACACTACACGGCTAACCTGCTCTGGAGCAGAGGCCTGTTGCACAAAGCTAGCTGAACAAACTCTGAGTTTCAGAGTAGGTTTAGAGTTGACAAATCCAGATAAATCCAACCTGGTTTAGATCAAGTTCAATTGTTTCTCAAAGCTTAATTGGTATAAACTTTCTCTGTCAACTCAGGTTTAATTTAGAGTTTGCAATTAACACTGAAGCGCGTGCACCTGAAAGCGTGACACATGCGGCAAACAGCCAATCACAGTGTCCGTTTGATTCACTTCTCTTCTGAAGATTGAGAGATCGTTCTGAAAATTATCATGAAATTAAATGTGTTTAAAGCAGGAATAAACACTTATGCTGCAGCGTCAATTTAAGAAGGCAGCTGAAAGAATATCTGACTATATCAATGCATGATGTTAATCAAAGAAATATGCCTAATAATTATAGGTTCACAAAGAGCTCAAATAAATACACGTTGTTTGAAAGAATTATGAATGCATGTTTTATATTTATATTAATATTTGGCTACTTGTCAATATAATATAATTATATGAATATATTATGTGAATTAAAAGTAATTATAATTCATATATTATAAATATTATAAATTATTTGCACCAAAAGATGAGCAATTTTGTCTCTAAAGTTTTTTCACTATAAACTACTTTAATTTGAGAGATACAGGTGGTGTGAGTTTTACTTGCAGCTGATTGGTCCAGTTTGAGTTTGTGATCTCTAACCCAGAATAAAACCTGCTCCAGAGCAGGTTAGCTGTGTAGTGTAAGTTACCATGGTGATTAACACTGCTAAAAACCAATCCACCTTCTTGAGCCCGAAAAACCAGAGTTTGCTCAAACTAATCTCAAACTTACCTGGGTAGCAACTGAAGCCAGCTTTGTGCAACAGGCCACAGGTTTTATTCTGGGTTTGAGATCGCAAACCCAAACTGGACCAATCAGCTGCAAGTAAAGACGCAATAAAGCCACACCCCCTGTATCTCTCATTCCAAATTTGCAGTTTAAAGTGAAAAAAACGAGACACAATTGCTCATCCTTTGGTGCTAATTATTTATTATATTTATATTATATGAATTATAGTTATTTTTAATGAATATATACTCATTAATAATTATTGTATTGACAAGTAGCCAAATATTAATATAAATTTAAACATGCATTCATAACTCTTTTAAACGTGTATTCATTTGAGCTCTTTGTGAAGCTATAATTATTAGGCATATTTGATTCACATCATGCATTGATATAGTCAGATATTCTTTCAACTGGCTTCTCAAACTTCTGCAGCAGCAGTTTATTCCTGCTTTGTAAATGCATTTAATTTCATGATAATTTTCAAAACGATCTCTCAATCTTCAGAAGAGAAGTAAATTGTGCGATCTCTCTTGTGAGAAGTGAATCAAACGGACACTGTGATTGGCTGTTTGCCGCACGTGTCACGCTTTCAGGTGCACACACTTCAGAGTTAATCGCACACTCTGGATTAAACCTGAGTTGACAGAGAAAGTTTATACCAAGCTTTGAGAAACCATTGAAATTGATCTAAACCAGGTTGGATTTATCTGGATTTGTCAACTCTAAACCTACTCTGAAACTCAGAGTTTGTTCAGCTAGCTTCATGCAACAGGCCTCTGATGATCAGCATCATGGGACCAACAAAGCCTGAATTGATTGGTTTGGTTTTGTCAACTCGAAACTAATCCTATAACCCTGAGTTTGTTAATCTACCATCATGGTACAGGCCCCTGGAGACACAATGAGATAATAAAGGATGACAAATCAGGCAGGAAATAATGGAGATCAGAGGCCTGTTGCATGAAGCTAGCTAAACAAACTCTGAGTTTCAGAGTAGGTTTAGAGTTGACAAATCCAGATAAATCCAACCTGGTTTAGATCAAGTTCAATGGTTTCTCAAAGCTTGGTATAAACTTTCTCTGTCAACTCAAGTTTAATCCAGAGTTTGCAATTCACTCTGAAGCGTGTGCACCTGAAAGGGTGACTGGTGAGGAAAACAGCCAATCACTGTGTCCATTTGATTCACTTCTCTTCTGAAGATTGAGAGATCGTTCTGAAAATTATCATGAAATTAAATGCGTTTAAAGCAGGAATAAACACTTATGCTGCAGCAACAGTTTGAGAAGGCAGCCGAAAGAATAAGTGACTATATTAATGCATGATGTGAATCAAATAAATATTCCAAGTAATTATAGGTACACAAAGAGCTCAAATGAATACACGTTTAAAATAATTATGAATGCATGTTTTATATTTATATTCATATTTGGCTACTTGTCAATATAATATAATAATTATATGAATATATTATATGAATTAAAAGTAATTATAATTCATATAATATAAATATAATCAATAATTTGCACCAAAAGATGAGCAAGTTTTTTTCACTATAAACTGCTTTAACTTAACGAGAGATATATACAGGGGGTGTGAGTTTTACTTGCAGCTGATTGGTCCAGTTTGAGTTTGTGATCTCTAACCAAGAATAAAACCTGCTGGAGAGCAGGTTAGTTGTGTAGTGTAAGTTACCAAGGTGATTAACACTGCTAAAAACGAATCCACCTTTTTGAGCCCAAAACCAGAGTTTGCTCAAACTAATCTCAAACTTACCTGGGTAGCAACTGAAACCAGCTTTGTGCAACAGGCCACAGGTGGGCTAAATGAACCAATAAATAGATAACAAGATGGGTGGGGTTGACAATAGACAGGAGCACACGACGCAGAAAATAACAAAAACACTGCATGTGCTAAACATGACAAGACATGTGACATTTAAATGATCAGGGCAAGTAATTATATTTTTACCCATGTGTCACGTTAGCTTGCAGACAGATGAATAACGTTCAAAACATAGTTTATTCTCAGGTAATTCAAGACAGGCAGACTAGTAAACACAAAGCACTACATAATGGTGATCGGACAGAGAATGAGTGTGAGGGACCAACTTAAATAGCAAACACAAATGAGGATGATGAACAGAACACAGCTGACACATATGAACTAATACTGAGAAGTGAGAAAACTGAACAAAGGAACACATGATGAACATGAAAACAAACTAAAAGTCCATGATAATGAAACTAACAGAACATAATTTGATACATAACGTGGGGCTTTGGAGGAGGACAAGGTGATGGTGACGGTATGCTGGTGTGACTGGACCGAGGCGAGTTCCCGAGGAGAAGGAGGAGCTCACTGTAGTTGTAGGGGTGGAGGATCAGAGCATAGCGCAAGGCTAAGGTGGTGTGACAACTGACCAAGGGGCAGCCGCTGGGATGAGGGAACCCAGTTGAGTCGAGGGCCCGAGGGGGAAGAAGCCAGGGAACAGCCGCCAGACAATCAGAGGCTGGACTGGAGGCACAAATAAAAAACTATATTTTTCAAATATATTTCAAAATAAATCTAATTATTAAACTAAATTAACCATATAGACCAAATTACTTATCTAATTACTGATCTAAAGCCCACATTGTTACTGTATGATAATCAAAATATATTCTGTTGCATTATTTTTCTGTTTAACACTGTGAAGCTACTTTGAAACAATCTGCATTGTTAAAAGTGCTATATAAATAAAGTTGACTTGACATGCGCTTCAGACCATGCACTCAGATCGTTAAAATAGGGCCCGTTTAAATAGACGTCTGTTGGCAAAGGCTATTTACACAAACTCCACCCCCCAATGTCTGGTTGATTAAAAACGTTGGCTGTAAGGAGTGGCGCAGGCTTTAAGAAATATGGCACGTGAAAGTAATTTTTAAACGTGATCGACCCGAGTTCTAATCTGCCTTTTGCCAAACTCGCTCTTCCCTCTTTTTCCATCACATGTCAGATCAGAAATGCATTAATTTTCAAAAAAAAAATTAGGAAAATATTTGAAAAGTGAAAATAAAATGAAAATGATCAAAACATATTTGCACAGTCTAATCTAAAGGCCTTGGTGATGTTAAGTTGTGAAGATCTTGAGTTTTCCCTGAAGGGCATGTCCATGGTGGCCTGACAAAGTTCAATGTTCCGCCATGAAACAGGAAGCTGTTGGAACTCGAGCATACAATGTCCGATCTGCCCCAAACTTCACATGTTTTTTTAGAGTCCTGACCTGAACACATCTACATGCCAATAATCAGTTACAGTCATAGTGCCACCTGTAGGCAACAGGAAATGCCTTGTTTTACATTGTGATTAACTCCTCATTGAGATTTAACCAGAACAACATCATATTTGGTCAGTCTAATATTAAGGCCTTGCTGATGTTAAATTGTGAAGATCGTGAGTTTTGCCTGAAGGGCGTGTCCGTGGCAGCCTGACAAATTCTGATGTTTTGCCATGACACAGGAAGCTGTTGTAAGTCAGGCATACAATGTCCGATCTGCCCCAAACTTCACATGTTTGATAAGAGTCCTGGCCTGAAGACATCTGCATATGAGTTTCAGAATTAGGCATGGCAAAATGGCTCGATAGCGCCACCTAAAACATTTCAATGAAGTGCCCCTCCCGCTAAATTTCACATACAAGTATGAAATTTGGTAGACACATTTCATAGGCCAGTACCAACAAAAAAGTCTCCTGGTACGAAATCTGAAAACCAACAGGAAGTGAGTTATTTTGAATTTTCTTTGCAAAATTGTTGCAAATTTCGCCATTTCAGATGTCGTACTTTAACAAACTCATCCTAGAGATTTAATCAGATCAAAATCATATTTGGTCAGTCTAATCTAAAGGCCTTGGTGATGTTAAATTGCGAAGATCTTGAGTTTTGCCTGAATTGCGTGTCCGTGGCGTCCTCACAAATTTCGTTGTTTCGCCATGAAACAGGCAGTTGTTGTAACTCGGGCATACAATGTCCGATCTGCCCCAAACTTCACATGTTTTATAAGAGCCCTGACCTGAACACATCCACATGCCAATATTCAGTTACAGTCATAGCGCCACCTGTGGGCATCAGGAAATAGCATGTTTTACACTGTAATTAACTCCTCATTGAGATTTAATCAGAACAACACAATGTTTGGTCAGTCTAATCTTGCTGATGTTAAATTGTGAAGATCTTCAGTTTCTGTATTTATTTTTTTTTACCTGTAAAGCTGCTTTAAAACAAACTGTATTTTACAAAGCACTATAAATAAAGCTGACTTGACTTGACTGAGCTCTCCTAACCTGAAATTGTTTTAGTTTTACATCTGTACAAAGACACAAAATCACAGTGCAGGCAACAAGTTATTTGGTAACACTTTACAATAAGGTCTCATTTTGGGTCTCATTTTGTGCGTGTAAACCTCACTCCCCTGATCTCAAGAGGTGATCGACTGATGCTATATATATTTATTCTGGTCATATGACATTCTGGTCATTTACATGAAATCAAGCAACGGTGTATAGCTGGTTGATGCTGCCTGCAAGAAAGAGGGATGACTGAGTCAAACACCTTAACACTAAACACCTCATACATGTTATTGCTTAACACTGTAGATGAGATGCTCAACATGGACCCTCAACCGAACTTTGAGTCTCCATTACCTTATCACCAGACATCTGTTCACTCTCAGGTCTAAAAACTTTGCAAGGCACACATGCATCAAGAAGAAAGCCTTTCTCGACCATAACTGCCATTCTAGATTTTAGCAACTACACAACCCCAGACTGCTTCAAAAGCTTATTGTTACTGACAACCTGCATATGACAAAAAGGTGACTGCTTATGGTGACAAGCCGATTAACTCCTTTAAGGTGTAGTGGGACTGTAAGTGGAGAAGACGAGAGGATGGTGTTTGGCAACACAGCTCTGTCAATCACCCCTTATGTGTCTGGGTAATCCAGGAACTCCTTGGGTAGATGAACCTTTACTGCCTCCTCAGACATCCAGATGTGGACTGACACAAGAACAGTGTTGGCCAGTTTGTAATAATTCAGCTCACTGTGGACTGATGGATGTTAAAACTGTGGGCCAGATCTTACTGTGTTAGACCAACTGAGAAGTTGACCATGAAGAGGAAAAACTCAATGGGCTACAGGGACTAACCCTGTAAAAATAACAAGGTTTTTTAGTGAATGTGTAGGCTTCCACTGAAAATGTAATACTAAGTTTTATTCTCATATTTCTTTATTTACCCATGCACTGCAGCTGCCAGTTGTTCCAGATTCACTACACACTCTGATGATCACAAAAAAAATCATGTTGTGGGATACAGAAGGCGTCTGTAAGTTACGAACCTAAATTGTTGGAAAGGTCTAAGACTTTTTTGAAGTGATATTGTGACAGAAATGTATTTAACGGGTTTGTTTGCCCATATAATCTTAAAATATTAGCTTATTTGGCTTGCTGTCCACTGATGAAGGGCTCGATGAAGCAGCTTCAACTCAAGCTTTGATATATCCCCACAGTGACTAAATATAGGATATGATATAGGGAAAGGTACTTAAGATGAAGGTGGAGTTTGGGGAAGTTTTGGGATGCTAGAACAGCTGAGACTGAGGAGAGGTAAGCAGCTGCTTCTGGCTGTTGGCTGTAGATTGGAAGATTAGATGAGTTCGCTCCTCCCTAAATTACATTTAGAAACACTAATTAGTTACAGGAGAACGCTTAAAATAATCTATGGAATAGGTGTCATCCGGTGGCAATTTTTTGTTATTACGCTTAAATTAATTCTCACAGGAACTTTTAAAATTTAGAACACAACTTGGTTAGATATATGACTTTGATTTTATAGCACTTTTAGAGTAAACATTATTTGGTAAAATATACATTTTGTATAAAATAAAAAAGTTAAGTACAGTAGGCTACATTTGCTCTCTTGCTCCCTCTCTCTCTCTCTCTCTCTCTCTCTCTCTCTCTCTCTCTCTCTCTCTCTCTATATATATATATATATATATAGATATAGTGAATATATATATATATATATATATATATATATATATATAGTGAAAGGTCTCCCGAGCTCTTGTCAGCGTCGCCCTGGAAACAAATAAGGATCACCTGCAAGCACTCAGCACGGGCCGGACCATCACAGCTGCAGGCGATCAACACTCACTATAAAGCACAGCACCACGGGACTCCAGTTTAAGCTACACACTCCACAAGCCAGATGCTAATCCTTCTCTCTCTCTCCCAGACACCAGCCTGTGACACTCCGGCCACACCGTCTCACTGACGTCACCGCGAGTCACACTGCACCAGAGGAAGAAAGGAAACACAGCGCACCTACCCTTCACTCTCACAACGTTTGTTCACCTCTTCACAATAAATCCACCCTCCGGGGGATCTTCACTGAATTCTGTGTTGTGTGATTCTTCACCCTGCCACAGTGGTGGAGAATGCGGGCAAGAGCGTGAAGAATCACCAACCGTTCCCAAACTTTTATGTTGTTTTTTTCCCCCGCACAGTCCACTCACGGGAACCCGGGAAAAAGGGCGGCGCTTCTCCCCATCATGGAAGACCTGCTCAAATGCCTGGCTGAAGTGAGTGTGCGACAGCAAAAAATCGCCGAACACGATCGTAGCGAGTGGGCGCGGCTGCTGGGACCCCTGTTGACGGGTGAAGCTCATTAAGCTTATTTTTCCCTTCACGTTGAGAGTGCTGACTTATGAGGTATTAAAGAAAGAAATCCTTGAACGCCTCGGGCTGTCCGCCATCTCGGCGGCCCAGTTGTTCCACGAGTGGGAGTTTAAACCACAACGCCCAGCCCGCGCCCAGCCCGCGCCCAGCCGACGGACCGACGCCCACGGAGGAACCATCCAGCGCATCCGGGACCGTTTTCACTGGACGGGTTTTGGAGATGTGAAGCGGTTTTGTCAAGCCTGTCCGACCTACCAGCAAACCGCACCACGAGCCTCTCCCCCCAGTCCACTCATTCCACTTCCAATTATCGGGGTATCTTTTGAGCGGATTGGAATGGACCTGGTGGGGCTGTTGCCTAAGTCTGCCTGAGGACATGAACACTGTGTCACCCAGTATCCAGAGGCACTTCGCCTTTGAAAGGCAACGGCAAAGAACATCGCCAAGGAACTTTTCCTCCTCTGCACCCGAGTCGGCATCCCAGCGGAGATACTGATGGACCAAGGGGCTCCCTTCATGTCCCGGCTAATGGCTGACCTCTGCCGGCTGCTGCAGGTAAAACAGCTCTGGACCACAGTATACCATCCGCAGACGGATGGCCTTGTAGAGCGGTTTAACCAGACCCTAAAGCAGATGCGGGTTGCAGCCGACGACAGGAAAGACTGGGATCTAATGCTCCCCTACGTCCTGTTTGGAGTCCGAGAAATCCCCCAAGCCTCTACCGGTTTCACCCCTTTTGAGCTGCTCTTCGGCCGTCAACCAAGGGGCCTCCTGGATGTAACCCATGAGGCCTGGGAGCAGCAGCAGCCGGCACCTCTCCGTTCTGCCATCGAGCATGTGAGGGGAAATGCGTGAGCGGATCGAAAGGGCCATGCCATTAGTCCAGGAACACCTCACCTCACGTTGAACAGACCCAACAGCAGCTGTACAACCGGGCGGCGCAGCCACGAGAGTTCCAGCCGGGTGACACAGTCATGCTGCTGGTCCCCACCTCCGCATGTAAGTTCCTCGCGACCTGGCAAGGTCCATTCACTGTCGTGGAGCGAGTGGGTCCGGTCAATTACCGATTGCGCCAGCCGGGGAAGCGGCGTGAAGGACAGTTGTACCATATCAACCTGTTGAAAAGGTGGGTGGGGACCCGGGACCAGCTCGCAGCTCTGGCCTCTGTTGAAGCCCGGTGGTGGACATCAGGGAACAGCTGTCCGCCACCCAGAAGACGGAGCCATCTGGTCCGTCAGGTCTCTGTGTTCTCCACATGTCCCGGGCAGACCAACGGCATTCAGCACAACATCGGCACGCCACCCGGACTCATTGTGAGACAGCGGTCCTATCGGGTCCCCGAGGCTCAGAGACAGGCCATTGAGGAGGAGATCTGTGAGATGATCAAGTTAGGGGTAATCGAACCATCGTGCAGCGCCTGGTCCAGCCCCATCGTCATGGTTCCGAAGCCGGATGGCACCCTCCGCTTCTGCAATGACTTCCGCCGGCTCAACGAGGTCTCGGAGTTCGATGGCTACCCAATGCCCCGTGTAGATGAGCTGCTGGAACGGTTGGGGAGGGCCCGGTACATCTCGACACTTTACCTCACCAAAGGATACTGCCAAGTTCCCCTGACAAGCTCCGCCAAGGAGAAAACGGCATTCTCTACTCCCAGTGGGCACTGGTAATACCGGACCCTCCCCTTCGGCCTGCACAGGGCCCTCGAAACGTTCCAAATGATGATGGACATCCTCCTTCATCCCCACCAGGCGTATGCGGCAGCCTACCTCGACGTGGTCATCCACTCCGAGACCTGGCAGGACCACCTGGAGCGGCTGCGGAGGGTGCTCCTGGAACTCCGGCGGGCTGGACTGACCGCCAACCCCCGGAAATGCCATCTCGCCCTCGCCGAGGCTCAGTACCTGGGTTTCCGGGTGGGTAGAGGGCTGATCCAACCCCAGAAGAAGAAGGTCGATGCCATCCTGTCAGCGCCCCGCCAGGAGACCAAGACCCAGGTACGAGCCTTTTTGGGGTTGGCGGGTTATTATCGCTGCTTTATCCCTAACTTCTCCACCTTAGCACCTCCCCTGACAGACCTGACCAGGAAGGGGTAGTCGGAGAAGGTGAAATGGGACAGCACCTTGGATGGGACCTTCTGGGACATTAAGACCGTCGTGACCACGGAGCCGGTCTTGAGGGCCCCTGACTTCAACTGGCCCTTCCTGCTGCAAACGGATGCCGTGGAAACACAGGCCTGGGGGCGGTCCTCTCCCAGATCCAGGAGGGTGAGAAGCACCCCGTCACCTACATCAGCCATAAGCTGACCCCAGCCGAAACCAGGTATGCGGCGGTGGAGAAGGAAGCCCTGGCTATAAAGTAGGCAGTCCTGGAGCTCCGCTACTACCTGCTGGGACGTCGCTTCACTCTAATGACGGATCAGCAGCCTGTGACACTCCGGCCACACCATCTCACTGACATCACCCTGAACCAGAGGAAGAAAGGAAACACAGCGCACCTACCCTTCACTCTCACAACGTTTGTTCACCTGTTCACAATAAATCCACCCTCCAGGGGTTCTTCACTGAATTCTGTGTTGTGTGATTCTTCACCCTGCCTATGTATATATATATATATATATATATATATATATATATATATATATATATATATATATATATATATATATATATATATATATATATATATATATATACTCACCTAAAGGATTATTAGGAACACCACACTAATACTGTGTTTGACCCCCTTTCGTCTTCAGAACTGCCTTAATTCTACGTGGCATTGATTCAACAAGATGCTGAAAGCATTCTTTAGAAATGTTGGCCCATAGTGATAGGATAGCATCTTGCAGTTGATGGAGATTTGTGGTATGCACATCCAGGGCACGAAGCTCCCGTTCCACCACATCCCAAAGATGCTCTATTGGGTTGAGTAGCCATCAGAGGATGGGTACATGGTGGTCATAAAGGGATGGACATGGTCAGAAACAAAGCTCAGGTAGGCTGTGGCAATTAAAACGATGCCCAATTGGCACTAAGGGGCCTAAAGTGTGCCAAGAAAACATCCCCCACACCATTACACCACCAGCAGCCGGCACAGTGGTAACAAGGCATAATGGATCCATGTTCTCATTCTGTTTACGCCAAATTCTGACTCTACGATCTGAATGTCTCAACAGAAATCAAGACTCATCAGACCAGGCAACATTTTCCAGTCTTCAACTGTCCAATTTTGGTGAGCTTGTGCAAATTGTAGCCTCTTTTTCCTATTTGTAGTGGAGATGAGTGGTACCCGGTGGGATCTTCTGCTGTTGTAGCCCATCAGCCTCAAGGTTGTGCATGTTGTGGCTTCACAAATGCTTTGCTGCATACCTCGGTTGTAACGAGTGGTTATTTCAGTCAAAGTTGCTCTTCTATCAGCTTGAATCAGTCGGCCCTCTAGCATCAACAAGGCCCACAGGACTGCCCTGGATGTTTTTCCCTTTTCACACCATTCTTTGTAAACCCTAGAAATGGTTGTGCGTGAAAATCCCAGTAACTGAGCAGATTGTGAAATACTCAGACCGGCCCGTCTGGCACCAACAACCATGCCACGCTCAAAATTGCTTAAATCACCTTTCTTTCCCATTCTGACATTCAGTTTGGAGTTCAGGAGATTGTCTTGACCAGGACCACACCCCTAAATGCATTGAAGCAACAGCCATGTGATTGGTTGATTAGAATTGCATTAATGAGCAATTGAACAGGTGTTCCTAATAATTCTTTAGGTGAGTGTTTATATATATAACTGTGTGTGTGTGTGTGTGTTCTTTTGGCTATTTTGTTATAGGCTATATGCCTGGCTTTAAAAACCTCTACTAGCCTACATAAAACCCGTATTACATGTAAACATGTCCTGCGTTGACGTAACTCCGGTTCACTAGGAGGCGCCAAAGACTAAACCCTGGCGATGGCCAATGGGAGTAGAGAATCAAGATGGTGCTGCCAGATAACCATAGACAGTAAAAGAACCTGCTCCGTTGCCATAGATACTGATTTTATCAGCATAAACAAACGCAATTTTTCACATTATACAGTTAAGATGGTATGTTTTTTTGTAATATTTTATAGTGGTTTAAAACATTTAACCGTTGTTATGTGGTTTAATTCGTTATATATGCCCGTTGAGGTTCCTGTGCTGTAAATACAAGTTTGATTACAATTTGTAATGTCATATAGTATTTTCATTTAAAAATACTTGACCACTGTTGTTTTTAAACAATACACTGATGCAGAATCTGTCATTTAAAAATATTATTTATTTTAAATTAGAGTATCTTTTCAAAGTTAGCAAGTGCACTTTTAATGTGTAAGATCCCTCTTTCTTTTTAACTAAAAAGTACTTTTTATAAACTAATTCTTAATACGTTGTTCAAATATTGCAAAGAATGCATTACTTTTGGTCTTTTGCATTTTTTTGTTCGTTTCAAAGACAAAAGACAATATTCAAGCATAAACTTGCCATTTTCATAAACAGAAAATAAGTTACTATAGTATATACATTGTTGAGAAAAATGTTTAGTAAACAATTGAGTATTATAAAAATAGTTACATTTTATAAAAAACTTTTGTTAAAATGTCCCTTACATTTTACATAATTTAGAGAAATGCTGCATTTACGTTTTATATATATATATATATATATATATATATATATATATATATATATATATATATATATATATATATATATATATATATATATATATATATATATATATATATATGTGTGTGTGTGTGTGTTTATTTCAAATGTATAAATAAAGTATATTTAAAGGAATATGTGTTATTTGATATCATGTTCTCTCCATTACTCAATGATCTGTGAGCGACCAGCATCTGGTGGTTTAATTACAATGAGGTACAAAGTCACAAGGCACTTCCTGTAAATCAAATCTATTTAAACACACTTACTGTTCCTGGCTTTTACTTTCCTGCATTTTTACATTACCTGCTATGTGCTTTGAGTTAAAAAGTCACCAAAATGCTGAAATGTAAACATTCATTTCAGATTTTTTTTAAAATTTCAGATCTGCTTTTACTGGCTGAATGAACACCCAGAATAAACTAAATGGAGCTCTGATGCCAGGGTGGATGAAATGGGGAGCTCTGATACCCGGACAGCTGTGGCAGGAACATCTGGGACAGCCATGACATGAACCCCTGCAACTGGGGCAGACGAGACCAGGCATGGCAGGAACCATCACAGGAAGCTTGGAGACCAGGAGACCTCCCTGAGATGAGGATATCTGGGATTGACCAACAACGGGAGCTTTTGGAGATCCAGTGGCAGGAATAACTGGGGCAGCCAAAACTGGCAGTATAGCTACTGGCATCAGCTCTGAAGCAGCCATGACAAGGAACCTGGGCTGGCAGTGGCAGGAACTTCTGAGTGACCGGACTGAGCAGACATGAGCTGGCCATCGCAGAAATCTTTCAAGTGGCCATAGAAGGAATCTCTGAGGTTTAGGAGGAAGAGAAAGACAGTACTGGAGCAGCCATAGTGGAAACCCTCCAACTGTAGCATCAAGGTGGTTGAGAAGGGAGCTCTGACATTGTGGCTCTGACAACTCTGGCATTTAGACAGCTGTTGCAGGAACCTCAGGAATGGAAAAACAAAAAGGGGCAACCAAAAGAAGTATGTACATATCCCTCCGGGGTGTTCACAAATACTGCTCCCTCAAGCCAAGGCGCAAGATGCTACATAAGGCTTGCTTTCCCCGCAAGATGCAAAGGTGAGAGGAGGGATGGCCAGAGGTGGACAAAGTACACAACTCCATTACTTGAGTAAAAGTAAAAGTACTACTGGTCAAATATTACTCCGTTACAAGTGAAAGTTCTAAAATTAGATTAGATAGATAGTAAAAGTACAGAAGTATTTGTTTTTAAAAGTACTTAAGTATCAAAAGTAAATTTCATTTTTTCATGTCAATGTATTATTTTATTATTGTTGTATAAATGCTCATGGTGGTTTAAACTAGTCAGTGATGCTCCATCCGACATGCTAGCATACGACTACCTTAAACTTATTTCAGTACTTGTATAAAAGTTATAAAGCTCTTTACAAAGCTGCTGTTGCACGGACCCTATACACTGATACACATCTGATATTCTCCCAACTGTTTACTCTTCTGTTTCGCCCAGACGTTTACATTTTTTTTTACATTTTGAGACATGCATCAAGTGTATGCCAACTAAACTAATCTTTTCAGAAAACTGAAACATTCTTTCTAAGTATGGCCTTGGATGCACACGCTGTGCAGAGGAACTGTATTCTTCCATTTTGCTATAAACTGATCAGTGTTCAAAATGTTGGGGGAAATTTCACATGACCCTACAAGAGTGATTACTGATAGGATGTCTGCAAAAAAACAAAAACAAAAAAACTTTTAAAGAAGAAAAAAATCATCCACTGACTTTCAAAGCCTCTACAGAAAAGACTTTCGACTTTGAGGACCTTGATAGAAATGTAGTGGAGTAAAAAGTAAGATATTTGTCTTTCCAATGTAGTGAAGTTAGAGTGAAAGTTTCCCCAAAAAATAATACTCCAGTAAAATACAGATACTCAAAAAGTGTACTTAAGTACAGTGCTCAAGTAAATTTACTTAGTTACTGTCCACCTATGCGCAAGACGCCAAGCTGCACGAGAGACGCCAACTGGTGCGGCCTTATGTGACGACCTGAGGCAAAACAGAAAAAAAGAACCGTTTTGACTTGGCAAATTCCTCCTATTTTGCCGATATTAGGTTCACTACCTTAAACGAGTTGTGGGATAGGATTAGCCTCAGACCAAGTCGCCGGCTTGAACAGATGACGGGATGTCTGATCATTACCTTAAACTTTACATCGGCTCTATTTGATCATGTTAAGATGTTTTGTATGATTGAGAATTATTAATACTAGATCTCACCTATTGACAGGCCGGGTTTACATATGGAATTTCGATGGTATGATATTATTCTATTTGTCCTTAAGACAAACATGTTCAAACATATTTTTTAGTATACATTTTTAACATTCATAGAGGGCCAGTCTGGGTTGGGGACAAGCATAAAACTGCAAAATCTGCTAATAAACAGCCTTGCAAAAGCATTTTTTTAAAAGAAAACAGGGGCAAGATTTGGTGGTTACTAGGATGTTAAAGCATGAACTTCATGATGACAATGTATTTGTTTGTTTATTTATTTACAAAAAAAGCCTAAGGACACAAAAGTGCCTGTAGTTGGAGAATCACCCATATACACATATGCATTGTGGTGTTTTCGATGTTTTGCCTCTTTTTAATATACATAATACAATTTTTAAAACATTACATTTTTCTTATATCATAGTCAACAAAAACATGCTTTTTTGAATTGTGAATTTTATTATTAATAGGAGTTGTTGCTGTTAATATTTTTGACTGGTTTAAAATGAACAATAATTATATCTGATAGGCTATAAAAGACTAATGAAGGCGTATGACTCGTTTTGTTAACTTCTTGTTCTCTATAAGCAGTGAAATATTCCTATGTGTGGCCAAACTTCCAGAGCCGGTGTATATGGCACGTTTCTCCAGGCCAATATGTTCAGATTTTATCGTGTGCACTTTGTGGTTTATTGCTGTAAAGCTTTTCTTTAGCATATTAAATAGTTTTTACTGTGTGAGGGAAAAATTATATTTTTGCAAACTGTACATTCAAACCCACATTTAAAGGGTATAGGTACTTTAAAAACGTTTAGCTGGCTTCTTCCCTCCGTGGTGTCATGATTCATATTTCAAATTTTATTTTAACTATTTTATAATCAAAACCTTTTCTAATCTTTACAAAACACATTGAATATGCTGAAGATAACACAGCGTGCCCCTCCAGTCAGCAATAACAGGGAACTGCGGAAGAAGGAAACTATAATTGACGTTCTCTTTTTCTTTTCTTTTTTGTTCTCACCAAAATTGGACAATAGAAGATTGTAAAACCATTCAGACAATTCAAAGGTAACATGCACGTCAATGGTATATTAGATTTAATAGCCAGTGTATCATTTATAATATTGCTCGAACTGTAAGACGTCATAGATAGACAACGTTTATAGCATAATCATTTCATCCTGCGGGCCAGGCGGAAGAAGCTTGTCCCCGCCCCCTTTGGTGTCACGTTTGTCGCTGGTTTCTATTCTACCGGTTTAATTCTCGGGCTGCTAGCATGCAGCTAGCTTTCCTGATCGAAGCAACTTCTTAAATTAGGCTTCCGTAGCTCACGCGGTGTCTAAAGGCCCGATTAAGTCACTTCATCGTTGCATACAGAGTGTAACGTTACATTTTTTAACGTTAAATGCTCGAGCGGTCGTCGATACGTTAATATCGATCTGGTTAATTGCAGGAAATTATAGCTGTTTGTAGCTAGATTTGCTAATGCAGATATATTTAGCAGCATATTGCTATAGCACTGATCAGTTTGTGTAATATGCGCTTGATTTCATGATCAGGGCGTCAGTGTGTTAGTTGTAGGCACATAAAGCATCGGGTTTCGATCCGGGAAGGACAGCATTTCTATAAGCCTGCTGTCTGTGAAAAAGCTTCGTCTTTGTGTGTTGTGGGTTCGACAGAAATGCGCAGCAGCCGGAGTTCCGAGAAGCACATCGGAGGTAAGGTGACCTCTAGCAGGCCTGTTTAACAGCATAGTGTGGTTATTATGATCTGGATAACGGCGTCCTTGCTCTCCTCCAGATGTGATCAAATTTTTACTGAAGCTAAAACCCTAGCGTTTTTGCGTACCACAGAAAGATGGCTTGAACCACACTATAATCGGAGAGATCACCATGATGATGCCGTAGCACGTTCTTTACTTAAGAAGAAATTAAGATAATATAATCTTAACTGTACTTTATATGTATATTGTTTCTAAGTTGGTGTGTGTATATATATATATATATATATATATATATATATATATATATATATATATATATATATATATATAATGTGAGGAAACTAAGAAATGTGGGTGTAATGAGTTCATGATATTACTGATCTGAACTATTGAAAAAAAGGCATACGATTAAGATGCATTGCGATTTTTCTAGGCTATAAAATATTTTATATTTACGTTTGATGCAGTTGTCGTTAACGATACCTGAGTGACTGTGAACTTTTTTACTGGCCAAAATATAGTTGTTGGCTATATGTAAATGACCACTGTACACACTCAAATCAAGTCTACATGAAATGTATAACATGACAAGTCATCAAATATGAACATTTATTGCTGATAAGGTTGTGTGAACTGTGAAGCTCCTTAATCTAGACTGAGAAACACTAACAGTTTCTTGTCTGAAGAAATACGATTTTTGGTGTAAATATAATTGATTCTCAAGCAATATTCTCATCAGTGTTCTATAAGCTATGACATATTTACATCTAGCATATTTTGTGTTTGAGCCCATATAGTAGTCTAGTGAAATACACATCCATATTTTCATGTGTTGAAATATCAAAAATCTAAAAGGTGTGCATCATACCTGACACCTATATGAGTGGGGGGAGGGGACGGTTTACCTCTGTCATTGTGTCCTCTTACCTGTGCTTCATTAACAAATCCCTTTTTATATTTCCGGGTTTATCAGAACAGAAGCGGGAGTCATCATAGTTGGTTAAACTTCTATAGTGGTGAATGAGAGACTACATATATTTTCCCATTTGCTTAAATGGCAAAAGAAAAACTCCACAACAGTGTTTTCACAACTTTCAAAAAGAGGAAAAAATAGAGCTTGATAACAGCAGTTAGAAAAGAGAAAGATGTCAATTTTACTGTCATCCACAGCCACTTTATTAGAAACACCCTCACAACAGCATTAGCTAGTAATTTGATGGTCATTTAAGACAAAGTTTAGTGTTAAACATAAAAAAATGTAATTATAAAAAACTTTGCAGTTACGATGCTGATGACTTTGTCGTCACAGTCTGTGAAAAGTGTCCATTCACACGGATCGACTGCTACGCCGTACACAGAGTACATGTTGTGTTTTAGCGTCTGGTGGCACAGAAAGAGAAGCTTAAAAAAGCTAATACATTTAGACAGCCATAAAGTACTGTCATTTTTACTTTTTTAAAATATTATTATTCTTATTAATTACTTAATTAAAAACTAATATATATTTTTTAGGTGATTTTAATCAGGTTTTCCTTCTTTTTTTGTCTTTAGCTGTCTAATTTGCCCTTATTTTTCACATTGCAGGTGCTCTGATGTAGACGTCTCCCTCTACCTCACACTTTCTCATCTCTCAATCCCAACATCCTCCTAGACAGCTGAACACCGCGGAGTGCTGTAAAAGTTGTGACTCAGCATGGTAGAGGAATAACCTTAATTTCAAAGTATTCTTGGAACAGGCCATTGCAGAAAGGAACTTTTACGCTTTGACATCAGAAAGCTGGTTGAAAACTCATGGGATACGAAAATGTCGGAGGTTGGAGAGCGTCGGCCAGTCAACAAAGATTATGCGGTTTCTGTGCTGGAACAGCTGAAGTTTTTCTACGAGCAGAAGTTGTTGACTGACATCACTTTACTAGTGGAGGAGAATGAGTTCCCCTGTCATAAGATGGTGCTGGCCACCTGCAGCTCTTATTTCAGGTGGGTAGAGCAGGTGTTTGTGAAAACATGAACATTTAACTGATTGTTCTATCAACCATTTAAAAAAATAAAGTTTTAGAATTTTTGCGTATATGTATAAAATTATTTAAAAAATTTAAAGGTCTTTTAAATTCTGCCATTTTTATTAAAGATGCTATTTCACAATTTTGAGTTTTCTGCATCACAGAAATCACAGGTTCCTGTTGGTCTAAATACAAAAACAAAGACAGCATTATAATCAGGGAAATATTCCAGAAAACAAGGTTAATTTACCATCACACATACCCTGAACTCCCGGTTGATTAACCCAAACCTTGCTTACTCAAGGTATGCCAAAAACGTGTCCGTGAGTAAGTTCAGACAACATTGGCTGTGTTCCACTCCACTTTTAGACACGTGCTTGCAGCTTCCCTAAGCACGCCAAATTGCAACACAATTGTGACTTCACCGCATATCGCGTTTAATTTAACTCAACAAACACGAAAACTATGATTAATAATTTTTTTAAATTTTAAAACAACGCAATGCTGCATTAAACAATTTTGTTAATTGAAAAAATAATAAATCAACTCCATAGTGGATTTCAAGTGAAAAAGTGCTTAGGACCCTTCAATTCAGCCCATTGCAAAGGTTCCACCAGTAGGGAACTCATGCAATGTAAGCAATAATGCACACCCGAGTGAACGAGACAGAGGGATTGTAGTGAGTAGGGCTGTAATCAACCAAAGAAAATCTTGGTCGACTGAAGTCCTGAAATTTTCGACTAAAAATCGACTTAAAATTACGTTATGAAAACCTGTTTAAATTAATTAGCGTCACACAGTGCAGAGTACTTGGTAGCCTTGATTAAAAAAATTAGTAATAAAGTGCCCAAATCCAAGAAATAATACTAGAAATAAATTTGCAGTTTGCACAATAATAAAAGGGAACCATAAAAGTAGGCTACAACATTACAGCCAAATTTTAAACGAAACAAAATAGTGCATATAAGGTAGGCGCACTCAGAACAAGTACACAAATAAATCAAATGCTCAAATCCACAAGTATTTCAAATAAATGTGCAAAATACAGTTATAAAATTGTATTAATGTCCAAAACTAAATAATGTAAAATAAATAATATACAGCAAAGTAGCCTACTTCAATCTGTCTCTCTTCTCCAGTGGGTTGGGCTAATCCAAAATAAGTTTTTTACTTGTGAAACAGGGGTGCTCTGAAAACACCCCATTAGCAATTAGTGCTTTCCACCTGATGAAATGAACGCGGCAAAAAAGGATTAGGGTTAGGGTGAAATCAGAATTTTGGTTGAAATGGTTGAAATGTAGGTGTCCCCAAATGAGCAAGCCAAAATCCAAAGGCAATGGTGGCAAGGAACCAAAACTCCTTCAGGGCCAGAATGTTTAAGATGCATGACTCTTCAGAAAAGATTAAGATGCATAACTCACTTAGTGCACATCGCCACCTATTTGGTTGTTGTGCAATATTTTTTTTCAATCTTTTCGTTTAATAAGTAATCTTTAATCACTGAGAATAAGTATTATATATTGTTTGTTTAATGCTAATTAATTGAATACAGATCAATGTGTGAGATGACAATAAAATAAATATATTTAAATTTAATTAACATTCAAAACTTACCTTGTTATAATAATGCTTACCAATTAATATAATATTGTATATTATATAACTGTAACTATAACAAATTTAGTTATATTATTATAACTATATTAATTATATAACACGCTTCTGAAAGAGAACCTGCTCTGGAGCATGCAAACATGCACAAACTACGATGGAAACACTTTTACTGAATACATTTTTTGATACGCATCAAAAAAGTATTATGACTTTGCACAATGAGATGGCATAACTGGACTAACCAGCGGAAATGTGCACTGGACTGCACAGCATTTGAAATCTTGTTTGGGTAATTCTGAAATGCCTGATCCAAAGTCTGTCATCAAAGTTGTTCGATATAATGGCCTCCGAGAACTTGCTCAACTGCGTTCCCAAACAGCAGGCATTCACCTCTGAATGCAAATTACATGAATTTATTATTTTTGGGAAAAAACCCCACTGTGACTTCACCAACTACAGCAACTTACATTTTTCTTAGTGATATTTGGTGCCACTTTATCAGGAAGTGACAATTTTGACAATTTTTCATTTCTGGATGCCGGAAACGGTGCTTTATTTGCAAATGATTTTTGCGATATTTAGATTTTTAGGGATGCACCTGAAATTTTGCCCACCAAAAATACTGGAAATACTTAAATTTGGTCATACAGATAAAAGTAATACATCATTCCAAACTCTAAAGTTGTATGTGTATAACAAAACATTGTGCTTTTGTAAAATAAAGAAAACTAACTGGATGTGCTTTCTGCTGTGTCAGTCTTCCTGAACTGCAGTACATCTCATTAATGAACCGAAACTCAGCGAATAGGCTACTTGCCTCACAGACATGAGAAATATATCTATAGAAAGCTTGAAATGTTTATTACTATTACGAAAACAAACCCTCTCTCTGATTGTTATCCGTATGAAAGGTACATTTCTTTCTAAAGGAGTGTTCACAATACTTTGGAGATGGCGAGTCAGCATCGCCAACTTAATCTTCATACATAATCCTTACTTTTGCCGGTGTTTTGCTGCAAGCTTTGTGTGCGCTTGAGTGCAGAATAGGCTTATATTCCTCCCCCTGTATATTTAAGTAATTAAATTAATAGAAATGTGTGATTAGTCGACTAATGGTTTAAATAAACAACATTATATTTATATATTGATATTTAATATTATCTTAATATATTTTCTGTCCAATTTTGTTATTTAAAATAAGTTTGGTTTTTTTTGGCTTGAATTTTTTTAAAATTAAGATTCAGTAAAAGTATTGAATTTAATTGTCTAATAATGAAATTATACATTCTTTGTTGGTAATGATTCGGGATTTGTAAGTCACGGTGTATGAAAACTTTCAAGCCTGTTAAAACATCAATGTGCTGCTAGACCCTTAAGATCGTCGCAGAATCTCCTTTTGAATGTTCCTAAATCACGGTTGAAGACTAAAGGAGATTGTGCTTTCTCTTTAGCAGCACCACGCATCTGGAATAGCCTTCCTCTCATATTAGATCCTGTGACTCATTGGAATGTTTTAAATCCATGTTGAAAACACAGCTCTTCTCTCTTGCTTACAACTGCCCATAAGGGCTTGGAGTCTGAGAAGTGATTTAGTTATTAGGTGTATATTTTAGTAAAAAAAGAAATTGTAATATTGAGAATGTAAAGCACTTTGGTCAACTTATGTTGTTTTTAAACGTGCTATAAAAATAAATGTTGATTTGATTTAAATTAATTAGCATCAAACAAACAATATCATCTTTATTTATCTTTATATGAAAAAAGCTTACTTATTAAACGAAGAGATTGAAAAAATTCTTGCACAACCACAAAAGTAGGTTATGTAAATCGCCATTAAAAGAAAGAAGAAGAATGGCGCGCTCTTTCTTAGCATCTGTTTCCATGGTGATTTGCCATTTCTTAACTCTATTTAGTGTCTTGTATGTTATCTGGGAACGTACTCTGAGTTGTTTGAACTTACTTACGGATGTATTTTTAGTATATGTGATGGTAAGTTAACCTTACTTTCTGGAATACCCCCCTGCTGTGTCTCCCTCAGCACTCTGAGAACAAGCTTTGAATCTTAGTTTTGTCTCGCATTTCATTTCATTGTTGACTGCTTGTAATTTCACGTCAAATTAAGTGAACCACTTGAAGGTTTTGCATTTATTATCTCCTGTCCTCATTCTAACCCTGTACTTTTCGTGAAATACCTTTGAATACTCAATCTTCAGTCAAGTTTTTTTTTTCGCATTCAAAGTAGTTATTTGGTTTGATCTGTTGTTTTGTTTTTTGTTTTTCTCTAGGGCCATGTTTATGAGCGGGCTCAGTGAGAGCAAACAGACCCATGTTCATCTTAGAAACGTTGACCCTATCACGCTGCAGACCATCATAACATATGCTTACACCGGCAACTTGGTCATCAACGACGCCACTGTTGAACCTCTCTACGAAACGGCCTGTTTTCTTCAGGTTAGAAAGACATGCACACACACTTTCACAGGTTAATGCGTTAAAAGAAGTCAAACATTCCTCTCACATATACATATAATGCTTTTACTCACAAAGCCTATGGGTCACACATTACTGTCATAACATGCCATTGTTGCAGACCTTGAGCAGCATAGTCTGGCATTTGTAGGGTTCTCAGCTCTAACATGTCCACAAAAGAAATGGTCATCAGCCATAAGGTGAATGGCTGATCATCGTGAAATTTGGGATGTGCATGACGTTCAAGCATTGTGTTCCACATTTTTGGAGAATTGGCCACAAGAAGCCTTTAAATAAATTTGTCTTAATATAACCAACTACCTTTTAGAAGTTGGCCAGTTAGATAATATCAATATCTACAATAGTTATTTAATTTTTATGTCTACTTATTTCTGTCTTTTGTTGATTTCCTCTAAGGTGGAAGATGTTTTACTGCAGTGTCGAGAATACTTGGTCAAGAAAATCACAGCTGAAAACTGCGTCCGCATGCTAAGCATTGGCGACCTGTTCAGTTGCACAGAGTTGAAGCAAAGTGCTAAGCGCATGGTGGAGCACAAATTTTCTGTCGTCTACAGACAGGAAGCTTTCCTACAGCTCTCGCACGAGCTCCTGCTGGACCTCCTGAGCAGCGATAATCTCAACGTGGAGAAAGAGGAAACGGTACGTGAGGCGGCCATGCTGTGGCTGGAATACAACATGGAAGCACGCTCTCAGTATCTCTCCTCCGTCCTCAGCCAGATTCGAATTGATGCGCTTTCTGAAGTGACCCAACGTGCCTGGTTCCAAGGTCTTCCACCGAATGACAAATCAGTGGTAGTGCAAGGCCTGTACAAGTCTATGCCAAAGTTTTTCAAGCCCAGACTGGGCATGACCAAGGAGGAAATGCTGATTTTTGTAGAGGCTGAACCGCCAGTTGAAAGCCACCCGGTCGTGATAGGTCCACGTCATACGGTGGTCTGTTATAGTCCTCAAGCGGAGAAGGTCTATAAACTGTGTAGCCTGCCTGGAGACTTGCAAAAAGTGGGAACATTGGTCACCCCAGACAATGATGTCTACATTGGCGGTGGACAGATACCACTGAAGGGTGCGCTAGCTACCCACGGCAGCAAAAGCGGCAAGCTGCAAGCCGCCTATTGTTCAGTGGACAGCTTCTACTGGCTGGATGCCCAGCAGAATGCATGGGTGGCTAAAACGCCCATGCTTTATGCCCGCACTAAACCATCGCTGGTGTATTGTCAGGGTTTCATCTACGCTATAGGTGGTGATAACGTGGGGGGCGAGTTGAATAAACGCACAGTGGAGCGATACGATTGCGAGCGGGATGAATGGAGCGTGACCAGCCCTCTTCCATGCGCGTGGAGTTGGAGCACAGCGGTAACAGCCCGGGACTGCATTTACGTCATGACACACGACCTCATGTACTGTTACTTCCCTCGTGCCGACACATGGGTAGAAATGGCCATGCGGCAGACTAGTCGCTGCTTTGCTTCCGCAGCTGCATTAGGAGATCTCCTCTTCTATATCGGTGGTCTACATGTGGTGGGCAACTCGGGTTTGCGTCTGCCAACGAGCACTATCGATGGCTCCTCTGTCACGGTAGAAATATACGATGTCAACAAAAACGAATGGCGTCTAGCTGCCAACATCCCAGCCAAGCGGTACTCTGACCCCTGTGTGCGCGCCGTGGTGTTACTGAATACGCTATGCATCTTTATACGCGAGACGCACTTAAACGAACGGGCAAAGTATGCTTTGTATCAGTACGACCTGGAGATGGATTGCTGGTCCCTGCGGCAGCCTGTGTCAGAGCGTGTGCTCTGGGATCTCGGTAAAGATTTCCGCTGTGCTGTGGGAAAATTATACCCGTCCTGCCTTGACGAATCGCCCTGGAAGCCACCCACTTACCTCTTCTCCCCTGATGGAGCTGAGGAATTTGAGGTGGATGAGGACATGGTGTCACTGCCTCATGTATAGCCTCATTATCTTTGAAACTTAACCTGTAATTTATCCACTGTTCTGAAAGGTGATGGAGCTGATGGACGGTCTTCCCTTAATGCCTAACGTGCTCATGTAGATACAATTTTTAATTGGAATCTGAAACATTAAATTCAAATTTTGACCCGCCTCAGACATGTTTTTTTTTTATCTTTCTCATAGTGAGTTTGAGAACATAAATATTTAATTTCTGTCACCATTACAAGTTTGGTATTCTGTTTTAACGATTTGATGGTGTAACGGATGATAATGTGATTAAACCTTCTTTGGTGGAAAATGGCAACTCTACACCCTGACTTATTAAATTTCTCACTGTTCTTTTGTCTGGTTCATCTTCCAGAAATGATTTGCCTTCCTCCTAATAATGAATCCCCTTTCTCCTAAATGTCAGGGCCAAGGGTTTGTTGAGATATTTCTTACCAAATTTTATTTGATGTTTTGGTTCGCCGCTGGTTTGGTGACTTGCTTGACGTTGTTGTTGTTGTCTGCATTGTTCTTCATCTGTATCATCATAGTAGACATGTTCTCTGTGGTCTTTTTGCTGATCCTTCCTGGATTAGACATCTTTTGAACCCTTAGAAGGGTAAGTTTTACATTCACAACCACAAACACTATACCTCAGGGTGCTTTTCCAGCCTCATTATATATATATATATTTTTATTTTAGCATTCACTAATACATTTATGAAAATCAAATGTAGTATTTGTTAACATTAGTTAGTGCACTGTGAACCAACATGAACAATCAATGAACAGCTGGATTTATTGCTTCTTGTTCGTGTTTAAGTCTCCTATTATGCTATTTTTAAAGGCTCCTGGTTTTGTTTTGGAGGTCTGCATCAAAGGTCAAAAACACTTTAATTTTCTCATAATATACATTGTACATCACCACCAATGATTCAGTCTCTTTAAGAGAGACTAAGTGAGATTCTCGGCACAGTCTGTAGCAATTTGTCTAACACTCACAGCGCATGTCTGTGACTGAATTTCAGCTCTGGAGGCTTCCTGAAGCTCTTACGTGTACACAGATTGTACACACTGTAAAGACGTCAATTTTACCATATGTTTCTCAGTGATGTGCTACTAAGTTTGATGTACATTGAGATGTTGCAACTGTAATTCCTTACCATCAGCATTAACAAGTGTATGTCTATCAACAAACCGATGTATATATATCTAATTTATTGTGGTGCACATGTGGGAAATGCATCATTAACTATATCATAACAGTGCATATGTAAGCCGAGCAGTGAAAAAGCTTTCATCCATCCTTCATCATTACTCAAAGTTGTTAGAACAACAGACTATTGGACTCAATTTTAGGTAATAGTGGGCCCACAGCTGATTTGCAGAAGTATTTCAGTAAGAAGACAGTAATAATGTTAATTAATTAGCCGGAGACGTACACAATATAAATACAAAACTATGTTGAACACTTGGTAGAAAATATATACATCAATAATTAATCATACTTACAGGTTGTGATTTTGAGGAGCAAGTTGCTCCAAATAAAGTGGGTACTGTCCCATCTTTAATGGATAAGCGTGCTGTAAATCCCATTTAAATTTAGATTCTTTAGAATCCTCACATAGTTTTGAGAAGCAGTTGTCAGAAGGTTATTCTGCTGTTGTATCGATGTGGTAATTTTAACCACTGACTCTTCAAATCCTCATCATTTGGAAGTTTTTAAAGCGAGAATTTGCTTTTGCAGCGCAGAAAACGGTGTGTTCTCGGCATGTACATAACAGGAAATGGCAGCTAGTTACAGCATTTAAGGGCGGTTCAAGATGTTTGTGAGCGGACAACATAGAATATAGGCAGGTATTAGGCAAATGTGTTACCCAGTGACGTGTAGCCATAACGGAAGTGAGATTCGAATTCCTGGTGACTTGTTTAGGCGGTT
Source organism: Gobiocypris rarus (assembly GCA_023029165.1). Taxonomy (NCBI): domain Eukaryota; kingdom Metazoa; phylum Chordata; class Actinopteri; order Cypriniformes; family Gobionidae; genus Gobiocypris; species Gobiocypris rarus. Next base: position 11,507,802 of record CM040920.1, read on the forward strand.
CAGAGTCGATTCTTTATTTTGCGAAACTGTATTTATCGTGCACTTTTGGCTACACAACTTTGCAGATTGTTTACATTCAAAGACAGCTACATGCATGAAATATAAATGAAAAAGCATAATAGGGGCACTTTTAGACTGTATGGCCCGCCATAGTCTAATCTGTGCCGCCAGTTTCATAATGAAATAATGACATATAATGTTTCATTTTTGTGGGAAGATGATTACAGCATTTTACTAGATTTGTAATTTAGATTATTTTGTAAACCTGTTTTCACAGAAACTGTAGTTTTCTGCCAAAATGAAAGCTCAAGGGTTTAAGGCTCAAGTGTAGAAATTAGGACAAAAGTATTATATTTTCCCTACTGTAGCATTATGAAATATTTACTTTTCTTTTACAGTGCATTTATTTTATAATATATGGCTATTACATTCATATGAATAATAATAAGAATCTAAAATTATTATATTTTAATTGTTTGGTTTCCTAAAACACCAGTGTGAGCACAATGTAGATTAAGAGACTGAAAAGAGGGTTGAGTAATTTTTAAAGAATAAGCCAATTCACCAACTTTGTTTTCTTTAAATTTTCACACTGAACATGGGTTGGAGGCTTGGAACTCTTAATTTTCAAACTCTCAAAGTGCACCAGATTGATAATTTTAATTTTTAAACTATACAAAATGTTCTTTTCTGGGGGACCCAGAGGGACTCAGTAAATCAGAAACATCCCTCTTTCAAGTACAATTACACACAGTTTACATATATGGCATACAATTAAGTTCACAGTTCTTAGTACTTAAGGCACTAAAGAGACCTTTACTCTGAAAAACACCAGGATAAAGATGCCTATGGTTATTGATCACCTGCGTGAATATGCCATAGTATTGCTGCAGATGTGGTCGGAGCAATAAACTGCAATGTATGTAATGTAAGACAGTGAGACAGGAAGGACAGCTGATCGTCCTTGCAGTGGCAAACCATGTGCCCCCTTCCCCCGACCCGTATTGTCCTCCGTGTTTATCTGCCCTGATCATAACCGGTTTTCTAATATTATGGTTATGAATATGTAATATATTAATATGTACATATGTAAATGTGTGTACAAAGCTGTTCTTTCCTGCTAGGTTGAACCCTTGCCTTTAGTTTAGTTTTTATTATTTCAACGTCCTATTTTCAATAATTGTTATAAATTAATATTGCTGACTCTTCTGTTTCTTGGGACATGCAAGGGTCAAAACATCCGGTTCACATGGATGGCTGTTTCCTGACAGCATTGTTTTCAACGAATAGTAATCTATTATTTTAAAAAGAAACCTCAAAATGAGTTGTAAACATTTCTCTAACAATTTTGTACGCAATAATCACTATGCTATAGTAGTATGCTGAAGCAGCTATAAATGTTTTGTTTTTGTTCATCTTGTTTTTTTTCATTACTGTGCCAGTACCTCAAGGAGATGATGTTTATCCTCAAATCTGAGTGAACAATCATTTGTATGTGCTTTTATGGATCTAATTTGCTCATCCAAATCTTACAACACTTTTGCTTCACCATGAATTGAATTGAAATAGAAAATGTGAACATTTTAATTCAAGGTTGTGTACTTTAGAGCATTTGTGTTCACTGGGCAGAGTATATTTCTTGCCGGGCAGAGTATATTTCTTGCCAGACAGACAACAAAAGAAGTTTGCATGAACATATTTCTGTGTAATTATATAATAATATTGGGCCCAGACTTTGACTGCTAACACTTGCATTTCTTCTTGGTGTTGTGGCTGAGCTTTTGGAATTTTTAAAATTGGCAATATGTAATTACCTATTTATTAGTGAAATATTTATAAAGTTTCTTCTAAAGTTCTAAAACCTGATGGCTGCATTAAAAGATTGTATATGCACAGTTGCTTGACATATATGAACACACACCTCCCTGCCTCCATAAAACATAGCCCCATTACAAACAAATGTTTCCCAGCTGATTAATCTGATCACATGGATGGCAAATACCTAACCTCTTTGTATGGTAAAATGTGTAGAGAGATTTCATACAGCTCTGTGCCTCAATTCTTGCAGTTGGATCATATTTAACGTGTTTTACAAATGTTTTAAAAATAAACAACTCCCATCTTTTGCTTGCATATGTAGCCTACTGTATTCAGACTTTCTACACATTAGGGATGGTCAGGGAGTTAAGATTATGTGGCAAGACCAACGAACAAATTGGTGACCAACAGCAGGACAAAAAAAAAAGTTTTGACACTTTCTGAAAGCTTCAATTCAGGAAAATCTCATAGTATACTGTGTAAGTAATTTACTGCTGTGCATCACTTCAAAGAAAATAAAATCACATCTAAATAGATTTACAGAAATACATATTTCGTTTTTTTAAATGTATAACATTTACATGTTTAACATTCACTGAAATGTAATAATGGCTATTAAATGGTCAAACAGAGATATTTAAACTTACATGCCAGGAGTGTATGCCCTTGTTTGAAATCCTAAATTATGTCACTTTGCAGTATGTGCTGTGCACAAAATGCTACATTCCATTTATTATTTGAAGGTTCTTTACATGTGCTAAACCAAAGAAATGAATGTTTTGCTAGTTAGCATGTGATTGTGGTTTTGTCGATTAGCATCACCCCATTAGACCATGCTAAAAAAATGCTGTATGATGAGGGGAACAAAAGTTTATAGTTTGACAGTCATCAAATCATCAAAATCAGCTCCTAGCTCCCTATTAGCCGCATTTCCACTGTCGAGCCAGTGCAAGCCAGAGCTTTCAACAGGCCATGCTAGGCTAATAGTCTCAGACCTGTAGCACTGAGCCCAAAACCACATGAATCAGTATACACTCACCTAAAGGATTATTAGGAGCTCGAAGCTCCCGTTCCACCACATCCCAAAGATGCTCTATTGGGTTGAGATCTGGTGACTGTGGGGGCCATTTTAGTACAGTGAACTCATTGTCATGTTCAAGAAACCAATTTGAAATGATTCGAGCTTTGTGACATGGTGCATTATCCTGCTGGAAGTAGCCATCAGAGGATGGGTACATGGTGGTCATAAAGGGATGGACATGGTCAGAAACAATGCTCAGGTAGGCCATGGCATTTAAACGATGCCCAATTGGCACTAGGGGGCCTAAAGTGTGCCAAGAAAACATCCCCACACCATTACACCACCACCACCACCCACAGGACTGCCGCATACTGGATGTTTTTCTCTTTTCATACCATTCTTTGTAAACCTCAGAAATGGTTGTACGTGAAAATCCCAGTAACTGAGCAGATTGTGAAATACTCCGTCTGGCACCAACAACCATGCAACGCTCAAAATAGCTTAAATCACCTTTCTTTCCCATTCTGACATTCAGTTTGTAGTTCAGGAGATTGTCTTGACCAGGACCACACCCCTAAATGCATTGAAGCAACTGCCATGTGATTGGTTGATTAGATAATTGCATTAATGAGAAATTGAACAGGCGTTCCTAATAATCCTTTAGGTGAGTGTATACATGTACACAAATTCGATCACTGCCAAAGATACTATTGGAAAACTGATGACAAATTTTTCAGTGAAATGTTCTTGTTGAACAAATTGTTTGACAGTCACACTCATGGGGCCCTTTTTTAACGATCTTAGTGCAGGTGCACTTATGGCTTTGTCCGAATCTACTTTTGCTAGTTTAACGGTAGAAGAAACGGTCGACATGCAGGCAGGCACATGGTCCAAAAAGATTGTACCTAGTCTTTTAATGAGTCATGGGTGTGTTTTGAGCGTAACTTGCACTAAACCAATTAGTGACTAATTTCTAGCGGAAAGACTCTCCAGAGAGAAATCCTTTTATTTTTAGTATTTAAAAATGTTTGTGCTGCTGTGCATCCCGGTGTGTGTAAGCAGAGTGTATTCATGTTGTGCACCCGCCTATAGGCGCACATTACTAATGTACCCTTTAAATAACACAAAAATGACTGTGCAGTCATTTTCAGTTGCCTTTAAAATAGGAACGTGCCAACAATGCGCCTTAACACACCTCGTTTTCAGACCAGCATATCTGTTTTTTATAAAAATATTGTACACATTTACAAATTAACAAAATATCCATGTAGGAAAAATAAACAATTTAATTAACAGATAATAATAATAACTAAAAATACATTAATAATACAAATCAAATATGTTACGTATTCGTGGTCTGTATATATAATAGTAAAATCTGTAAAATCAAGCACAACAGGTGATCATGCTTAAACCACAAACTTAGATATAATTATCAATTAAGGGGGAGTCTTCATCTTGACTTCTCAAAATATATAAATATGATTTTTTTAAAAATATTTTTGCCATTGATATTTAAATGTTTCTAATTAAAGCAGTATTTCAGTTTTAAATAAAGACTGAGGATGTGTCTGAAATCACATTCTCTCTTGAGTAGATACTTGTTTTGAATTAGTAATTACTTTACAACGCTAAAAAAAGTTATATATAGTATGAATGAGTGTACTATGAATGTAATCTGGACCTACATTCGCCATGTTGTCATTATCACTTGACTACCAGCGTCAGTTGCGTCGCTTAACTGAGATTCACAAATCCTCTACTTGACCTCATAGGATAGTAAAGTGTCCATCGTATGCACACTTCAGAATCTTGCCGGAAGAAGTTGGTCACTCGGGTACTCTTTTCTAAGTACTGTGAATTCAGACATACTTTTTTTGCCACATACTGTTTTTCACAAGACATCAAAAGTCCAACTCCTACAATTACTGGTAGTCTACTGTGTTTTTATTAAGGCTCGACATTGACACAAATTTCATGATTCGATTAGAACCAATTCTAATATTGTTTCATGTGGCTATATATCAGGTAGCCTACATGTAGTTTTTTTCTCTAAGAAAAAAAGGCCCCACTTTATATTAGGTGGCCTTAACTACTATGTACTTACATAAAAAAAATAAGTACAATGTACTTACTGTGCTCATATTGTGTTGCAAAACACCTTTGCTGATATTGAGTTGGGATACGGGTAGGGTTAGGGACAGGTGTGTTGGTATGGGTAAGTTTAAGGGTAGGGTTTGATGTAAGGGAAGTGTCAACTGTGTAATTACAAATGTAACTACAGAAATTAATTACAGATGTAATTACATGCAGGTATTTTTTAAAATGTTAGTACAATGTAAAAACATGTATGTACACAATAAGTGCAATGTATCAAATTATTAATTATAATGTTAGTACATAGTAGTTAAGGACACCTAATATAAAGTGGGTCCCATTGTAATGTTTGCTCTAAGGAAGATGAAGATGATACAACATTTAATAGATGATTCCAAGATAACATCCAATGATGTGAACATAACACAGACAATACTGGACACAGGACAGAAGACAAGCAGGAACTAAATACATGGAGATGAGACAAAATGGCTGTGATGATAGTTATGCTGCCTTCACGTGCTATCGGAATTATCGTACAAACGGGTACCCTTTCGAACGGTCAGTCGTACTGTGTCTTAAGATGCAATGGGAAATTATCTATTTCTCGAATTACTGAAGCATTTTTGTAAAATCACACAGTGCTACTGCCCAGTCAAAACAGTGTCGAGACATCTCGCACGCTATTGACTGGCCAGTGGGAACTGCATGAACCAGTGGCAGAGCAAAGTAACTGAACGAACCAATGGGCACAAAGCCCGCAAATCGGGGTTTAAAGCCCATGAAACGGCACAAATGCCTGCAAAAGGGCGCCCTTAAATACACTGTAATGCCCTAAAACGTCATATTGATCTCCTTCAGCGACGTTCTCGATCCTTGCTGATAAAAAAACTCGAAGCAACACCACCTTCGCAGAGAAAAGACGAGCCAGCAGCGGAATCGTCTACGAGCCAGCCCGGACATCCTGCAACGAGTCAGTGGCCTGTTTCAGTGCGCACAAAAGCCACCGCCCAGGCAATAGGCAGGTCCATGGCCAGCCTCGTTGTGCTGGAATGCCACCTCTGGCTAAACCTTACCGAGATAACTGCCTGTTTGGCCCAGTCGTCGACGGGTTTGCAGACCGCTTCACCACGGCGCAGAAAGCGTCTCAAGCAATGCAACACTTTCTCCCGAAGCGAGCTAGCTCTGCCTCCGCTCGCCAGAGAGCTCCGTACCACCAGCAACAGCGCAGGATGGTGCACGCGCCCGCACACTGAATCGGTGTCAACGTCAGACGAAGCGCTTCCCGCCTAAGCGCCAGGGTCCCCTGCCAAAAATAACGCTGGAACCTAAACACAGGAAGCAATCCTAACAGGCTGGTCAGGAAGAGAGGAGGGTTGAGCCCCACCCAGGCTGGTCCACCCCCCAAAAGATTCCGAATTCTCTCCCCACGGCCCATTTTTGTTCTGGCCTGGGAGAAAAATGTTGTTTTGAATGTTAATGGTTAGACCTCAGACATCTGAACAAGGCTCTTATCAAACAACCTTTCAGAATGCTGACATTAAAACAGATCATCGCGCAAATCCGCCCGATGGACTGGTTTTTCTCAGTGGATCTGAAAGATGCTTACTTTCATATCCAAATTGTCCCACGTCACAGACTGTTTCTGAGATTCGCATTCAACAGGAAGGCCTATCAGTACACAGTCTTGCCATTTGGCCTGTCTCTGGCCCCCCGCACTTTCACGAAGTGCATCGATGCAGCTCTCTCCCCCTTAAGACAATCTGCATTGTTAAAAGCGCTATATAAATAAATAAAGTTGACAAGCGGGAATGCGCATCCTGAACTACCTTGATGACTGGCTCATACTGGCCCAGTCAGAGGAAGTAATACAATCACAAAAATCTGTGCTACTCAGCCATCTAGAATGCCTGGGTCTCAGAGTAAATACAGCCAAGAGCTCATTGCTTCCCAGGCAGAAAATCTCCTTCCTGGGAACTATCTTAGACTCAGCCCAAATGAGGGTGTGGCTATCAAACGAGCACGCTCTGACTACACAGCAGCTTGCATGTTCGTTCAAAATGGGAACCAACAGAACCAAACAATTTTCAGAGATTGCTAGGCCTAATGGCATAAGCTTCTCAAGTACTTCAGCTGGGCATGATGTGCATGCGCCCCCTGCAGTACTGGCTGAAATGGTGCAAAAGCTTTGACTTGATACTTAACACCTCAAAAACCAAGGAACTGGTAGTGGATTTTAGAAGAACCCCTAGTCCCCTGCCTATGCTCTCCATTAATTGGGTGGAGGTGGAGAGGGTCACTTCCTTCCAGTTCCTTGGGACCACAATACATGAATCCTTATCATGGAAGCTCAACGCTAATATTAAGATCAGTAAAGCTCACCAGCGACTCCACTTTCTGCAGCAGCTCAAAAAGTTTAATGTCACCCGAGTTGCCATGATCCACTTTTACAGGTCAACTATTGAATGCTTGTCTGGTTCGGTCTCACAACCGCTCAGGACAAAACTAGGTTGGAAAGAGTAGTACGCAGAGCATCAAAAATTATAGGCTGTAGCCTCCCATAACTTTCTTCACTTTTCTCCACCAGAATAATTAGAAAGGCTAAAAAAATCATAGCGGATGACTCTCACCCTGCTCACCACCTCTTTAAAGGGCTAGTTCACCCAAAAATGAAAATTCTGTCATTAATGACTCACCCTAATGTCGTTCCAAACCCTTAAGACCTCCGTTCATCTCCGGAACACAGTTTAAGATATTTTAGATTTAGTCCGAGAGCCTTCTGTCCTTCAATTGAAAGTGAATGCCCACTCAACAGCCCGTGTCCAGAAAGGTAGGAAGTAAGGTATGAAAGACATCATCAAAGTAGTCCATGTGACATCAGTGGGTTAGTTAGACTCTTTTGAAGCATCGACAATACATTTTGGTCCAAAAATAACAAAAACGACGACTTTATCCAGCATTCAATTCTCTACCGCGTTTGTTTGAATCCGCATTCACGAGTCCACAGTGACGCTGCTGACGTAAGACGCAAAGCGTGCGTCTCCCCCAGACTACATGGACGCTCTGACGCACCAGATAACACAGCAGCAGCGTCTTACGTCAGCAGCGGGTACTTATCCTCTGGCTATTAGACATCTGAATTTGCACTGACAGCTAGCTGCACTATCAACTGTATGCACTGTGCACTTTCTTTTTCTTGTCCAGGGGTATTGTCTTTTTAATGTCTGCGGGGTTTTGGTCTAAAGTCCTACTGTTTCCTGGGTATTGTTGGGGAACATTGTCTGTTTTTGTACTTATGTCTATCCTTTATGTCATTTACGTCTGAGAGTTGTACCAAGACAAATTCCTATCAACTTGTTGACATGGCAATACATTTATTGAATTGAATTGAAATCACGGTTCCTCCCCAAGCGTGGCATTCAGGCCAGCTTTGGATCAAAGTGGGCCGTGGCTGCGTCAAAGCCATGGCCCCGTGGTTGAATCTACAAGGCGGGGGTGAGCTTGGGGACAGTTTCCAGACGGATGGTGGTCACCACGGATGCCTCCAATATGGGTTGGGGCGCTCTGTGCGAGGGCGAACCGGCCTTCGGCTCATGGTTGAGCACGGAGTCACGGTTGCACATAAACTGCCAAGAAATGCTGGCAGTAGTGCTAGCCCTCAAGATTTTTCTACCACGTCTCTCAGGTCACCATGTTCTAGTCCGCACGGAAAAAACAGCGCTCTCTTATATAAACCGCCAAGGCAGGCTCAGGTCGAGATGGCTCAACCAACAGGTCAGACATCTCCTCCTATGGGCGAAAGGCAAATTACATTCGCTAAAAGCAGAGCATGTGAACCAGGGAGCAGACATGCTTTCCAGGGGCCTTGTGTCCCCAGGGGAATGGACTCTCCATCCCCAAATGATTCAGATGATATGGAATGTTTTCAGGAGGGCAGGGGTAGACCTTTTTGCCTCCGAAGACAACTGTCACTGCCCAATTTATTTTTTAAAGAGCAGAGATGCGCTGGCCCAGCGGTCTGCTTTATGCTTTTCCTCCAGTCCCTCCAGTTTCCTTTTCCTTAGGTCTTAAAAAGAATGAGGGAATGCGGGCACACAGTCCTGCTAGTGGCTACACTTTGGAGAACCCACCACTGGTTTCCCGAGTGACATGACATGATCATAAAATTCCTAAAAGACTTAACCCTCCTCGCCCCCTTCTACTGTGCCAGCCTGGGACCTTTCACTGGTCCTACGAGCACTAAAAGAACCTCCCTTCGAACCGTTGCAAGCGGCCAAACTAAAACCGCTTTCGCTGAAACCTGTCCTGCTATTAGCACTGGCATCAGTTAAGCGTGTTGGTGACATTCAAGTTCTCTCTGTGTACGCGTCATGTATAGAAATTGGTCCAGGCGATTCTAAAGTCATCCTCAAAACGAGACATGGTTATGTGCCCAAAGTGCTTTCAACACCGTTCAAAGCACATGTAATCACTCTCTCTGCTCTCCCACCCTCTGAGGATGAGAGACAGTTACACCTGCTCTGCCCAAATAGAGCTCTAAGAGCTTTAGACAGCCGGAGCAGCTCTTTGCTCTTTGTACTGGACGCGATAGCGTAGGCTTCTGACACAATGGGCCTTCAATACCCCATAGGTGTCAAAGCTCACTCCACCAGAGGCATGGCCTCTTCCTGGCGTGGTCTAGTGGAGTTTCAATTGGTGACATCTGTAGATCGGCAGGATCGTCCTCACCGTCTACTTTTACCAGATTCTACAGCCTAGAAAAGTCCCTGCACTGCAGGCACAAATCCTTGCCTCTGGAAGCCCGTCTTATTATATTTTAACATTTTCAACGGTTTTTTTTCTTGTAGTTACTGGCCTTCTTGAGCCCAGTACGCATAGAAAATATATTTATATGTATAAGATATATTATGACGTGCCAATAATTCTAGTCTTGGGCCCTTAATACTGTCCAATTGGAGGGAGTACATTTCATCACGCCTATAATAGCACGGCTGGATCGAACAGGTTCCCATTGCGTCTTAAAACGCAGTACGACTGACCGTTCGAAAGGGAACTTACTCTGTTATAGATAAGGGAAAGAGTACTGCGTAGATGGCCTTGTTATGAGCCTATGGGCTAGGACTGATCTGAAGATGATGTAGGTCCAATTTATACACAGACTCAGTAGTGCAACTGTTTTTTATTTGTGAGAAAATTGGACAGCAATAGCTTTAAGTAATAAAGGCTGATTTTGACCACAATGTTTATTTTTCATATGTCATTAGAGATTATCAGAGTGCCATTTTTAGGAAAAATACCTATAAAAAGATAAAAAATAAAATTGGTAACCTGATCTCAGAATAGACAGGTTTTGTGACTGACAAAGGTGAGTCCCAAAACCATTAACACTCCCAAATGGAACACCTGAATATAGTGGATTTTGTCAAAGGTAAATGCTTTCATTACATCTAAATTTAAAATCAAGACTAGACTAGAATCAAGCTGCTCTAATCTCTTATTTACATTTTCTCTTTCTCTATAAAAATCTTCATTGTCATATAGCCTAACAACAAAGATGTGTGCAATGTCTGCAGTATTGTCTTCTTTTTAGTACTTAGAAGTAGACATCAGTCCGTAGACTGTGGAGATGCACTGACTGCGGCGGTCGGCTGAGCCAGCATGGAGAACCAGGATGACATGGCTGATTTAGCGACAGTCAAAGCTCCACCTACTGATTGACCTAAAAAATACCAAAAATAAATTAAAGCCAAGCAAGAAATAATTGCAGGAGCTATAAAACATGGTGCGCAATAAGTAAATAAATAAAACCATTACAGCAATAATACTAGTACAATAAAATTTGTATGTTATATAGTGCATCTGGAAAGCATATACATTCTTATACATTCAAAATCGAACAACTTAATTTTCCTTGTTTCAGCAACTTATTCCAGTGCTCCAGTGTATTTCTTCTACTTTTTTTTTTTGCAACTTTGTTAAAATGCTTTACATCACAATTTTGTTTTCATATAGACTCCAGAGCCTGTAACGACAAAGCAAATACAAGATTTGTGATAACTTTAATAATTATTAAAACTAAACTAAAATATAAAACTAAAATAATTACATTGAAAACTTTGATTTGAATTAACCTGTGACAAATTCAATTAATTGGGCATGATTTGAAAAAGGCACACACCTTTTAATTGTAAAAGTTTAATTTCTGTTTCTCCACTCTGTTTAGTTTTGGTTTCCATAGTTACTCATTACTTCCTTATTAGTTTCCAAGTTTATTCATTACTTTAACCTGTATTTAGTTTAGTTTCTTCGTTTCCCTGTTTCTGTGTTTATAAAGACCTGTTATGTTTGCAGTCATGTTTTGTTGGATCTGCTTATTGGTACGTCTTTGTCTTTTTTTGTGAGTGTTTGCAATCCACGCTGATCTACAGATCTATCAGCTGAAACCACATATATCAGAGCAAAAACTAAGCCACAAGGTCAAAAGAACTGCGTCTAGCACTCATAGACAGGAATGCGTTGAGGCATTGATCTGAGGAAGGCTACAAAAACATTTCTGCTGCATTGAAGAGAGCACAGTGGCCTCCATAATTCTTAATGGAATAAGTTTGGAACAACCAGTCTTCATTGATTTGGATGCCCGGCCAAACTGAACAACTGGGAAAGAAGGGTCTTGGTAAGAGAGGTGACAAAGAACCTGATGGTCATTCTGGTTAGGGCTGCACGGTTAAACCAAAATAAACCAATTCGGTTTAATACGTTTTTTTCCAGTGTAGAGAAGTCTACAGATTTTTTCTTAAGATTTCCTGCCAAAAAACTAAGAAATTATTGTCAGTATTATCAAAATAATTTAAAGGGGTGATGAATTGAGAAATCAATTTTCCCTTAAGCCTTTGATATATTAAAGGTCATGGTAATCTAAGAATATTCTGTAAGTTTCAGAGCTGAAAACTTCCTTGTTTGTCAAAGAAAAGCTTTTATTGACTCCAGGCCCAGCAAACGACAGTTCTCAGATATATACTGATCAATGACGTAATACGAGGGGGAAACACCGCCTCTACAGATAAATGTGTACGCCTGCTTCTGTAGCCCCGCCCTATGACTCGTGGAGCTAAAATGTGCCTAATCGCGCTACCGAGCAAGATAATAGTAGTGGGAAGTTCAGATCATTTTACTGACTCGGATCTTTGAATCTCGTTCAGCAAAATGAACAATTCATTTCGTTCATTTAAGCAGAATCTATTTAAAATGTTACATGTTACATTTTTCAACACATTTAGTACTTTTGTAATAATAATAAAAAATACTATAAGCTAATGCTGTCATGGCCAAACTTTGAGAAAGAAATTATTAATTAATTGCTTAGCTTGCTTCAGGCTATGTATGCAGTCTAGTTCACCTCACATCCCGATCCAAATCGTTCTTTCTTTTGTCACTTTACATTTAATCACGTCTGTTCCCTAGAAAGATTAGTTCACCTCTCGTGACTTCTGGATACAGCCGTTAGTTCCGTCATCATGTCTGACCTGGCCGTGACACCCTGATATGCAATACATGCGTCCGGAAACAGAAAAGATTAGTTAATCTCTCGAGTCTTGGGTTCGAGTCAGTCGTTCATCAAGTCCCAGCCCCATAGGCAAGGCTATGCAGTCACCGGAAAAAGAAAAGATTAGCTCATCTCTCGAATCTTCTCGTTCGATTTGTTTGTTCAAGTCCCCATAGGCTGAATGCAGGAACAGAAATGATTAGTTCATCTCTCAAGTCTTTTTTTCACGTGACCGCTTCGCGGTTCAGTGTCTTGCAACATATACAATTTACAGTTGTAGGCTATTATTGACTGCATGTTGTAATATATGTATTATTATAAAATTCTCAGAAGATATAGGCAATAAACATTTATTATGCCTATCCATTTTGACCAACCCAATCTGTCCAGATTCATAGGAAAATCAATTGTTATACTAGCTAAAAAAAACTGAACTAAACAACAACAACAACAATAAGACGCACTTGTTTGTAAGGAAGGTTGCGAATGAACTGATTTTCTGTATCCAACATGGCTGTCGTGTCACATGACAAAAGAACGAGACTCGGACCGAAGACTCGAGAGATGAACTAATCTTTTCTGTTTCTGGTGACTGTTTCTTGTTTACTCTCTTGACTTGACATTTGAAGTGTGTGTGTGTGTGTGGTTCGCGCTTATATCCACCACTAATTGGGCGGGCCAAGTAATAAAAAAATAAATAAATTGCGGGTGGATGAGAGATAAATCATTGTGTTTGTTTGATACATACGGTTTGAGAGCCCTGTGAGAGAATCTTTCTGGTTGCCGATTTCAAAACAATCTCTCACGTGAACTGACAGGGGAGCTGAAGCTCATTAAATATGCAAATCTTATCCAATCCTAGCCGGGGAGTTTAGTTCCAAGTCTCCAGTGCGGCACGCCCATCAAAACAGAGCGTTCAGGAGAGAGCCTCAAAAATAGCCTATTACTTATTCATTATGATTTTTTTGAATGTAAAAACCATGCGAATGTCATAAGTTGACCTCTGACAACAGTATAAAAAAAATTTAAAAGCCAGTTATAACAAAACCTTCCTAATGATATTATGTTATAGGTAACCCTGTCACCCTGCAGTGTTACGTAAATGTTTTCTGTAAAATATAATGATTGTCTCTTATAGTGAAATATACAATAGTACTATTAGTGGTGGGCCGTTATCGGCGTTAACGCAGCTCTTATCGGGCGATAAAAAAAAAAAAAGCCGTTAATCTATTCTCAAAGTTGGGTTGGGAGCTGGGTCTATACTACGCAAGCTATTACTTTCACCTTGATATTTTAGCGCGAATGTACCAAGCCGAATTGCACTGTAGGGAGCGAGAACGAGTCTTCGAACCTGCGTGTATGCCTACTGTGAAATTACCACATCAAATGTGAACGCTGGCTCCCGAACTCGAGCTGTAAATCTCATTTCTGCTCGTCGTCAGCGTTCTTTAGAGCATTTGCAGTAAGTTACATTCGCGAAAGATAGATGCAAGTGCCATTACATACTGACTTTGGCAACAAAACCAACAGTTAAAAAACAAAAATATAAAAGTTAGGTGAACAACGCTATTCATTTTGCCACCTTCTCTCTCGACGTCGTTACCAAGTAACGGGGTAAACAGCTGCTGCTTTAATGACGCAAACGCACCCCGGTTTCGGACCCAAATAATATAATATGAACACGGTCCAGCAGGGGGAGGGGGGAATAATCGAACTCGGGTTCGGTCCAGTTCGGTCCGAACCAAGTGTGAAAGCACCTGTCATTATTTGAGTAGCACACATATTCTGAATGCCTTCGGCAGAATTCAAATGAGCCATTTTAATCTAGATTAATTCCAAAATCACAGTGAGATTAATCTAGATTAAAAAAATGATTAAAAATAGATTAAAAATGAATCTATGACCCCTAATATATATATATATACTTTTTTGGTCACATTTTAAATCGCAATTAGACCCCACCCCCAATTCTGAATGTTCCCAAATGGCTCAGGCATATCCTGAAGGTGAACCCAATTAAACTTAAGACCTTAAAATGGCTGTTCACTAATAGTCCCCATCCACCCACACAGACCTTGAGAGGATTTTTCAGAGAAGAAAATCCCCAAATCCAGATGTGCAAAGCTTGGATGCTTCAACTAAATACTGCTTTAAGGGTTTAAATACTTGTGCAATATAAATTATTGTAATTATTTAATTTTTTGATTTTTAATAAATATGCAATAAGTTCAAATCTGTTTTGTTTTTTTTGCTTTGTCATTATGGGCTGTGAAGTACCGTTGTGAAAAAAACAAAGCATAAGGCTGCAACATGCAAAATGTGGTGAAAAAATGCAAGGTATGAATATTTTTTTGCATGAATTACATGCTCTATGAAGGGTGTGGCTCAGTCGTTCATCAAGTCCCAGCCCCATAGGCAAGGCTATGCAGTCACCGGAAAAAGAAAAGATTAGCTCATCTCTCGAATCTTCTCGTTCGATTTGTTTGTTCAAGTCCCCATAGGCTGAATGCAGGAACAGAAATGATTAGTTCATCTCTCAAGTCTTTTTTTCACGTGACCGCTTCGCGGTTCAGTGTCTTGCAACATATACAATTTACAGTTGTAGGCTATTATTGACTGCATGTTGTAATATATGTATTATTATAAAATTCTCAGAAGATATAGGCAATAAACATTTATTATGCCTATCCATTTTGACCAACCCAATCTGTCCAGATTCATAGGAAAATCAATTGTTATACTAGCTAAAAAAAACTGAACTAAACAACAACAACAACAATAAGACGCACTTGTTTGTGAGGAAGGTTGTGAATGAACTGATTTTCTGTATCCAACATGGCTGTCGTGTCACGTGACAAAAGAACGTGACTCGGACCGAAGACTCGAGAGATGAACTAATCTTTTCTGTTTCTGGTGACTGCATAGCCTTGTCTATTGGGCTGGGACTTGATGAATGAATGACTCAAACCCGAGACTCGAGAGATTAACTAATCAATTCTGTTTCCTGTACAGAACATTTGGGATGTTGCGCATGCGAGGTCAACACAAAATGAACAAATCGCTCTCTGAGACAACCCGTTGTTCTCGAATCATATTAAAGATTCGTTGTTAATGAACGACACATTACTACAAGAGAATCGTTTGTAAACAAGACGCAGGTCAATACTGGATTTTAGGACATATTGAGATTAAGACACAATGCTGTGCCTTCTATATTGGATCCGACAGGAATGGTGCAACACACTTATGTGAGTAAAACATGTTTTTATATGTGATAGTATTGCATTGTTACAGATCGATATGATTATGTGTAAATTAGCACGCTGTCACAGGCTAGAGAATCCTTTATTTGTTGGTTCATTGCGATTCGGAATCAGACTCGGACATGTATGGGCCAGGGCTCCCAAAGCCCAACATCCCAGGGTGTTTCCCAGATGGGCTAAGTTACCCCCGTCAGCCGTGCAATAACATTAATTTCTTGGTCTGCATTGTTTACTCTCTTGACTTGACATTTGAAGTGTGTGTGTGTGTGTGGTTCGCGCTTATATCCACCACTAATTGGGCGGGCCAAGTAATAAAAAAATAAATAAATTGCGGGTGGATGAGAGATAAATCATTGTGTTTGTTTGATACATACGGTTTGAGAGCCCTGTGAGAGAATCTTTCTGGTTGCCGATTTCAAAACAATCTCTCACGTGAACTGACAGGGGAGCTGAAGCTCATTAAATATGCAAATCTTATCCAATCCTAGCCGGGGAGTTTAGTTCCAAGTCTCCAGTGCGGCACGCCCATCAAAACAGAGCGTTCAGGAGAGAGCCTCAAAAATAGCCTATTACTTATTCATTATGATTTTTTTGAATGTAAAAACCATGCGAATGTCATAAGTTGACCTCTGACAACAGTATAAAAAAAATTTAAAAGCCAGTTATAACAAAACCTTCCTAATGATATTATGTTATAGGTAACCCTGTCACCCTGCAGTGTTACGTAAATGTTTTCTGTAAAATATAATGATTGTCTCTTATAGTGAAATATACAATAGTACTATTAGTGGTGGGCTGTTATCGGGCGTTAACGCAGCTCTTATCGGGCGATAAAAAAAAAAAAAGCCGTTAATCTATTCTCAAAGTTGGGTTGGGAGCTGGGTCTATACTACGCAAGCTATTACTTTCACCTTGATATTTTAGCGCGAATGTACCAAGCCGAATTGCACTGTAGGGAGCGAGAACGAGTCTCCGAACCTGCGTGTATGCCTACTGTGAAATTACCACATCAAATGTGAACGCTGGCTCCCGAACTCGAGCTGTAAATCTCATTTCTGCTCGTCGTCAGCGTTCTTTAGAGCATTTGCAGTAAGTTACATTCGCGAAAGATAGATGCAAGTGCCATTACATACTGACTTTGGCAACAAAACCAACAGTTAAAAAACAAAAATATAAAAGTTAGGTGAACAACGCTATTCATTTTGCCACCTTCTCTCTCGACGTCGTTACCAAGTAACGGGGTAAACAGCTGCTGCTTTAATGACGCAAACGCACCCCGGTTTCGGACCCAAATAATATAATATGAACACGGTCCAGCAGGGGGAGGGGGGAATAATCGAACTCGGGTTCGGTCCAGTTCGGTCCGAACCAAGTGTGAAAGCACCTGTCATTATTTGAGTAGCACACATATTCTGAATGCCTTCGGCAGAATTCAAATGAGCCATTTTAATCTAGATTAATTCCAAAATCACAGTGAGATTAATCTAGATTAAAAAAATGATTAAAAAAATAGATTAAAAAAATGAATCTATGCCCACCCCTAATATATATATATACTTTTTGGTCACATTTTAAATCGCAATTAGACCCCACCCCCAATTCTGAATGTTCCCAAATGGCTCAGGCATATCCTGAAGGTGAACCCAATTAAACTTAAGACCTTAAAATGGCTGTTCACTAATAGTCCCCATCCACCCACACAGACCTTGAGAGGATTTTTCAGAGAAGAAAATCCCCAAATCCAGATGTGCAAAGCTTGGATGCTTCAACTAAATACTGCTTTAAGGGTTTAAATACTTGTGCAATATAAATTATTGTAATTATTTAATTTTTTGATTTTTAATAAATATGCAATAAGTTCAAATCTGTTTTGTTTTTTTTGCTTTGTCATTATGGGCTGTGAAGTACCGTTGTGAAAAAAACAAAGCATAAGGCTGCAACATGCAAAATGTGGTGAAAAAATGCAAGGTATGAATATTTTTTTGCATGAATTACATGCTCTATGAAGGGTGTGGCTGTTTTGTACAACTGGAACAGATTGTATGCAAAATAAGTTAAATGTGAAATAAGAAAGAATTAACAAGTAAACAATTGAATCTATTGTTAATCTTACCGACAGCCTTTCCTGTTTGCACGACACTTCTGCTCGTTGACATCACAGCATTCCCGATCTTCTTCCCACGCTCGCTGTTCTGCATTGAACTGAAATAACAGGAGTGAGTCACAAAAAACAATTTTACAATTTCTTGCATGAATAACCCCTTCTGAGATCAAAATGTAATACATGGGGGTGCACTCCTATAAGCGTATGCTGTGGTGCCTGGTTGATCTTTCACAACAAAGCACAAAGTTACTTTTAGTGTCTCTGTTCTTCTTTGGTAAAATGAGCTGCCAACCTTCATCTGAATTTGCCAATATTGTTGCTTTTATGAACAACAAATTGCTTTGGAAAAAAAAGTCATGATTAATGAATAAATGTATGACATAAGCAACTTCTAATTCAGAAGAAGAATTTCCAGAACTAATAGAATAGCCCCATATTCACCAACCCACTTCAAGCACTGAATATATACGTTTAAACAGAAAACACTGCAGGTTTTTGCGACAATGTTTTAGCAATGTCTAGCTATGTGATCTGAAGTTGTATCACTGAACTATTAAAAACATATGTTCCCCTGAGTCAGAGGTATCTTGCAGTCTTTGTCAGAATTTTTGTGTATTTTATTGTATTTACTGTACTTCTCAAGCCTTCAAGAGCTTGTAGCAGACAAGATCCCAACTGCATTTTAAACAAAGGCTGTACCATTTATGATTTAGGTGTCTCATATTTAGGCAGTCAGTGCTAATTCAATCTATTATATTGGATTTATTTGCAATTATTTTAAATTACATTGTAAAGATAATTCACTGAAGTAGTCTTTGTCTGCTTATCAGTGGCAATACATTTACAATAGTGGCCAATGTCTGGCCTAGGAAAATGTACATCTTCACAAAATTGTTAAAGATTTTGTAAGCATATTAGATAATTGTGCTTGGAATCAATTGTTTTATTTGATATATTGCAATGAAACGTGCAGAATCAGCAAATATAATTTTTGACCAGGCTGTCACACAAAGAAATTATTAATGCATGCAAGAACTGATCAAATATTAATAATTGCTTATGTTGTGGTCAACATATGCATTTTCAACGTTTTTCCAGGAATTTTCCAGGACATTTTCAATTTTACTACGGTGGGAATTTTCCACGTTTTTCAGGGCGAGTGGGAACCCTGATTTTCTTTTTTTTTTCATAGTAAAATTAAATCTGTAGCGGTAGTTTAAAATAATTTTGGCCGATAAACACCTTTCCTCATATTTAATGTATATCATTTTTTTCCTTGTATTTTGATGATTTGATTAAACTTGTAGGGTCATTCAAAACAAATATACCCTCTGGCCCACTTTTGTAGGTTCACTTTTATAAAAGATATTTAAAGCTCAAGAGACTGCCTTTTATAAGTACTCCCTTATTTTATTCAACATACTGTAAATTCTATATACATAGTATATGGATATTAAAAAAAACTACATGAAGGACTATGTAAACAAGAGAATAATAGTGTAACACTTACTGTGACAAGCGGATCTTTACATCGGCCACACTGTACTGACCCTGGAATGGGTGTCTAAGAACACAGAGTCAGTGATCTGAGGTCAATGTTCAAGTTTTCTGTGTTATGGTAAAACATTTGTTGAAAATTACTTTTTTGAAAATAACATGCTTGGCCTCCCTTTGAAAGTTAAAAAAAAGGTATTCAGCACTGCTAAAAATGTCAAAATTATTTGCAAATAACTGAGCAACTAATGTTGCTTAAAAGATGACAAAATGTACTTCCTAGAAATTGGTGAAATGGTAGTTGGTGAAGGAAGGTGCAGGTAAACATGTTTTGCAAATGAACATGAACTGAACACATTTTAATTTATAAATGAGTAATAGTACATTCACTTCCACACACAGTCTAAGGTAGTTCACATCACAGTTCTTTAAATGTTCTTAACAATTTGTGACCTAATGCTCTAAGTTCCTTATGTAATAATGCATGTCTTCCATGTTTGAATAGTGCAGACCAGGGACTGTTATAATACATTCTGACCAATTTAAATACTCAAAATTAGATACAGGGATGACATCGCTATCAAACATGACCTTCATCCTTTTGAGGTTACAGTAGAAGTTTGAAAACTGTGTGTAAACATATGAAGGATTTACAGGGGAAAAAATTATAGGGGAAAAATGATCTGTTAAGGTAATTTATAAAAATAAAAAGTTAATGCATATGTTTTTTTAATGTTACAACCCTCCCAGACTTGTTATAACTCCTGGTAGTGGGTTAGCTTGTAAAAACAACTCTTTGTATTTAATTTACAGTTAGGAATAACAGTTTAGAATAAGACAAACATGGGAATAATAGACAAAAAAACGCTACAGACGTTAAAGCAAAACGTGTTACCACCATCCCCGGTCTCACATAATTATTCTGAATGAGCCAGCTCCTTTTTAAAATATGGCTGACATTATTTGGCAAATGATAAAAAATAGTAAGAATTACTGCTTGTATTCTATTCTGGTTTGTCTCAGTTATCATACCCTGGAGTGATCTCGGCCATCGCTGGATGCTTGTTGCTGATCCACAGTCTGTAGTTGTTTGTGATTTTCCAGGCGGATGTGAACGCAGGTCCATAATCCGCCAATAGCCTCTCATGATCTAATAACAAACAATATTCAACAAAAATACACAATAAAACATTAAACATGCATGAACCCGGAGTGATGTGTTCAGTTGATAATTTGACCTTAGAAAAATAATAGCACTGAATTCCTGGAAATGGTAAAATAGTGATAACTGGTCCTAGAGAGTTCAGCTCCAACCCTGATAAAACTCACCTGCCTGTAGCTTCCTAGTAACCCTTCAGACCTTAATTAATTTGTTTAGGTGTGTTTGAATAGGGTTGAAGCAAACCAGAAGTCATTATTTACTCACCCTGTTTTTTGCTCTAGTGCCATATGCCCTTCTTTATTTTTCGGACCACAACAACAGTAAAAACAAAAATAAAAATTACCACTTGCGCTCATGAATATAAATGGCAGTGAACAGCGACCAGCATCAAGCTTTAAAAAAAACAAACATGCAAAAGTATCACAGATTGGTGATATGACACGTGTGATGTGCAATGTATTCCAAGCGTTCTGGGGTGTACAATAGGTTTACATCTCATTTCTTATCTGAGAACTGGAGTTCCGGTTTGGATATGTTTAACTCAGGTAAGAAATGTTGCGTTTTTATTCATCTTGATTGTTCACAACCTGTGTGTTTTTTTTTTTTTGGGGGGGTGGAGGGTGATTCAGAGTGAAATGCGGTGCTAATACAGTGTCATGAACATGTGCCATGCACAGAAGACAAACTGCCAAGGTCAGGAGGATTTTTGTTATATGACTTTGTTATTTATTTATTTTTTTCACCAAACCCTATTGTACACCTCCAGAACATATGCAATATAAAATATATGCCACATGTTGCATGAAATCTTTTTTAAAAGCTTGACATTGGTCGCTATTCTCTGCCATTATATGGCCTAGCGCGAGTGGGACATTTTAAAAGAATTCTCCTTGAAAAAGAAAGAAGGGCATATGGCATTAGAACAACACCAGTGCGAGTAAATGATGACTTGATTTTCATTTTAGGGTGAACTATCCCTTTAAATAAATATCTCAATGGGTAACATTCTCACATCAACACAAGAAGGGCTATGGCTTGAGTACTGGCTGAGCCAAGAGGCCATTTCTGTGTGTAGTTTGCATCTCCCCGTGTTGGTGTTGGTTTCGGTTTCCTCTGGGTACTACAGTTTCCCCCACAATCCAAAGACATGCAGGTTAGGTGAACTGGAAACTAGATATGAGTGTCATTGTGTGTGTGTACATAGGTAGGTACATAGTGTAATAGGACTGGCCATCCATCCCTGGTGGTATAAGTTCCAGCATCCCAATGACCCTACATATTGTTGGACAGTGGTGGGCACTTCCAGTCTTGGAGGGCCAATGTCCTGCAGAGTTTAGCTCCAACCCTAATCAAACACACCTGCACCAGCTAATCAATATCTTCAGGATTACTAGAAGGCTACAGGAAGGTGAGTTTGATCAAAGTTGGAGCTATTCATAATACAAACAGGTATTATAAAACATATTAGACAAATTAACACAAGTGTGTGTGTGTGTGTGTTGTAATGCACCTTGTTGTAGAGCAGAAGATAACAGCGAGTGTACATATAGGCCAAACTGCGCCCTTATCCACTCGTCTCCACCCTCCCAGCCTGTCCCGTCTAGAAACACATCCTCTTTGTTTTCAGTGACATGTTTCACCAGATAATCAGCAAATCGCAGATCAGCTGTACTTAAATACAGCATTTTGCGC
Organism: Gobiocypris rarus; assembly: GCA_023029165.1. Taxonomy (NCBI): domain Eukaryota; kingdom Metazoa; phylum Chordata; class Actinopteri; order Cypriniformes; family Gobionidae; genus Gobiocypris; species Gobiocypris rarus. Next base: position 11,529,996 of record CM040920.1, read on the forward strand.
AGCTCTGGGTCATGGATCTGAATACGTGCTTCATCCACCTGCACACAGGCAAATATAAAGCAATTAAATCTCAACAGCTGTACAACATCAGAGAAGATATTGACAGCTTAATGGGTTAACTTAACATCTCTCCCTACAAAATAGACCAGTCTCAAATTTCACTTCAAAACCATAAAGAAATACAAATGTCTATATATTGAATAGAGAAAATTAAGCCTATTTTAAGGGCCACTAATTAAATAAATAGTTTACCCAAATGAGCAAAATATATTTTCAATGGAATCGCAATTAAAATATTCAGGTTTTCGAAAGGATGCTAAAGTACCTTAAAAGCATAATTCAATTGGCCACACAATTTGCCCTATATTCCAAGGCATACTGGTAATTTAAGTCATTGTTTACTGAAAATCTTACAATAAACCCAATCTATTCTTTGCATCTTTATAAAAATAAATAGTAATGTCGTAGTTGCTTTAAAGTGAGCCTCCAAAGAAAAAAGCACTGGAGTGGGGAGACAAGATGCTGTTTTTATTTCAATGGGTGGCTTATCTACAGCCTATTAGAATATATTGGCTTATAACATCTCATTCGTTTCTATGTCGTACTCTGACAGCAATTCAGTGACATCAAGGTTATAAAGTAATTAGACAACATGATTTAAAGTTGACCGTTATACTTTCTGTAATGGTAGAGACATGGAGATTATTATTTCCCTATAATAAGCACATCTCTTGTAATGTCTTATTCGTGGATGCTCTGGCTGGACCACTCAAGAACATTCACGGAGTTGTCCCGTAGCCACTCCTTTGATATCTTGGCTGTGTGCTTAGGGTCGTTGTCCTGTTGGAAGATGAACCTTCACCCAGTCTTAGGTCCAGAGCGCTCTGGAGCAGGTTTTCATCAAGGATGTCTCTGTACATTACTGCATTCATCTTTCCCTCGATCCTGACTAGTCTTCCAGTTCCTGCCGCTGAAAAACATCCCACAGCATGATACTGCCACCACCATGCTTCAAAGTAGGAACGGTTTTGGCCAGGTGATGAGCTGTGCCTGGTTTCCTCCAGGCATGACGCTTTCCGTTCAGGCCAAAGAGTTCAATCTTTGTTTCATCAGACCAGAGAATTTTGTTTCTCATGGTGCCTTTTGGCAAACTCCAGGCGGGCTGTCATGTGCTGTCTGGCCATTCTACCATAAAGGCCTGATTGGTGGAGTGCTGCAAAGATGGTTGTTCTTCTGGTTGTTCTCCTCCCTCCACAGAAAAATGCTGAGTGACCATTGGGTTCTTGGTCCCTGACTAAGGCCATTCTCCCCTGACCGTCTAGTTTGGCTGGGTGGCCAGCTCTAGAAAGAGTCCTGGTGGTTCCAAACTTACAGGCCACTGTGCTCATTGGGACCTTCAATGCTGCAGAAAATATGTTCTGTACCCTTCCCCAGATCTGTACCTTGATACAATCCTGTCTCATAGGTCTATGGACAATTCCTTGGACTTCATGGCTTAGTTTGCGCTCTGACATACACTGTTAACTGTGGGGCCTTATATAGACAGGTATGTGCCTTTCCAGATAATGTCCAATCAACTGAATTTACCACAGGTAATCAAGTTGTAGAAACAATTTAAAGATGATCAGTGGAAACAGGATGCACCTAAACTCAAATCTGAGTGTCATGGCAAAGGCTGTGAATACTTATGTACATGTGATTTTTTCATTTTTATTTTTAATAATTTTGCAAAGATTTCAAACTAACTTCTTTCACATTGTCATTATTGGGTATTGTTTGTTGAATGTTGAGGAAAATAATAAATCCATTTTGGAATAAGGCTGTAACATAGCACAATGTTGAAAAAGCACTGTGAATACTTTCCGGATGCACTATATGTCGTCTAAAGTCATATATGCTTCATTCTACTGAAAATATATGCCTGAGGAGTTGATTTTATGCATCTGCTGCTATACTGTATTGGCTGTAGCTAACATAGCCAAACCCATCAATTAGAAAAGTGTCCACTTTTGATAAAAAAATAAATGTAAAACACTTTCAACTTGTTTCTGCTTTATACAACAATGTAAATCATTCCAGGCTATAGAACAAGTATATAAAAAAATAATTATTCCCCATTGAACTCTTAAATCTACAAGAATACATATCAGTGCCACTCCCCCTTGTGGAATGTGGAACATTTTCTTTTGGTTCGTTTACTAGCACTAAACCAAAGTGTTACAGCATAATCACCGTGTGACTGCACTAATGCTAAACTAAAACGGACATATTTTGCCCTGTCAATCTAAAACACATCGCTGTAACAATCATATCTTAAACCTTTACCTCTAATCCAGAGCTTTTTTTTCAATTGAGCAGCTGAAATATTTTCATGACTATATTACATTAACTTTGAGAATTATCATCGAGAATAAAGAGAATTACAATAAAAAGTAAACCACCCAGACGCATTACAGTAATGCAAATGTTAATTTTTTTTTTCTCCAAAAAATCATGCTTAACTGTCATGATTATAATGTCACAATGCCAAAAAATACACTGAGTACATAAAATGAGCTGCACACATTCTTGACAGGCTTTGTGAGATTCACCAAGATAATATCTCATATGTCGGCCTCCATTACAGAACAAAGGCAAAATAATGGATGGACTCACGTCCACAACGGCATCACTTAGGTGGCGCTGTTGACGGAAGAGGATGTTGGTTGCTCCTGCAACAAAACCTCGAACACTTATGTCTGATAGCAGGTGGTGCTGTTGGAGTGCCATGTATGGCATGCACAGGTAACCCTGGAAACAGGGCAAAGAAGTTACAGGGGGTAATGCAAATCAAACCTGCATATTTAAAGGAGAACTCAGGTGATAAATGAACCTAAGGGTAATTAACACATGGTTACCGAGCAGATCGGTCTCTGGGAAGCGTTTTCATGAAAATCAAATGTAAAGAGTTTTATCTCTTAAAACAGATTAGCTTATAACGCTATTTTATGGGGCACAGAATACGTACAAATAAATCGCTAGTTAATACTACTAATAAAAGGCTCAAAAATAGCCTCACACTAACACGGTAGCATAATGAGGGTCCCTACATGCAAACCGAAGCATTGAGAACTTTGTAAGTGTACAAACAGTTTAATAAGAAGATACTTTATAAAGACAGTACATTACGCGTATACAGAGAGGAGCCATCTTGCAAAACAGTCTCGACGAGTCGAACCACGAACGCTCTGCTTATATTAAAAAAGTCCTGGGTAATCCAAGCATTATAATGGCAGTGAATTGTTGTTTTGTTTATGAAGTCCATAAAAGTGCATCTATCCATCATATAACTGCTCCACACGGTTTCGGGGGGTTAATAAAGGCCTTCTGAAGCGAAGTGGCGCGTAGATTTTATTCGTCTGAAAGACATGTCATACACCTAGAATGACTTGAGGGCGAGTAAATCATGGTCTAATTTAAATTTTTGGGTGAACTAACCCTTTGACATGGGGCTCAATGAGATTCTGCTCCCTTTTGGAACCTGTCTCTAGCCTAACGACCAGTCAATGAATTGCAGTTTAAGTCACTTCCGTATTGGCTTTAAGAGAAACTGGGGGAGGCTGCAGCTAGGCACGGATAAATAACTTATTATAAATACTGTAATATTCCATAAAAAAATAAGAATTGTCCATTTTCATTTTATGATGACTGTGCCCCATTGTGCTTTTTCAAATATCACTTTTCATGCAGTGTGCAATATAGCTGTTTGTGTATGTAAAAAGTCTGTAATGTATTAAAGATCAAAGTGCAAGAAAAATAAAGTAATTTTTCTCCTAAAAAAAAGAATCGATTCAGAACTGCTGAAACGAGTCATGAGAAATTCCAAGTTTCCCTTTCTGTTACAAACCTACTTAAAGGGTTACTTCAGCGATTAGCATTAAGCTTTGTATCAGTAGAAACCCAGGAGTATATTCGAATTATTGTACTTTCCCACCTCATATTTATTTCACCTCATATTTATACATATTTCAGATTTATGTATTTTATTTCTGGAAAAATTGTTTTTGGCCAGAGGCTAAAGACTACAGCCAGCAGTGGGCGCTATTTCCATATGTTTTCAACATCGCACAGCAATCGGCTCGGGAGCTGCGGAGATTCATGTAAACGGAGCGGTGGAGAGCCAAGTGAGTATTTCAACTTTTCAAATGAATTCCTATGAAAGTTAAGCTTCCAAAGACATGATCTGAAAATGCGCCAGACTGTTCATGTGCTGTGAATGTATGCAGCACCGAATCCCGCGATTACCTCAGCTCAGCTCATGTGATGAATGTGATCTGACTCCTGCTGCGTTTGTGCCGTGACGGCCGTGACACTCAGTCGACTCACTCATAATATATTGAACAGACACGTTCAGTTTTTAATTGTAGTGTCTCTAACTGAACTGATTTTATGAAAATGAACGTGGTGGGCAAGTAAACCATGTCCTGCCTAGCGTAGGGCAGCGAAGTGCATTCTGGGAATTGTTGTCTTTCATCTCCATGAGACAAAAATACATTTTCTGCTTTCTCAGTCTAGAAGGCACCAAATTCAAAAATAATTTCACATTTCTACTACATTAATGACCCAGTTTAAATACAGATTCATCTTCCCAGCGCTGAAGTACCCCTTTAACAAATGTAACACATTTGCATAATGCCAGCCTATGGTCTTCATTGGCTGCCCATGAACAATGTCTACTTTGACTGCCCTCAAACACTGTAGTTGTAGTTGAGACTGGAAGAGTTTGATTTGTGTGAGAAACGGAAGAAACAACTCAATGGCTGACTCAATAATTGGCAAAAATCGAAAATGCAAGTGTATCTTCAGAGTAATTTTCCCTATCATTTTAAAATGTACAGACCATTATCTTTTTCTTAGACAGACTGTAAATATTTATTTTTTTATAACCTTATGGGCTACAACTAACAATCAAGCTTTTTATAATTACTAAACTTGCACAAGTTTTACTCTACAGAGTATGGAGTATGTAACTTGTGTCTTTGTGTGGCTGTGTGCAAACCTTTGTAAAGATAGCGAGTGGTAGTCCATACTGGTCTTCTTGCAGTCCAGATACAAGGCCTGAGGTCAACATTCCCTGTCCTGTGGCTGACTGTGGCTGTACTGTTATTGGCAGCCCTGAGTCTGTGTCAAACATCTCTGAATGATCTATGTCTACTACTTTCTCTTCCATATCGTCCATCACATGAGGCTCCAGCGTCTCCCATTCACATTCTGAGGAGTCCAGCAAGCTTCCTGTGTGAGGCTGACTGTAGTGTGTGTCCAGAGCAGTGTTACAAGGCTTTGATTTATCTGGCTGGTCATTGACATCATACCCGCAATCAAGCTCTTTTGGTATGTCAGTAATATCTGTAGCAGACATGGAGAATGATTCTTCGTCTGCAGATATGATTTCCGGTGAACTGAAGTCATCTGAAATGCTCCTCCGGGGCTGATAGTGAGAGGAATCAGCCAACCCATGCTCTATTATACCTGAAAAAAAAAAAAGTCACTTTATAAAGCTTAAGAATAATATTCATACAGTAACTCTGTTTACTCTTTAAAATAATTCCTTCTAGACAAGCATCATGAAATCTACTTTGCAGCTTAATCTAACCAAGAACTGTAAGATAAGTTAAGATAAATACGGTAAGTCATGTCTTGTTCTACAATCATTGTCACTTGCACCGCATGCTTCATGTTTAGCGTATCTGTCTACGTTGGCGAAAAGGTCTTCACATGTGATAAATGTAAGGAGATAGTCAGGCTGACGGAGAAGATGTCAGAATTAGAGACACGCATCCAGACTTTATTTGAGAGTAGTGAGAATGTAACAGCTTTAGACACTGCTTTGGATGCGAGTAGCTTAGTGAAATCTGTACATTCTTTGGTTCCGGCTGTAGGGCCCCCGCAGCAGGGAAACAGGGTAACGGTGAGGCGGCATAATCGCGGATAAAAAAAACAATCTTCCGTTCCGATTAGAACATCAAAAAGGTTCTCCCCACTCAGTGACACACCCACTGAGAATCCTGTTGAAAGTGCCCTAGTTTTTGGCAATTCTATTACACGGAATGTGAAAATAGAGACACCAGCCACCATAGTCACATGTTTATCAGGAGCCAGAGCGCCTGACATCAAAGCAAATTTAAAAGTGCTGGCTAAGATTATTATTCACGTCAGCACTAATGATGTTGATGGAGATCACAAAAATTAAGATTAAAGAGGTGTGTGAACTAGCAAGTACGATGGCTGATGCTGCCTATTGCTCCGGACCTCTCCCTGTTAAAAGGAGTGATGAGATACTTAGCAGACTATCATCACTCAATGTGTCTGCAAAATAACATAGGGTTCACAGACAATTGGAAAAGCTTTTGGGGCAGACCTGGCCTGTAGAAGATGGACGGAATCCATCCTTTTTGGAGTGGTGCCGGTCTTCTCTCTAGTAATTTGGCACATAGTCTTAGAGCTAAACCTTGACTAACTAGGAAGCCAGTCCGTCAGGAAGCAGACGGACTGGCTTACCCGACAGCTTGCTAGCTGTCTCCAATTACAAAAGTCAGATAAATCTCAACACATAGAGACTCTTTCACCTAGATATTATCACATAGAGACTGTGTCTGTTCCCCGAATCAGTAAATACAAAAAACCATCAAAACCATTCAACAGTAAAATTTGTATTGATGTCCAACAAATAAACAATAGAAATAATATAGATGATCAAATGATAAAGCTCGGGTTGCTGAATATTTGATCCCTTTCCCAAAAGCGCTTATTGTTAATGATTTTATTACAGATAATAGTCTAGATGTGCTGTGTTTGACAGAAACCTGCCTAAAACCTGACAACTACATTACTTTAAATAAGTCCACCCCACAAGATTATTGTTATAAACACAAGCCGTGTCTGAAAGGTAAAGGGGAGGGGTTGCTGTCATTTATAATAATATTTTAGGTATTACTAAGAAGTCTAGTTTCAAATATAATTATTTTGAAATTTTGGTGCTTTATGTAATGTTATGGAGTGTAATTGATAAATCCCGTTTGACATTTGTGCTGGCTACTGTATACAAGCCACCAGGGCACAATACATACTTTATCAAAGAATTTGCTGATTTTCTATCAGAGCTAGTACTGGCTGCAGATAAAACCCTAATTGTTGGTGGTTTTGAAATTGACACATTGGGATTGTTATTTAGAGACATTCTAAACTCTATTGGAGTTAGGCAACACGTGTCAGGACCCACCCATCGCCATAATCATACTCTAGACCTAATTTTGTCACATGGAATAAATGTTGATACCGTTTAAATTCTGCAGCAGAGCAATGACATCTCAGACCATTGCCTAGTATCATGCATACTTAATTTAGCTAATGCTGCAAAGCCGTCCGCCCGCTTCAAATATGGCAGGACTATCACTGCCACCACTAAAGATTGCTTTGTAAATAATCTTCTTCATCAGTTTCATCTCCTCAGCATCCCAGAAAGTCAAGAGGAACTCGATTTTGCAAACAGAAACTATTGACTCTCTTTTTTCCAGCACTTTAGACAAAGTTGCTCCCAGGCGCTTAAAGAAGATTAAAGAAAATAGTTCAACACTGTGGTACAACGAGCACACCCAGGCCCTTAAAACAGCAGCCAGAAAAATGGAGCGCAGCTGAAAGAAAACAAAACTAGAGGTTTTTCGTAATTTGTGGAAAGAAAGCATGATCGCATACAGAAAGGCTGTAAAACTGATAGATCTGCTTATTTCGACACTCTTAGAAGAAAACAAACACAGCGCTAGGTATTTATTCGATACAGTGGCTAAACTAACCAAGAATAAAGTTTCAACTCGTGATGTTTATAAACAGCACAGCAGTAATGACTTTATGAACTTCTTTGTGTGAAAAATTGATATTATTAGGAAGAAAATTATAACCATGTAGCAGTCTACTATGGCATCACATCAGACAGAAAATTGTAGTGTCACTGAGGAAAAATACATTCATTCACTGCTATAGGAGAGGAAGAATTGGCTAAACTCTTTAAATCATCTAAATCAACAACATGTATGCTCGACCTTTTACTGACTAGGCTATTAAAAGAGATGTTACCAGAGGTCATAGATCCTCTTCTTAATTTCATTAACTCATCTTTGTCATTAGGATATGTACCAAAAACTTTTAAGTTGGCTATTATCAAACCTCAACTTGATCCTACAGAATTGGTAAATTACAGGCCAATCTCAAAACACCCTTTCTGTCAAAAATACTGGAAAAGGCAGTGTCTACACAATTGTGCTCCATTTTAGAAAGAAATAAATGGTATCTGTGAGGATTTCCAGTCAGGATTTAGACTGTATCATAGTACTAAGACTGCTCTCATCAGAGTTACAAATGATTTACTCTTATCATCTGATCGTGGTTGTATCTCTCTATTAGTGTTACTTGATCTTAGCGCTGCACTATCGACCACAACATTCTTTTGAATAGACTCGAAAATTATGTTGGCATTAGTGGAACTGCATTGGCATGGTTTAAATCATACCTATCTGACCATTATCAGTTTGTATCAGTAAATTAAGAGATGTCACACCGATCACAAGTTCAGTATGGAGTACCACAGGGCTCATTGCTAGGACTGTTACTCTTCACCCTCTACATGCTACCACTGGGTGATATCATTAGGAAAATATATCTAAACTACGGCACATGCTTTCAATGCAAAATTCTGAACAGTTAGTTCATGCGTTCGCCTAGGGCGCCATTAGTGGGGGGTGGGGGCAATGAGCGCATATGTGGCGCTAGATTTTTATGTGTAAATGGTGTTATTGCCGCCCCACTAGTTCCTCCACGCTATGGGAACAGAGAACTGTCAATCTGACGATTCCTATATGCCATTGGATCAGAGTACTGTCAATTACTGTCAAAAAAGTTAGCCTATACCGTTTGCGTTTGGAGGAGCGCTCAACAACACTTAGATCAAAGAGCTTGGCCAATGATTTGGCAAGGTAACGCTTTTAAACCATACAATAAAGTTAAAATTAATTTTAAAAAAATTTGGCAGTCGAGAAATCACGCTGTGAAATGAGCAGAAAGCATTGCTTGGTTTGTATGTTAGAGGCAAAATATAACTGCACACTCACTTCAGCACCTCCAAACGGTTTTTGTGCCAATGCATTGTTAAAATAATCAGTGTGTTTTGTAATTGTCCCATATAAAACTTTAACTTTAATTTAAAAATGGTATAATAAAATGTGCTAATTCACAACATGCAATGCATCCTTTATGAAATCGCTTTGTCAAATTTAATGCATCTTTACGGATGGTGTTAAATGCTGATTTGATTCATTCAGTTCTAATAATGCTTTAAGCAAATCATGCTATTTAAAGGGAAGTTCAAGCATCAATGAGTAACAAAACTGCACTGAATCATTATTTATTCTTAATACTTTCCTGTGAACATGTAATAATTATGTAGTTATATCTGAGAACAATTTCTTAGCAACTAGGGATTGCACACACATTATAATTATATAAGCCTATGGGCTATACAGGCATCTAGCTACACAATGGTATTAATCCTTAACAAATATATGCATATATAATTTGGAATGTATGTATGCATTTGTTAATTAATACCAGTAATACTAATGTTGCTTTTAAAATCCAATAAGGATTTCGCCTAGGCACCAGAATGGCTAGAAACAGCCCTGTCTGTCAACACTGCACTGGCTCCCTATTAAACATCATATACATTTTCAAATCTTATCTTTTTACTTACAAAGCACTGAATGGTTTAGCTCCCCAGTACTTGAGCGAACTCTTAACACATTATACTCCATCGCGTCTATTGCAGTCTCAAAACTCTGGCCAGTTAAAAATACCTAGAATATCAAAATCAACTGCAGGTGGTTGATCCTTTTCCTATTTAGCACCTACACTCTGGAACAGTCTTCCTAACATTGTTCGGGAAGAAGAGACACTCTGTCAGTTTAAATCTAGACTAACTCTAGCCTTTACTATGGCATACACATAGAACATTATCAATTTCTATTATTATAGGTTTTGTAGCTCTGTATAGCTGCGTTTGAATCTCTATTTGATATATTTTCTTTGTTATCTATACTGCTAAATATAACTTACTCATCACCATATATTGTTTAATGTAGCCTATCAAGTTAAATTTGACATCACTAGCTTTTAATCTAAATCACTACCACGTGTTAGCTTTTAGCCTGGTAGCTTTCCATCCCGCACCCGGGTCTCCTGTTTTCTGAGTTCATTAGACAACTGTGGTGAGTTGGATTATTAAATAGACTCCATCAAACAAAGTAAGTGGAGTAAGTTGTGTGGTAAGTTTTGGATTCATCAACAAATACGGTAAGCCATGTCTTCTTCTCCTGTCATTGTCACTTGCACTGCATGCTACACGCTTAGCATATCTATCTCCGTTGGCAAACAGGGCTTCACATGTGTTAAATGTAAGGAATTAATCAGGCTGACGGAGAAGATTTCAGATTTAGAGACACGCATCCAGACTTTATGTGAGAGTAGTGAGAATGTAACAGCTTTAGATACTGCTTTGGATGCGACTAGCTTAGTGAACACTCATTGTTTGGTTCGGCTGAGCCCTTGCAGCAGGGCAATTGGGTGACTGTGAGACAGCATATTCGCGGATCTAAAAACCACTCTTCCGTTCCGATTAGAACATCAAACAGGTTCTCCCCACTCAGTGATGCACCCACCGAGGATCCTGTTGAAAGTGCCCTAGTTATTGGCGATTCTATTACACGGGCGTGAAAATAGAGACACCAGCCACCATAGTCACATGTTTACCGGAGCCAGAGCGCCTGACATCAAAGCAAATTTAAAAGTGCTGGCTAAAGCTAATCGTAAATTCTCTAAGATTATTATTCACGCCGGCACTAATGATGTTCGACCGTCAGTCGGAGATCACCAAAATTAACATTAAAGAGGTGTGTAAACTCGCAAGTACAATGTCACCGCAGTCTGTTTATCTGGCCCCTCCTGTTAAAAGGAGTGATGAAATAGTTAGCAGATTATCATCACTCAATGGCTGGTTGTCTAAGTGGTGTCCGCAAAATAACATAGGGTTCATAGACAATTGGAAAAGTTTTTGGGGCAGACCCGACCTGTTGAAGATAGACGGCATTCATCCTACCCGGGCTGGTGCTGCTCTTCTCTCTAGTAATTTGGCACATAGTCTTAGAGCTAAACCTTGACTCACTTGGGCCCAGGTCAGGAAGCAGACAAACTGGCTAAACCAACCGTCTGCTAGCTGTCTCACGTCACCAGAGTCAGCTAAATCCCAGCACATAGAGACGCTTTCACCTAGATATTATCACATAGAGACTGTGTCTGTTCCCGAATCAGTAAATACAAAAACCATCAAAACCCTTCAACAGTAAAAATTTAATTGATGTCCAACAAATAAACAACCGATATAATACGGATGAACAATTGATAAATCTCGGGTTGCTGAATATTCGATCCCTTTCGCCAAAACGCTTATTGTTAATGATATGATTATAGATCATAACCTAGATGTGCTGTGTTTGACAGAAACCTGGCTAAAACCTGACGACTACATTACTTTAAATGAGTCCACTCCCCAAGATTATTGTTATAAAGACGAGCCACGCCTGAAAGGAAAAGGGGAGGTGTTGCTGTAATTTATAATGATATCTTCAGTATTACTCAGAAGTCTAGTTTCAAATATAATTCCTTTGAAGTTTTGGTGCATTATGTAACATTGTGTAGTGTAAAAGATAAATCCCGTTTGACATTTGTGTTGGCTACTGTATACAGGCCACCAGGGCACAATACAGACTTTATCAAAGAATTTGCTGGTTTTCTATCAGAGTTAGTACTGGCTGCAGATAAAGTACTAATTGTTGGTGATTTTAATATCCATGTTGACAATGAAAAAGACGCATTGGGATTGGCATTTAAAGACATTCTAAACTCTATTGGAGTTAGACAACACGTATCGGGACCCACTCATCGCCTTAATCATACTTTAGATCTAATACTGTCACATGGACTAAATGTTGATACCATTAAAATTCTGCAGCAGAGCGATGACATCTCAGATCATTACCTAATATCATGTATACATAATTTAGCTAAAGCTGCAAAGCCATCCTCGCTTCAAATATGGCAGGACTATAACCGCTGCGACTAAAGATTGCTTTATACATAATCTTCCTCATCAGTTCCATCTCCTCAGCATTACAGATAGCCAAGAGGAACTTGATGTTGCAACAGAAACTACTGACTCTCTCTTTACTAGCACTTTAGACATAGTTGCTCCTCGGCGCTTAAAGAAGATTAAAGCAAATAATCCAACGCTGGTACAACGAGCACACTCGGGCCCTTAAAACAGCAGCCAGAAAAATGGAGCGCAGCTGGAAGAAAACAAAACTGGAGGTTTTTCGCAATTTGTGGAAAGACAGCATGATTGCATACAGAAAGGCCATAAAAACTGCTAGATCTGCTTATTTCTCAACTCTTTTAGAAGAAAACAAACACAACCCTAGGTATTTATTCGATACAGTGGCTAAATTAACAAAGGATAAAGCTTCAACTTCGCGTTTTTAAACAACACAGCAGTAATGACTTTATGAACTTCTTTACTAGTAAGATTGATAACATTAGGAATAAAATTATAACCATGCAGCCGTCTACTACAGTATCACTTCAGACAGAACATTGTAGTGTCACTGAGGAAAAATTACACTCATTCACTGCTATAGGAGGAGAAGAATTGGCTAAACTTGTTAAATCATCAAAATCAACAACATGTATGCTTGACCCTATACCGACTAGGCTATTAAAAGAGATGCTTCCAGAGGTCATAGATCCTCTGCTTAATATTATTAATTCATCCTTGACATTAGGATATGTACCAAAAACTTTTAAGTTGGCTGTAATTAAACCACTTATTAAAAAAACGCAACTTGATCCTAAAGAATTAGTCAATTACAGACCAATCTCGAATCTACCGTTTCTATCAAAAATATTAGAAAAGGCAGTGTCTTCACAATTATGTTCCTTTTAGAAAGAAATGGTATATGTGAGGATTTCCAGTCAGGATTTAGACCGTATCATAGTACTGAGACTGCTATAATTAGAGTTACAAATGATTTACTCGTATCATCTGATCGTGGTTGTATCTCTCTATTAGTGTTACTCAATCTAAGCGCTGCATTCGATACTATCGATCACAATATTCTTTTGAATAGACTCGGAAATTATGTTGGCATTAGTGGAACTGCATTGGCATGGTTTAAATCTTACTTATCTGACCGTTATCAGTTTGTAGTAGTAAATGAAGAGATGTCACACCGATCACAAGTTCAGTATGGAGTACCGCAAGGCTCAGTGTTAGGACCGTTGCTTTTCACCCTGTATATGCTACCGCTGGGTGATATCATTAGGAAGCATGGCGTTAGTTTTCATTGTTATGCTGATGATACTCAGCTCTATATTTCTTCACGCCCTGACGAAATTTACCAATTCACAAGATTAACGGAATGCATAGCTGATATTAAAAATTGGATGAATAGTAATTTCCTGCAACTTAATTCAGATAAAACAGAATTTTTAATTATTGGACAGAAAAGCTCCACAAGTAGTGCCCTAGAATACTGTCTAACCCTCGATGACTGCTCTGTCAAGCCCTCGTCGTCAGTGAGGAACCTGGGTGTGCTCTTTGATACCAATCTTTCGTTTGAAAGCCACGTTTCTAGCATCTGTAAAACTGCATTCTACCATCTTAAAAATATATCTAAATTACGTCACATGCTTTCAATGCAAAATGCTGAACAATTAGTACATGCGTTCATGAGCTCAAGGCTAGATTATTGTAATGCTCTACTGGGTGGTTGCCCTGCTCACCTAATAAATAAACTCCAGCTGGTCCAAAACGCAGCAGCTCGAGTTCTTACTAGAACCAGGAAGTACGATCATATTAGTCCAGTTCTGTCAACACTGCACTGGCTCCCTATTATCGCATACATTTTAAAATCTTGCTTATTACTTATAAAGCAATAAATGGTTTAGCTCCCCAGTACTTAAGCAAGCTCTTAACGCATTATACTCCATCACGTCTATTGCGGTCTCTAAACTCTGGCCAGTTGAAAATACCTAGAATATCTAAATCAACTGCAGGCGGTCGATCATTTTCCTATTTAGCACCTAAACTCTGGAACAGTCTTCCTAGCATTGTTCGGGAAGCAGACACACTCTGTCAGTTTAAATCTAGACTAAAAACACATCTCTTTACTATGGGATACACATAGAAAATTTTTAACTTTCTTTATTCAAATCAAATGACTGATTGTTAGGCTGCATTAACTAGGTCAGCGGAACACTTCCCATAACACCTGATGTACTCGTTACATCATAAAAAGTGGCATCCACACTAATGTTAGTCTCTCTGTTTATCCCGAGGTTTACTGCAGTCGGCGGATCCAGGCCGTGTCCGGATCGGATGGTGGACCTGCATCTGGACATGACCAGCTCATCCTGGAGTGTCTGCTGAGACCGTGTCCATTAGTGTCTCCTCTGAATTTGCCTCACCGGCACGTCATCCTCAATTAACCCGTCCGGCGCAATAACTCCGATCTTTCAAGTATTCATATTCTTGTGTAATCGACGCGCCATCCTAAATGAACCCGTCTCGCGCGTGATACCCAAAATTTTGAATATTCCTATCTAATATGATTTATGACCTGCAAGGTTGCCAGAGTAATAATTATACACTGTTAATAATAGGCCAGAGGAGAACTGGCACCCCGACTTAGTCTGGTTTCTCCCAAGGTTTATTTTTCTCCATCATGCCCTGATGGAGTTTTGGTTCCTTGCCACTGTCGCCTTTGGCTTGGCTTGCTCAGTTGGGGACACTCAAATTATGATCCAAGTTACTCAACTAAATATACAAATATAATTTATTAATTTGGTCATATATAATTCTATAAACTATCCAAATTAAACTAGCCAAATCAAATTTTGTTGCAATGTTGTCCTGTTTAACACTGTGAAGCTGCTTTGAAACAATCGTCATTGTAAAAGCGCTATATAAATAAAGTTGATTGATTGATTGATTGATTATTCAAATCATTAAATGATTGTTAGGCTGCATTATCTAGGTCAGCCGGAACTGGAAACACTTCCCATAACACCTGATGTACTCGTTACATTATAAGAAGAATGGCATCTACCCTAATGTTAGTCTTTCTGTTTATCCCGAGGTTTACTGCAGTCAGCCGGAACCGGGCTGTTTCCAGATCAGATGGTGGACCTGCGCCTGGACATGACCAATGCATCCCTGAAATGTCTGCAGAGAGCGTGTCAATTAAACTCTGCCCTGTAAATGCCGCATCGGAAGGACATCCTTAATAAACCTGTCTCCGGCACGACGACTCTAATCTATCGAATAATCTTTCGAATATCTATTTATCTAATATGACTTCTGAACTGTGATGTTGCCAGAATTATAATCATACACTGTTTGTTCGTCGGCCAGAGGAGAACTGGCACCCCGACTGAACCTGGTTTCTCCCAAGGTTTTTTTCTCCATTCTGGCCCTGAAGGAGTTTTGGTTCCTTGCCACCGTTGCATTTGGCTTTTGGCGTGCTCAGTTGGTGAGACCTAAATTTCAACTATATTACCGATCTGCCTGCATTAACACTATATGTCAATGATTCCCTGTGCAAATGCATTGATGAAGTTAACAGTTGGATGTGCCAAAACTATCTTCAGTTAAACAAAGACAAAACTGAAATCACTACATTTGGAAACAAGGATGAAATTCTCAAACGCATATCTTGATGCTAGAGGTCTAATAACAAAAAATAAAATCAAGAATCAGCAGTCATGTCAAAGCAATAACTAAATCAGCTTACTATCATCTGAAAAATATTGCAAGAATCAGATGCTTTGTTTCCAGGCAAGACTTAGAGAAACTCATTTATGCTTTTATCACCAGCAGGGTGGACTATTGTAATGGTCTTCTCACCGGCCTTCCCCAAATGACCATTAGACAGCTGCAGCTCATACAGAACGCTGCGGCCAGGATTCTGAGTAGAACCAGAAAATATGACCATATCACTCCAGTCCTCCAGTCCAGGTCTGGCTTCCAGTTACATTTAGGATCGATTTTAAAGTACTATTACTTGTTTATAAATCACTCAATGACCTAGGACCTCACTACATTGCAGAAATGCTGATTAAATACAAACCCAACAGATCACTCAGATCATCAGGATCAAGTCAGTTAGAAATACCAAGAGTTCACTCAAAGCCAGGAGAGTCTGCTTTAAGCTATTATGCCAGCCGCAGTTGGAACCAGCTTCCTGAACAGATCAGATGTGCTACAACAGTAGCCACATTCAAATCCAGACTCAAAACACATCTGTTCAGCTGTGCCTTTACTGAATGAGCACTGTGCCACTGTACGTCTGACTGATTGCACCTTATCTTATCTATGCATTATCTTTTTATTCTTTTTTAACTGTTTTAGTTTACATTTGTTCTTATCTTTGGTTATTGTCATTTTATCTATATATCATCATTTTACTCTTTTTAATTCACTTTACAACTGTATATTTCTATTTCTTATGCATCTGGTGATCATTATTTTTGGTTAGGGCTGTCTGACTGGAAGAAATTGGAAAAGGAGAGCAGTGTGCTTCGCTTCATTCTGCTTGTGGTAGCAGACAGTGCAAAAAAGCGGACTCAAGAAAGGGGAGGTCCTACCAGGTATAGGTATAGGTAACGTCCCCTACAGGAGCCCATCCTAGACCGACTTGTAAGGTCCAGGAGACATTGCGAAATTGCTCTTCCATCTCAGATAGGAGTAACCGAATTTAGAGTCAGGCAGATAGGAATCTATTTATCACCATTTTATTTTTAATTTTTAAAATCTATTTACAACTGTTTTAATTATCCTTGTTTTTATTTTTAATTCTTACACATGGTTTTCTTATTTCTTATGTAAAGCACTTTGAATTGCCATTGTGTATGAAATATGCTATATAAATAAACCTTGCCTATATGATAAGTGAAATTAGCTGCTCTACCTGAGCGGCTGTACAAATTATGTTGCATTATTTTCCTGGTAACACTGTGAAGCTGCTTTGAAACAATTGGACTATATAAATAATTAATAATTTTTTCTTTTTTGAAGAAGAAGAAGAAGAACTGCCAAATTAGAAAGGAAGAGATCGTTTCACTTTGTTTTTAATGTTGCATATTAGGGGTGGGTCTATCTGGAATAGATTAGCAGTGTCTTGATGGGCCGGACCTCTGGTCTCTCTCACAAAATAAAAGTCACTTTTGGTAATAACCCTGTCAGTACTGTGCCTTCCTATTTTGGGACACCATAACAGCAGATTTTTGTTTTTTTTTGGAGAACATTCCAATGTTTTTTCCTCCAGTCAATGAACAAGATGACCAAACAATGTAAGCTGCTGCAAAATAATCCAGTCCATTGCTGACACAAGTCAACTAAAAAAAGAACGACAAACAGCTTTGCTCCCACTGTTATTTGGATATTTCAATCTTTAAAAATCACATATGACAAAATGAAACTATTCAAAGTAGTAAAAAAACTAAATAGTCTGACACATTCACATTGACAAGGTGCCTGTGTCATGTTGAACTGGAGTAAATCTGTTTGTTGATCTGTGCCACCTTTTGAACTGGAGTTTCTGGTGGGTTCTACACAACTGGAATGAATGGCTTCATTTTTCAACTTTTTCAGCTGTATAAGGCAATACTGTACTGAGGCCTGTTTCATGAAGCAGGTCGAACAAACTCTGTGTTTCAGAGCTGGTTTAGAGCTGACATATCCTACTCAGTTTAGATCAGGTTCAGCAAGCCCACTGAGCTCACTCTCTAAAGTCAGTTTAATTAAGTTTATGATTAACGTAGTGAACGGCCAAATTACAATCTTACCCAGAATAAAACCTGATAGTGTAAACTACCGTGGGGATTAACAAACAGTAAAAAACAATGGTCACACTTTAGTTTAGGGTCCAATTCTCACTATCAACTATGACTTTTGCCTCAATAAAAACTCCTAATTACGGCTTATTAATAGTTAGTAAGGTAGTTGTTTTTAATTTTTGGTATTGTAGGAATGTAGAATATGGTCATTCAGAATAAGGCATTAATGTGTGCTTTATAAGTACTAATAAACAGCCTAGTAATATGCATGCTAATAAGCAACTAGATAATAACCCATCTAGGCCTCTTCAGACAGAAATGACCATACCTTAAACATAAATTAAATTACCTTTTGAAATTATTATTATTATTATTATTATTATTATTATTTGCTTCATTTGATACTTGGTGATTTGTCGCATTAGCTATGTTAACACAAAAAAGTCATGGACATGATTCGGATATGTAAAAGGGTTGGAAAAAAAGTCACACTTGGCTCAAAAATGTACAACTTACAAAAAACATAGGAAATGAATGGGAAATATGAAAAAATACGAATCAGCCTATGAGCAGGAAAAAACTGCACAGCAATGAAAATATCAAGAGTGCAAAATAGACCAGATTTGTTAAGTTGGGATAGCATACCTGTTCATTTTTGTTACATTTTTATTTAATTTTGATAAATCTAAATATTTTTGTAACAAGTAACACAATGTCCTCCTCTGTGTTCAGCTTTGACTGTAGTAATATTAATGCAAAAACTGACACTTTAAATTAACATTTCAAAAAAAAAAAAATCTAAACTATGACCAAAAGTATAAATCCAAATCTACAACTTAAAAATAAGTATTTATCTGTAAAAAAACACTATAATTATATGCCATTATACGATAATTTATATGCCACTTTATATAGAACCATACAGACATCTAGTGGTTACACCGTGGCATTACACAAGTGTTTCTTTTTTTACTCCCACCAGATGGCACTAATCTACCTTCAAAAATTAGATTTTAAATGGACCCTAAACTAAAGTACATCTTCCTCAAGTACATCAATACATCTTAAGTCTTAAAAACCAGCGTTTGCTCAATATAAACTCAAACTTACTTGGGTAGCCACTCAAACCAGCTTTTTTAAACAGCTACATGCATAGCGATAATACTTTTAAACGGACTTGACCTGTACTTTACAGGGCAATTAATTATTTCCATTTGCTCACAACAGCCAGCTCACAAATCTAAACTCTTCCAGTGCTCCCAATGTCCAGTCCAACCCTAGCATGCAACATGTTAATAAGTCATTAACAAATATTATACATTTATTAAGAAATCAAGTAACAAAAGTCAAAATGTGATTATCAACAAACTGTTTGAATTATTGTCACATGTGCTCTGTGTCTATCCTTGGAGTTTTATGTTGAAGTGTTTCCTGTGCACTAATATTTTGTAGTTCTCTGTAGTTTTCCGTGCTGATTAGTCTCCCCAGATGTTTCTCACTTACAACACCCCCTTGTTTTCTTGTTTCTTGTTAAGCTTGTCTGCCTGTGTGTGTGTATATATATATATATATATATATATATATATATATATATATATATATATATATATTGCTTGTGATTCACTAGTCTTTTGTCGTTGTTTGCTATTAACCTGTCTGTGTCTTGGGTCTTGAGTTCCTGGATGTTCCTGTTTTATTTATTTATGGAATGGTTTCATTAAAGGAGGCGTGGCAGATTGGAAACACCTGGAAAACTAA
This sequence comes from Gobiocypris rarus, assembly GCA_023029165.1. Classification (NCBI taxonomy): domain Eukaryota; kingdom Metazoa; phylum Chordata; class Actinopteri; order Cypriniformes; family Gobionidae; genus Gobiocypris; species Gobiocypris rarus. Next base: position 11,549,724 of record CM040920.1, read on the forward strand.
ATCAGCATGAAAAACTACAAAGAACTATAAATCAAAACACACAACAGGAAATAACATAAAAGTCCACAAGCAGACAGGGAATATGTGACAATTATACACTTTAATAACATTTACAGTATCTTGTTAAGTTGCTCTGCAGTGTTACTATTTCTCTATTAACTTTTAAGTCAGTTAGAATAACACAAATCTGACACCATATCACATTACCTGTTTTACAGCATTTTTACCTGGAAATAATGACAGGACAGTCATCAAAGTTTCAACTAATTTCTTCACCGGAGTCACATAAAACAGGATCTATAGGGAGATAGTAAATATAGTATGTGTGTATTTAAGACTAGATTCATTCTCAAGATCTTACTACAAAGTGTGTATTGAGATGGTAATAATTACCTTCTTTTCTAGCAGAATCAGTTTAAAAATAATCAGAATCTACAGCAAATAAGGAGAAGCACACAAACATTTAGTCCAAATATCAGACAAATTTAATATGTATTATCAAAAAGGATCTTGGAGTCTAGTCCTTTACCTTGTGTTTAAAGTGCAGGATCAAATCTCTGGCAGACAGACCTTTAGAAAAACAAAAGAAAAAAACTGGTCAGTCACACACAATAAGACTAGAATGTGTAAGTGGAAAGTAAATAGGGGTTAAATTTGAACTAAATCACACTCATCGAATTAGGGTCAGTTAAGGGAGAAATTATCTATTATAGTGAAAAGCAGATGTGTGTTTTTGAATTACCCAGATATATCTGTGATCCCTCCAGCGCTGTACAGCTTAAAGATCTGTTCATATGATCATAGAGCTCCTACAGAGAACCAAGAACAATCATATATGAGAGGTATACTAAGTGATTTTGAGAGGTGTACTAAGTGATTTTCAGTTTTGTTGTGTTCATTTATATTATATTTACATAGGTATATACATACCTCACCCTAATATGTATGACAGTTTATTTTATGTTTTACAAATAACTGTTATTTCATACCTCATAAAATTTGAAAGCAATGTATGTTAGCCTAACAAACATTTCATACATAAAACAAAATAAAATGTACTTGATTTTAGCACTGCAAATAAATCCCAAATACACACAATGCAATTTTTTCACTGGTCAAGATCATTTTAACTGTAGACGTGATTCATCCAATTTATAATTTAAAATGAACAAATTGCAAAAAAAAAAATAAAATAAAAATAATCTAGACAGCTGACATTCTGAGTTCTCCGGAGACACTGAGTTCTATATCTCATGTGGTAATTCTAAAGAATTTTTTATTAATTTTATAGTGTCAAACTAACATTTTAACTTACTGGTCCTTTACATCTTCTGTATTAGTTATTAAAATATCTGACAATTAAATGTATCTGAAAGATCTTGCCTTTAGGATGGAGATCTGAGAGAAATCTTTTTCTTCAAAGTAAGCGTGAGTTATGAGCTGAAGTTTAGCCTGTATCATACCAAACAGTGGCTGAAATAACAACACATACAATTAATAATCTGTATTTTTATGTAAATCAAGGATTCTTTAGCATATGCATCTCACCAATCGACTGAGAACGCAAACACTCTTTTGAACCGTCTCTCTCGTGATATCTGCCTCTCGTACTTTCAGTGCCTGTAATACACAGCATTACAACAATATCAGACAAGATGTGATTCTTTTACAGTATCTATCAAAAACATTTAGAGAAATGTATTTTGGATTGAGGAAACGGTTTCATTAATATGATATAAAATAGTTAAAATATGTAAGCCATATTTCCTTGGCTTAAGCTCAATTAAAAAACATTTTTTTTACACAAAGCATTGTAAGGATAAATTATTGTGAACAAACCTTAGCCTCCATCTGTCTGTAGCAAGACACTCCATAAACACATTTCAGCTGTCCATCCAAAGGAGGCAAATGAAAGTAGACAGTGTCTATCCATAAAAAAATAACAACGTGGAGTTTAAAAACAGATATGCTGATACAATTCTTCATTGATTATATCTATGATCATAGCTCATTCTGAATATACCGCACCCCCATCATCTTGCATCAAAATATAAAAAAAGAATATTAATATTTTTTATTAACTTTAACACATCTTTAAAAACGATCAAACAAACAAACACACACACACAATTGGAGCAAATTAAACTGTCGAGAATACACAGAAAAAAAAACAAAAAAAACAAACAATGAGGATAGCGTGAGAACAATGAGAACAGCGCACAATGACGACAAAGACAAATAACACTTCTTTATTAATTATTATTTTAACTATTATTAAACTTAAAAACTTAAGAACACTTGAATAAATCACAGGAACAAAATTCATCCTATACATAAAAGAGAACCGACAATACTGAGGGGTATAGTATACAGAGGTAACCAACCAACTAAAGATACGTTTCACAACTTCAGACCAATAGGTATTATACATTTTTGATAAACAATTTGGTGTAATCCTCTGTATCCACCTTGCATTTGAGGCAGAGTGGAGAATGAAATGGGTTGAATTTATGTCTGACATAAGGTGTGACATGCATTCTGTCCAAGATTTTTGCCTCGGGGTACCCAACCCAGTTCTTTGAGATCTACCTACCTGCAGAGTTCCGATCCAACTCCATGTTGCACCATATTTATCTGATTAGGCAACGTTTCAGCATTCGATGACGTCAAGGGTTGACATATTCTGAGATTGAGCGTTTCTGGGCCTGGTGTCAATAAAGCTTTTTCTTTGACTAACAAGGAAGTTTTCAGCTCCAAAACTTACAGGATATTCTTATATCACGATGAAATTTTATATATCAACGGCTCAAGGGAAAGTTGATTTCTCAATTAATCTCCTCTTTAATACATTTAGGAATCCAAGCTTGAAGTGCCAGTGTTAGACCCCTCAGGATCTTTGCAAAGACCTAAAATGACTATGAGTATATTTTCTTAAGCTAACCTCTGTTCTACAAGTCGTTGTTGGGTTCGATAATTATAGCAATTCATTTTAGTTCCCATGTCTGTTTGCCTTGCAATGACTTCCCTATAATTCAGTTCATTCTCATCTAGGTTTCTCTATTACATTAGAGATTTTCTCAGTTATAGTTTGAAGTGCTTTTTCCAACTGGGCTAAGTTCGTAATCCTTTTTAGTATCCACCAGATTTTTCTCTGGCCAATTAGCCAGAACCTTTTTTCTCCATTTTTGTGGCAGGTCGCGGCAGGAATTATGGCAAAAAAGTATCTTGGAACATACTCCTCTGAAAGCGTTAATCAACTTCATTCAAAAGAGTATATGTGATGTGATCTACGAAAACCCATCACATGGTGAAATTTTACTTTTTACAGCTTTTGATATCATATGAAAGCTGGGATCAAGGTCTTTTTAAATATATTTTTATTTATATTTCATGGCTTGTCTGAAACAAAAGTTGTGGTTATCTGAAGTCGCCTTATCGCTATGATTTTCTGGAACGGAATTTTGAGAAAAACAGGTTTAAAAACTGTCATCTCTTTTTTCCGCATAGACATGAAAATGCACTATCCAAACTTAAATGGCTGTAACTCAAGAAAGCTTTGGACTATAACCCTAAGGTTGGTCTTGTTGTAAAGAAGACACTTGGCAGATTATGAAAGTAAAATAGAAAAAAAAGTTATAAAGGCTTAAGTTTATGAAAATGTAAAAATATATATTTTATAATAATATTTATATAATATTTTATAATAATATGTAATTTACAAAACATTCTTTACTCTAAAACTACAACACAATTAAAGCCAGGAATATGAACAAGTTGTGTTCCAAGTTTTAGGTTGATATTTATAAAAAATTAGCTTTCAGTAAGATTTTGTTTGGGCGCAGTACCAAACATTTTCACTAGATGACACCCAAGCTCCATTACTGACCAAGAGCGCCTCCATTTCCATATGGTTTGAGTGATCTTCTGAACCATATATTTCCACAATTTTCATACATTTTATGAAGTATGCTAGACATCCTGTTCGGAAGTAGCCAGTTTAGCAGTATTTGATTTGAATTCAACCACTAATAAATATAAACAGAACATTATAGCATAGCTCACTGCTGCATCACAAATGGAAAATCTATATTTTTTCCTTTATATTTAAACATTTCCAGAATTTTTTTATCTAAAAAAATTTACTGGATGTTATATTTTGAACTCTTGGAATGAAAACAAATTGGTTGTCTACCCAACATTATTTTTATTTTTTTCTGTGTTCATCGCTATTTCAAAATAAAGGTCACAAGGGGACTTGCTAACGTTACTCTGAAGAGAACAGCAACTTAGTAAGTAGTGAAATACTGAAATTATTTATTTTAATCTGGCAGTGATGTCACGTTACTGAACATTCTAAATCCCATATGTGGGACCGTACTCTCAGGGGCACAGAAATAAAAATCCTATATATGGGACCAAACCGGATACCGCTCAAAAGGTTAAACATTTCATTTGTAACCATTAATACAAAAATGAAATTGAGATGACGTGTTGAACACACACACACACCGCTCAGTCACTCTAATTAGTCTAGTGCACGGTCTTGCTCCAGATTCCGGAAGATTTGATCTCACGTTACCATATAAGGCATAAAATGGAAAATGTCCTCCCGTTTGGCGCGCCCCACCTGTCACGTCTCTATTCCCCACCAGTGAAAAAACGCTGCCCTAACGTACAAGAATAGCAATCACAGCGCACCGGTAGCATAGCTAAACTGAGTTCCAGCGTAGCTAACTTCTCCATCATCCCTGGATATAAAATAATGTATAATAATTAGGGCCGGGACTTTAACGCGTTAATTAAGATTAATTAATTGCGTGACTTTAACGCGTTAATTAAGATTAATTACGCAAAAAATAGATAACAATTTTAACTTATTTTTGCACCGCGGAACGTTTTTTAATGAATGAGTTTCGACGGACCGATTATACTGGAACACCAACTAGCGTTCTTGACTTCTGAACACAACAAACCACAGTGAACATGAACGAAGAAGCTGACGAGACTGCTTTGCTTGGCCCCGTGGATGGGAAATTTTGTTTAAAAAAACGAAAGGATGGAAGCGTCGACAAGAGCATGGTTGTGTGGAAGCTATGCAACAAGGAATTTGCGTATCGAGCCTCAAATATCACCTCAACGCAAAACGCTGGACATAAATAAATAAACAAAATTTTGTTGATTAAGCTTATGTATTCAGTCATTATTCAATGGTATACTAAAAATGCATGTGAAAAAAATTACTTCTCACTGTTCTCAGGTCAAATATTTATATGCAATTAAAATGCGATTAATTTCGATTAATTAATTACAAAGCCTCTAATTAATTAGATTAATTTTTTTAATCGAGTCCCGGCCCTAATAATAATCCATTATATGATCGTTTAGGGCACTGACTTCACCAGGATTAAGCTGATTGAGGCGAACAAGATCATTAAAGCGATCAGTTACTTCAGACTCTGTTGTTCTCTTTTGCTCCGCCATTTCACGATACGATAACGTTTTATTAAATAAAATTTAAATAATTTAATGGAAACCCAATTTTGACAAAAAATGGACTTTCAACCTTTTATGTTTATTCGATTATTCGATCTAGCTGAAAACGTTCCAGCGCGATATCCGACGGGTTTTCCCAGATCGCATCACATATGATAAAAATGTATCTTCCAAGCTGCCATCTTCCCCCTCCAATAATATGACGTTTTGATCAAGTTATTGTTAAAGGTGCCCCAGAATGAGTTGAAACAATATTTTAAATTGTTCTCTGAAACAATGTATGTGGCTTATTTAAGGGCAAAAAATGTCCAGATACGGTTTTACAGGTCCATTTACAACCCTATAAATTGTCCCTAGAATGAAATGGAGTCCTGACAGAACACAGACCGACTGAATGACACTTCAAGCAGAAAATCTCAAACGGAGATCACTAAAATGCAGCTTACTTGTTTATTGGTGTTTTCAGATCATCCGCACGAGAGAGTGAGCTTGAATGCACATGGTTGCCAGATTGCATATGTTTAAGTAAAACAGCGGATAGAATTTCTGTTCTTTTCACAGAAAAGCTCTGATTGGGGGATTTAATTACTGAAATCTTGCAACCGCAAGCACGAACCCTCGAACCCTCCTTTTTTCCCCCTGACAAAACCAAAGAGTGCATTTTGTTCAAGTTTTTGTTTTTTAAACGACATTTTAGACTTGTCTTTTTTTGTCAACGTGTTTATATAGTCACAATAATCGTTTAAGGACGTTTGTGTCATCTCGTCTTGACTTAGTCATGGAAAAAAAGGTCGCCAATGAACATTTTTCGTCATATTTTCGTTAAGGAAATTGACACTAGTCAGAGCAAACTAACAACTTTGAATTAATATGGTGCTGTATCCGGTTATAGATAAACATCAACCATACTGTTGACAGCTCTGTTCTGTGGGAAGGGTATGAAAAGTGCTCACATCCCCTGCACAGCCTGGAACATAACAATTATATCCATGATCTGCCATTTTCACTATATTGTCCTCATATTCACAATAACTGCAGAACTTCTGATGATTCGGTGCAGGTCCACGTTCACTTTGACTCTACAAATACCCTTGCATCACACACTCTAAACACCCCAATACACCCTAATGAATCATTATGAATCTTAAAAACTCTAATGAACACTTAAGGAAAACTACTGAACTAAAAACCCTACGAATCCCTACGAAAGCTTGATGTGACTGAACTCAGTGAGGGACAGAGTGCTGTGAAAGCAGACTAGTGAGAAGATGAGTTTTACCTGTTTGACTGAAGATGGTTAGTGTAAAAAACTTGTCGGCCAATGCCGAAAATTTTAAAATTATTGATCACTAGTCTAAGGGCAATAAAACAAACCAGTGAGTTAATGATCTGAAAGTGCAAAAACTATTTCTCATTAACTTTTCAAGATATTTTGCACAAATGGTACCAGATTGTATAGATATATACAAGGAAATAAAAGTATTTAGGTAGAATTTCAAAAACTATTTTTTTGTTAAGTGTAATGTAGATACAGACTTTACCTTCCTGATAATTGTGCGCTCCGTCGGGCAGTGCCAGGAAAGGCAGGTATTTCCATTCCTCTGGGAGTGTGTTACTGTCATGACCCGCGCTGGGAATAATGGGAGGATATGAGAACTCTACCTGAAATAAAAATAAAAATACAACAGTAGACTGATTAGAAGTCAATGGTGGAAAAGGGCTATCTGAAAACTATAAAAGTGTGTTATAAAAACTTTATAACAGAAAAAAAGAAAACATGATTTCAAGTACAGTTACATTTTGCATTATCATGTGTCCAGGTGGCAATATTCATATAAAAGTCACATGCAAATGAGGTTATGTAAAATACATTGCATGCTTCATTTCAAGATGGGCATTACTGAAAGGAATGATAACTTGTAGTTCATACAGTAAAATAATAATTAGACTGATCGGAGCATTTCTGAAAGATTCATTTAAAAAGAACTGGCTCATAAGAGTCATTTGTTTTCTTGCTTTTATTTTGCAGTACAAGTTACAGAAATAATCTTGTATGTCTATATTTGTATATACATCTAAGTTTGTATATGTACTATTTACTGTAGCTAGGCTGTGCTATTGTTACAGACTCCTTTACAAGGATTCACAATGTGAATCATCGATCATTTGAAGAACCAGTTCCACTTCTTTGACAATTACCACTTCCATACACATATTCAGCGTTAGTCACATCCAGCCAGCGACCTTCTCTAGAGCAGTGGAGGATTGCAGCGGATTCCTGTTGCAATGTTCCCTGAAATTTGAAATGCAAGCTCACTGTTTCCACACTGAAAAGTGCGCTTCAGTCGACACAGACCATCTGGTACCAAGACGGCCTCGACAACTTTACCGAACACTTCAAGGAAGTTTTTGGCCAAACCAGCCACAATATCTCCATCCATGATCAACTCTTTAATCTCTGTCAAAGTAAATCGTTGCGGGCGATTATGCTGTCCAATTCCGCACCCTACCTGCTACGAGCTGGTGGAATGAGGCTTCTCTAAATCACTGCCTTTTGACAGGGTCTTTGGTCTAACTTGATATTACAAATGACGATTTATGATTATGCTATGGGAACAGAGAATCTGATTCAGTGATCCATCCATGTAACACATTTCAGCGTGCCACCAAGAGACATCACCGCTGCAATCCTCTCCATTCATGCCATCAGCCACTCCAACGGTACCTCCTAGCAAGCCTATGCAGGTTGACTCATTCTATCTCACCAAAACATTCTACCTCAGTGTCAACAACGGATCCATAAAAAATTGTGTATGTACAGTGGATCCAGCGGTCTTCTCATCCCAGAATGTCCAATTCATCCTCTTCGACCAGCGGTGAGTGCAGTTCAGGTCCCCTTGATTATCTCCACCCTAAAACTTGAGTCTGTATCTCCGGATCAAGAAACCCAGAACATCCATTCCATCTTGGGTAAGCCGAGGAATAATCACTCACTGTACACCACAGTAAGTGGTTACCTGCATAGGGAGGAAATCTAGCTTATGGTGTTGGAAGGCTCTACTGCAGACATCATCCTGGGACGCCCCCAGCTACAGATACATTCACCTTACCATTTCCTGGGCATCTGAAGAGATAACTAAATGGAGTGAGTACTGCTTCAATCATTGTCTACAACTTCCTCCATTCCATCAACTCCACCACCATTGAAAGTCCAGAAGTGCAGTCCACTGTGAGTGTACCAGAGGAATATCGGGCATTCCAGGATTTGTGCAAGCAGCTGGCAACAATACTTTCACCTCATCAGCCATGGGACTGCGCTATCAAGCTGGTGCCTGGTGCCACCCTTCCCAAGGTTAGAATCTATCCACTGTCAATTCCGGAGATGCAGACCATGGAAGAATACACTGGGGGAGGCACTCAAACAAGAGTTCTGAATGATCAAACCATTAAGTACCGTTATCCTCTTCCCCTGGTTCCAATGGCCCTAGAACAACAAAGAGGCGCTCGCATCCTCTCCAAGCTAGACCTTCACAGCGCCTACAATCAAGTACGTATCAGGAAGGACAACGAGTGGAAAAACGATTTCATCACCCTATCCGTGCACAATGATTACTGGGTTATGCAGTGCGGGCTGGCTATCTCACCTTTAGTCTTCCAAGTGTTTATGGATGAGGTGTTCCAGGACATGCTCCAGAAATTTGTTATCATTTACATTGATTTCCTGATATACTCCCGAAACCTAGATGAAAACCACCAACATGTTGAACAGGTCCGTCTCAGAGACTACCAACTCTACTTGAAGCTAGAGAAGTTTAAACGCCCATCCATCCACTTCCTGGGGTACATTATCAACGGATGTGGCATTCAGATGGACCAGGGGAAGTGTCACACTGTCAGAAACTGGCCACAACCCAACATCAAACAGCTGCAATGATTTCAAGGCTTTGCCAATTTTTATCGTAAATTCATCACCAACTTCCAAGGCTGGATTCCCTCTCCTATAACGACATTACTCCGTAACCGGACCAAGTTTCTGTCCTGGATCCCAGCTGCCATTGAAGCATTTGAACAGCTGAAGGAAGCCTTTTGCACTGCTCCCATCATCAAACACCCTGATCCTGAATTATCCTTTGTTGTGGAAGTGGATGCTTCCACCAAAGCTATGGTACCAGTGCTATCCCAGCGGCAAGGGGAACAAGTCCAGCTTCATCCATGTACCTTCTTTTCTCGAAAACTGTCCCCAGAGGAGCAAAATTACGACATTGGAAAGCAACGTTATCAAACTAGCTCGAGGGGACACTGGATGGAGGGAGCAAAACAGTACCTGGTAATCGTGGATCATCATAACTTGGAATATCTGCATTATGCATGCTGTTTAATCCTCACCAAGCCTGCTGCGCTTTATTCTTCACCTGCTTTTACTTTAAATGTACTTACCATCTAGGTGACAAGAATATCAAAATGGATGCCCTTTCCTGCCACTCTCAAAATGTACCTCAACAACCTCATGAGACCATTCTTCCTCCAGCCATCTTCGTGTGTCTGATCCAGTGGATTCTGGATGATCAGATCACAACTGCCACGAGAGAAGAACCTGTTCCACGGGTAGGTCCTGAGGGTCGCAATAACATACCATCAAGTCTGCGTATAACCCTCATGGACTCATTCGTCCCGTGGATACGGGCATCAAGGTAACCAGCAAACCCTCTCACTGACCCAGGATGTCCAACACTTTGCTTGAGGATGCCTCAACTGTGCAATCTCCAAAACACTAAGACACCTACAAGAAGGCAAGCTCCATCCACTACCCATTCCATTTAAAACACCTGCATCTTTGTAGCTGTTAACTGCTTCTTCAAAGCCTGTAAACTCATGACCACGTACATCCACCTCTGACTGCCCTGTCGTAAGTCCCAGGTTCATCGGTCCATTCAGCATCCAACACCAAATCAATGATGTGCCTTACCGCCTCAACTTACCTCCTCAATACAGAATACTCAATACATCTGGAGCTGGCTGTGGAGTGGGGGGTACTGTCATAGAGTCAACCAGCATTCCATCAGCACCAGGTCCTTCAGCTCCACCCATTCATTCACAATCACTGGAATACTAACCTGCCACACTTGTCATGCCCTCATCAAACACAACTTCATGAGCAAACAGTACACTCTCACCAGTTGTCCAGTCTCGTCAGTCTTAGCTTAAGAGTGATCCATACCCGACTACAAACCTGTGATTACTTACCTTTAGGGCTGGGCGATATGGCAAAAAAATTAAATCTCAATTTCTTCAGAATGATTGACCGATTCACGATTTAGATTTTTTTAACTAGATGAAAAACGTAACTACAATATGATTCTCTTTATTAACCATCTGGTTAAAAATGTTCTATTTCAAGCGCACACATCTGAAGTGATCAACATGGTGTAAATGTAAAACAAATTACTTGTAATTTAATATATATCTTTGCAGAAAATTTGCATTAAATATGAGGCAAATATTGTACAAATGTATCCTAAACATATAGTCAGAAATAATATAATAAAATAGAAATAATATAATAATATAAATATATTATTTCTTATAATATAATATTTATTAATAATATTAATAAGAATATTTCTTAGCCATAAAGTAATAGCAATAAATAACACCAATAATAGGCTATTATTAACAGAAAATGCTTTGTAAAAACAGAAAATAACAGCACATTTCAGCCTGTCACCATCATGCAAACATGAAATATCAAATATACAGTAGTATTTCTTTACATTTAGCTATTTTTCCTGTTGTTTTTATGTTTGGCAAATGTCATTTGTCAACATGCATATAATGTTCGCTAAAATTTTCAACTAAAAACAAAATTACTGATCTGCCCGCAGTCACTATATGATAATTGAAATGAGCTGGATAACATCACCATTTTCTCCAGTGCGGCTGTACAGCCGAATCTAATTATATTGCATTATTTTCCTATTTAACACTGTGAAGGTGCTTTGAAAAAATCAGCATTGTAAAAAGCACTATATAAATAAAGGTGACTTGGCTTTATTCAAAACCGTGATTTCTTGACTTAAAAATAGTACAATTGCGACAAAACATTAAATTCTAATTAAATTAATTTTTTGGGGGGGAAAAATCGCCCAGCCCTACTTACCTTCTTCATTATCTTCAAGCCATGGAACTCTGGGACGATTTGCTTACCAAATGGTATTGTAATTCATAAAAGGAAATGTGCTATATAAATAGCAGTAGTGTCTGATTCTGGGAGTCAGCACATCACAGTTTTCACAAAAGAGCACCTCTTCATCCTAAAATGTTGACTGAGTGACTAAAACTTTATTACCAAAGAATACACTTGTTTGTTCACCTTGAGTTGACAGTTTGAACAGTTGTTTCCTTATTTTATTTTCAAGATCCATTGTTGCTTTCAGTAAGGCTATATAAAGATTAAGAAAAATGGAAAAGATCATTTTTCTCACATGTTGCGTTTGGTTAGGACACAGTGAAGGCTTACAGGACTGTTTTAGTATTTGCATTGATTTTGTATTGTTGTTAAGTCTATTGTTAAGTTCTTTTATTTTATTTTATATTTGTTTAGATATAATGTGTTTATTTGGGAATGTCGTTGTTGTATGGTAAGGAGGACTCCTAGGTTCCTCCCTATCCTAGGTTTTTGTGAAACGCAGACTTACCAGACTTACTTTGTTAGCATTATCTTTCTTTTTATTCATATTTTTTACAATTGATTTATTTATGAAAAACACTATAATAGGATTACAGAGTCAAGAAGTTGCCATCTTAAGTATATCTTTTTCATATTAATTTTCAAATGATTTCTAAATGAGTAAATATTGTAAAATAAATATACATTTCATTTTAGCAATTGTTATGCATGTGAAAGAAAATTGTTATGCATGTCTTTTTACTATCTTTAAATTAAATAGTGTGATGTGATATATACACTGAACAAAATTATAAATGCAACACTTTTGTTTTTGCCCCCATTTTTCATCTAAGACTTTTTATGTACAAAAAAGGCCTATTTCTTCCAAATATTGTTCACAAATCTGTCTAAGACCCCGTTTACACGTACATGGTTATTTTGAAAAATGGAGACATTTCCCTTCGTTTACATGCAAATGGAAAATTCGCCTCTGAAAACGAGTCTTTCTAAAATCTCCAGCCAGAGTGGAGATTTTGAAAATCTTCGTTTGCACGTTTGTATGTAAACTGAGACAAACGGACAGCCAACGTCAGAGTAGCGCCAGAGCTCGCACCTACGTCAAAAGTGCGACCTATGTTTACATATGATCATGAAAGCGTTCAGAGTAGCAGTCGCATATATATTGGTGCAAACTCTCCTAGTGTGTTTGCATTTGCAGAGATGAATAAGTGCTCGGAGGTCAGCAATTTTGCAACAACTTCTCCCTCCAACACGAAGAACCAGTCCACCAAGCTTCTGGTTACACCGCCATCTACAGGTTTGGCATGCTCTTAACGGCATATATACACGGGTACATGAACACTGTGTAAATGAACACTTTTCTGAAAACTGACGTGTGCACAATATTATTTTTGAAACGGGAGAGGTTGAAATCTGTTTATGAAAATAGCCGCCAACGTATAAACGTAGCCCAAATCTGTGTTAGTGAGCACTTCTCCTTTGCCGAGATAATCCATCCACCTCACAGGTGTGGCATATCAAGATGCTGATTAGACAGCATGATTATTGCACAGTTGTGCATTAGGCTGGCCACAATAAAAGGTCACTCTAAAATGTGCAGTTTTATCACACAGCACAATGGCATCTGGCACTTTAGAGAGGTGTTTTATTCACAGATGTTTCCCAGTTTTCCCTGTACAGGGCAGATGGCAGACAGCGTGTATGGCGTCGTGTGGGTGAGCGGTTTGCTGATGTCAACATTGTGGATCTAGACGCCCGTGGTGGTGGGGACTACAAACACAGGTCCATTTTATTGATGGCATTTCGAATGCGGAGAGATGCCGTGATGAGATCCTGAGGCCCAATGTTGTGCTATTCATCCACAACCATCACCTCATGTTGCAGCATGATAATTCATGCTCCCATGTTGCATGGATCTGTACACAATTCCTGGCAGCTGAAAGCATGCCAGTTCTTGCATGGCCAGCATACTCACTGGACATGTCACCCATTGAGCATGTTTAGGATGCTCTGGATTGGTGTATACGACAGTGTGTTCCAGTTCCTGCCAATATCCCGCAACTTTGCAGAGCCATTGAAGAGGAATGGACCAACATTCGACAGGCCACATTCAACTCTATGCGAAGGACATGTGTTGCACTGGAAACACTTAGAAACTGACTGTTTTTCAGACCCCCAGATATAATTTGATTTATAACAGCCTTATTATAATGACATGTCTTATTATTCTAACTGAATTTATTATTCCTAAAACATTTTTTATCTTAATGTACGATAATTTAATTTGTATGTGATGCTTTGATATGTTACTACCTCTTTTTGAAACAGTCAGTGATATTATTCAGCTGGTCATGTGATATGATGTCAACATGGCAGCCACCATGAGGAACACTTTAATAAAGAATAAAACAGCTTTTGTTATTACACTATGATATGACTAAAATGTTCTCATGTGCGTGTACATATTAAACAATAAGTGCCATTCATTCAAACATTACAGTGTTGTGTTATGTTGTTTTCTTTCTGGGTGAAATGAAGAGGGCAGTAATGCTAGATCTCACACCATCAGAATTGAATTACAGGCGATGTTCATAATTTATGACCATTCAGTGAAGTCGAGCTCCTTTAGCAGATTTAATTTTGCATTTTGTTTTTTGTTGCATTTCTACATCAACGTAACTGTTACCAGTGGTAAATTATACAATAGTAAAACCACATAAATTCTTTGTAAAGGGTGATAGTGAAGCGCACGACACGTTTGAAGCAGATTAATATTAATAAACAAACATGAGGACAGTCTCTTACCTGACAGCCCTTTTTATGGTGAAATCCCACCACTACGACGTGTAGCACCGGTTCCTCTTTACACTGAGCCTCCATCCGCTCTATTAAAATCAGCTCAGAGTTCAAAAGAGAAGAAATAAAAAGTAAAATATGGGTTTAATGTGTGGAGTCAATAACTTCCGCAACCTTGCCCGTCAGTTAGTATGTCACGCGATGCTCCGCCTCCAGCACAAACAAACATACCAGAGCAAAAACAGCCATGCGTGGCTGCCGAGAGAGGGCGCCCCATGGCTACCAAAGATCATCCATCAATCCATCTATCCATCCTGTCGGTGGCCAGTTCATCACAGTCTCAAATATTTTATATAATTTATATATTGAGTGAGTAAGTGACAAAATAAAAACATCCCCTCATGAAAAACAAGAACACTTCCCAGCAAACACACGTTCTAATGACGTCGCCAGGTTAGTGACCCTTTAATCTATCTGTTGTGTATTGATATATTTTGTACATTTTGTTGTTTACATGCAGAAACATGCTTTCATGTATTTTGGAGTTTTCCTCATTCAATTAGCTTTTTGGTCAGATTTCTGCTCTTGTATTAATGCTCACATCATGCCCAGCTTTCAACTGTTTTGAAAATGCTTTATTTGTTTGATTGTTTGTTTTTTCTCCTATGACATTACAAAGGAATTTTATTTAATTAATTTGCTACTTCTTTTAGCTAAATTTAGTATTCATACATTTTGGGGAAATAAGCCTTTGTTTTTTCATTTTAAAGAAAGGTTTGTCTACCTGAATTTATTGTATGCTGACAACGTTGTAATATTATGTAATATTATGCACAATATGTAATATTTTTATATTTAAATATCCAAAAACCACTAGAACAATGTTATATATTTTGTTGACCTGTGTACCCAAACGTTTCCAACAATGTTTAAATCCAGAGAAATCAGCTGTTTTAAACAGTGTTACAGACCTCGTCTTGCGCCACCTGTCAACGATGTCTTATCCGCGCTACCCTTGATCTAGATTACTGCAAAGTGCAACAAGTCTATCATACCAGCCACCGAGCGAATGGTGAGTAGTTAGCCAGCAGCCATCACCCTGTAGTCCAAGCCTGGTCAGTACTATGGATGGGAGACCTCCTGGGAAAACTGCTGCTGTAGCAGCTGGTAGAGGTGTTAGTGAGGCCAGCAGGGGATGCTCACCCTGTGGCCTGTCTGGATCCCAACACCCCAGTATAGTGATGGGGACAAGCACTGTCCTTTGGATATTAAACCAAGGTCTTTCTGTGGTCATTAAAAATAGGATGTCCTTTGTAAAAAGAGTAAGGCATAAACCCTGGCGTCCTATGGAGTCTATATGTAAAGGAGACTATATTTAAAGCACTTTGAGTACCCAGAAAAGCCCTATATAAATGTAACAAATTATTATTATTATTATTATTATTACAGTAACGTTATAACATAACTTTCAACACACTCAAATGTATTTAGTATGATTGTTTTAACCATGTAATACAGCACTGGGTTACCTCACATACACAACGAAAAGAGCTAAATTGGCCGACTGCAGCATAAGCATACTAAAAGTGTAAAGACTGGTATTTCTCTCATTAGCAGTCGCTCCCAAGGGCTCTCGGCGCATTCTGCTTCATACTACCACAACTTTAATAAAACTTTCGCTCATTCATGAACATGATTTCGGATTCCTTTCCATTGGCTGTGGAGGTGAAGTGTCAAGACTACAACTACTATGATTCCAAGCTCATTCACAGCGCCATCAAGCTACGTCGTTGTTTTGAATAAGTGACCTCTAGTGGCAAAATTTACATACTGTGCCTTTAAATGTCATTGTAAGTTTTTAAAAAAAAGTTAAATAAAAATGTAAAAAAACGGTGGTACCCTTGTCCCCTGTTAATTGTATTATCTTTGTTGAGATATTAATATATTACTATGATATTTTTGTATTATTTTGGAACTACAAAATTTTGCAGCAATTTACGTCAGCAAACGCGGGAGTTCGGGGGAGTTTCAACTTTTTAAGAAATGTTGGCGTCTCTAATTGAAAATATGCGATCATGATTCATGTTGCCTAATTCATAAATGAATGTGAGGAGACAAGAAACGCTTGTGTTTTCAAAATATTAGACATATGAATAAGAGTGAATGTGTGCAAATTTTAAAATGAAATATTTTCAAATAGTTTAAAAAGTTTTACTATTCTTATTTACTGGTAGGTATTCATCTAAATCCCTTTTAATCCTTTAATTATTTAATCCCTTTATTATTATTATTTTTATTATTTATTAAATAACAAATCACCCCCAAGCGCAAAAGTAAAACTCTAGTCTACTTGCAAGCAAATGCCAGCCAAAAGGACAATCAACTATGAATGATATAGTTAGCCCTTAAAAATAGTAAAGCAATGTAAATGTAAACAAAAAAACTAAATTCAAACTGTTCATCAAGCGATCATGTCTTTTCAGAAAAATTTGACTAAACCGCTCAATTCATATAGATTTGTTTTATGATCTCTTTTTTATGAACTTTTTGAAGTGTCAAAGTGCGTAGCTGTCAGTGGAGAGACAGAAAGCTCTTCAAAAAGATCTTCATTTGTGTTCTGAAGATGAACGAAAGACAGGTTTGGAAAGACATGAGAGTGAGTAATTAATAAAATTATTTTCATTTTTGGGTGAACTAACCCATCATCTTCCAAAAAGCAATATAATTTTTAGAGAGGAAAACAACATAACAAACATTAATGGATTTGATTAATTATGTGAAGTTTTATGGTATTAGTTTATTATTGGTTTGTGTAAATTTAAAACATTACATCGAGTTAGATAATAATACAGAGAATCTGCAAGATAATATCAACATGGTTATAAAAAATCTAAATAATCTTAAATTTGACACCATCATGTCCTCTATTTCTCAGTCCCTCACTGAACAATGGCTAACTTTAGCTCTTTATTTCCGTCCTGTTAGGTTTCATCCTGTTCATTTCCTTGACCTTAACTGTAAATAAATCAAGCTATTAATTATAACATTTAAGTGCATGAGCCTGCAAGCATATTGCTCAAAGTCTGATATAGGCCTAAACTTTTATAGAAACACTGAGGTTTAATTTGCTCTGAGAGAAAAAAAAAAGAAAAGAAAATGTTATTTTCTGTCATACATTTTTTTGTAATCAGAGAGATCAGTTGAGTAGGATGTGATATTGCATATATATTTAATGTTGCACAAATTATTAAGGGATGCTAAGGCGGAAAGGAATGTCTACATCTTTCATTTGGTTTGCATAGTCTTCATCAAACATCTTGGATTGAGCTGGGGTGAAATGGTTAACCCAGTCACCGACCTCTCCTGTGAAAACAGACATAATTATGAACACAATTTTGACATAATTATGAAAACAACATTTTGAACACAATAGGCTGTATATCATTTCTTATTCATATACATGATCCTTGGGATACTTGATTATGATTGCTCAACTGCCATATTGAGTGATAAAATTAAATATGTTTGTAGAATGACAGCTAAATTATAAAGACTGTTGTATTGTAATATATTATATGGTTCTGGTGTTTAAATATCCTGGTTTTTAAATATAAATTGTTACCTTGATGTTAGCTGATTGAATACCTTGATTGTCTAAGACATACCAATTTGATAAGGATGTATTCTGATTGGGTGATTTTTATCATCTTGATCATTCATTCTTTTAACAAATTTCTTCCTAAGGATATGTTTACACAAAGCTTTCAACCGTTTGTGCCGTTAATTTGGGGGCCTGATAATGCAAGCTTTTGAAAACGGGTTTCAAAGTGCAAAGTATTGAAGCGATACCTTTACCGTCTCCACGTAAACAACAAAAACACAAATCTGTAAAAACGGTGATGTCATGCACATGCGTATTACATGTAAACGCATGTGTATTACATATTCACGGGGTGTTTCTTGACAAAGCGACTTCTCCAACTACTGGCCTGGTGTGCATAATACATCCTTTTTAGTAATTTCTGCAGATACATGTGAACGGAGATCATTTTGAAAACATTGTCAAGCCAAGTCAAGTCACCTTTATTTATATAGCGCTTTTTTACAATGCTGAGTGTTTCACAGTGTTAACAGGAAAATAATGCAACAGAATTTGATTTGAATATACAGCCGCTCTGGAGAAAACAGTGATGTCATCCAGCTAATTTCAATTATCATATAGTGTCAATGCGGGCAGATCGGTAATATAGTTGAAATTTAAGTGTCCCAAACTGAGAAAGCCAAAAACCAAAGGCGACTGTGACGAGGAACCAAAACTCCTTCAGGGCCAGAATGGAGAAAAAAACCTTGGGAGAAACCAGGTTCAGTCGGGGTGCCAGTTCTCCTCTGGACGACGAACAAATAGTGTAATATTATGAATCTGGCATAATTGTCGACTGATTTTAGTACATTGTTGTTGCGTAACCTAAAATGGAATGTGACGTTGTGAGTTGTGTTTTTTTACATTTTAGATGTTGTAAAAGTCTTTGATCCCTAATACTGAAGGATAAGCTTAATATGGAGATGTTTTTAAAATGTTAATGTATTGTGTTTGTTGTATACCCTGAGAAAAGCTCTCAAACCGAAACGCATCAGTATTGCTTGATAAATAATAAATGTTTCTTCACTGTTGCTGGATTTTTCTTAGTTTCTATACTGTTGTCCACAACAAACTACAGAGAACATTAAACACATTAAATGTTAACTTTCTAGTTAAATATGTTAGCTAACATAGAAAACATTGTAATAGTGTTGAAATTATTGTTTTCTACGCTGCAATGGACTACTTGTCTTAGCTATCTAGAAAAATTATTTTACATCAAATCAATAGACTAATTTCATATCCCTTTATTTGCTAAACAGTCATATGAGCAGAGTGTATACTCTTTGTTTTCCTTACAGTCTAAAAATATGTCTGTATTGGCTACAGTATCTAACACTCTCAAGCAGCCATAAAAGGGGTACAACAGTCTTATTTTTTTGGCAATATTATGTCCTGCTCCTCATTCTATAACTAAAAACATTTACACGTTTAAATAACCAAGAATTAATATAATCTAAAATAAGTAGGGGTGTATTGAGACAATCTAGTTTGGTTTTATATTAACCTTTTCTCATGAAGGCAGAAATGGACTGATCAAACACAGGTTTTGGGATGTAGGAGTAGTTAGCCATTGGATTTTCTTTCATGACTTGGAAGGATGTCAGCTGCACAATCCTCTCTATGACATCATCAGAAACAGACAGGTCCATATAGTGCATGATTCTCTTAATCTCCCTAAAAGGATTCTTGGTGAGGGAAAAAAGTAAAACACAGATACAAGAAAGTCAACCAAATAAGAAGAGGACATAAAATAAAACTGAAATTAAATAAAATTTTAGGAAATTTGCCAGGACTTGAATGGATATGTTGCACTAAAAATACCTCCTTCATGTCCTCAAATAGAATGTAGAGAATATTCTTTTCCTTGCATTCCTTCCAGTAACCTTTTACATGGTCATACCAAGAGCCCCAACCTACTGTAAAAAAAACATTAGAGGACAGAGTAACCAAAGATTCCATATTAAACATTACATTCTACATTATTGTATAGTAGAGGGATAGTACACCACATGGTCTCAGTTGAAATGGTCGAATCATTAGTCAAAATATTTGCTTTATGGTTGTTTACAACAACAACAAAAAAAGAAAAAGAAAAAGAAAGTCACACAGGTTTGGAACAACAAGTAGATGATTAGATGAGGACAGGATATTTGTTTTTGGGTGAATAATCCATATATAAATATGTAGTTTTATCTCACATTGCCCCCTCATGAACTTGTGAATGTATCCTTCCCAAGGTCCTGGCTCTGGCTGGGTAAGATTCATACGATCAAAGTGGAAGTAGCTTACAAGGTTATCCTTAGCATTTCGGGCCATATAGATGACCTAGAAAAAAAGCAGAGCAGCTAGTGCACATGATTTGTGGTACTCTGTGGTCAGAGACAGTTCAAGGGGTTTCAGCATACACACTCTAAAGGAATTAAAATAAACCCAAATTTGACCTTGTGTTTGTAATGATCAAAATTATACTTAGTTGTTTTAATTTAATTATTACCTTGCATTTATTTTCCCAGAATCCTTTAGGCACTAGTTGAATGGGCAAGTGAGTTTTGATGACCCGTGGTGGTTTCATCTGTGTAAGTAAGTCAAGCCCTAAATGAAGCATTAAAGATAAATATGTGCAAGGCAATGTGTAGACACAGGTGCATTGACATATCCTTCATAAAACAAAAACTTTGTGATAAGTATAGATGAAGCATACACAGAAATGTGTACCTGATGGTATAGGTGGAGGAGCGCAAATTTCCAGAAATGGAATACGGACAGCTGTTGGTGCTCTCTTGCACACCTCAGCATCTCCATTGTGCAGCAGAAGATCAACTATCTCTTGAGTCCAAGTTGTGCCTTAACACAGAGACAAAAATTTGACCATTTGTTCTCAACCAGGGGGCTGGAGCCCACCTCAGGAAATTTCTGTGGGCCACAAGATGACTTAAAAGTATTCGTGGCGAGGGGGGGCATGGTAAAGCTAGGTCTGCTGCAGGGGAACGAGTGCGGAGACGAGCATTGATAAGCAGAGTAATTTCAGTTATTAACGGATGGATGGGATATAAGCGCCCCGGCCCGCAGACCTGGGACACGGAGAGAGAGACTGATGCTGTTTAGACTGTTAGATATTGAGTTTATACGAGACAAGTTTCTCCCTTGGTGGTGGTTCTCTTCCTGGTGCCCTTTCCGGGAGGGGGGAGTACTGTCACAACCTCCGGTCTGCTGCTCATTCACATCTACACTACAGTTCCCATCATGCTCCTTGAACCACACCTGACACCAATCACCTCATTAACTCCTCCTTTACTCCCACTTAAGCACACACCACTTGGCTGGTCTCGTTTCAGACTGTATTCTCCAAAGTTCATGTCTCCTTCATATCTCCAGTGTTTCCCTGTCTCCCTGTGTTTGGCATTACCTAGATACTTACCTACAAGAAGACAAGGTGTGTGCATTCCCAGTTACTCTATACTCCGAACTGCTATAACTTTGATTTACTTACCTGCTTTACTCTATTTTGCTCATTACTGCAATAAAACAGAACACACTAAAATGTACAAAATTCACGTCATTTAATATTTACATGCACTGACAAATACATGCAGAAACCACTCTCATGTGCGCGCTGCATGTTGTTTGAATGCGTAATACAGAGCAGTGATTGGATTAAAAGAGTTCAGACTCATGAATAAATGCAGAGGGTCCAGCTGACATAGAATTGTGCCCACAGCCAGTCACACACTCCGAAGGCACGTTTCTACCTCACATTCCGTGACGCTGCTTCGACTTTGTTTTTCAACTCGGATGAATGGAATTACTCAGAAAAGCGTGAAAATAAACACTTGTTTTAAAATGTATGAGTGCTTTTAGTGTTTTTTCGCGATGTGCAGCCTGTACATATCTGTTCACGTCTCAAAAAAATGTGTTTTGAGGTTTCTTTTCCCCTCAGGTTATGTCAATAATAAAATTTTCAATAATAAATAATACAATTAAGTTCACAGTTCTTTGATGTTGGTTAATCATCAAATAAAACAAATCAAATATATATTGTTTAATTTTCTATCATATTTTTTAGTGAGGGTTTTATTTGAATTTATTTTAAAACTATTTATACAAAATGTTTTATTTTATGGTGTAATTACTTAATAGCTTTTCTTTAAACTCATGAAACCCCTACAGTTCCATCATATACACCATATACAAGATTATCCTATTCAAATCAATGTGATCAATGAGTTAGGTCAGAAGTAATCTAAACGTAATCAAAAAGTAGTCAGATAATATCTTAAATGTGTAATGTTGAGAAAACTAACTACAGTTCTTGTCCTGTAATTTGCAATTGCGGTAACCAACTGCAATGTGCAAGTAATCTACCCAGCACTGCATACACACAGACAGAAACCTTTTATGTCCGAAAAAACTACTTTTCAGGAAAAAACAATGTACTGTGTTTTTAAAGTTGATATTGTGGCTTTATATATATGGTCAGTAACTTGCATGTGCCATTATGTTATAAAATCAAGCTCAAATGGTGTAGCACTCTCAGCACCTCTTCGTGTGGCCATGAACGGAGTTCTGAGTTCTGCCCGCTTGTGAATCCTTTAATTATTACCAACAAAGTATAAACATGGTGTTTATAAGTGTCAGGATTTAGTCAGGACAGTGTCACTGTCAGCTGTGACAGAAGAACCGATCCACAAAATGGATTATGAGGACTATGTAAAAAAGATAAAAAAAGATGAACATTGATTAAGAGACTATAGTGCTGAAGTCACAAAAAACGTGACTTTCCTTTTTTTGGGGTGGGGGGGTGGGGAGTTTAAGAGCAACTGGGCACCCACCTCTTTAACAGGATTCTTTGTTAAGAACGTGCTACTATAAAGAAAATCCATAAAAAATAAGGCACAATGTATTGTATTAATTTGAAGGATTGTTTTTAGGATTTTTACCTGTATTTTGAATTTTACACTACATTGTATTGTGTTTTAGAGTTAACGGAAATGTCCGTAAAATTAATGGATAATGTCCAGGTAATGAGTTGCCAGTTGTCTACTTTTTCTGTTATTTTATGGGTTTATTTCTTACTGTGTCATCAAGTCTAAAGCATATACATACATTGTATTTTACCGGAATTCAGTGGGAAGTACAAGGTTTTGCTCTTACTCTGCTTTTACCAAAGAATCCAAAGACAACACAGGAAATTACCCCCAGCAGACCTAGTCCTTAAAGATAACATTACCTCCAAATGGTTTAAGAATCTGGTCATGAGAACATTTCAACATTTCAACATTCACACACAGTCGTCAGTAGGAAGATCAGAGCCTGGCAGAATAAAACTATTTAATCTAATCAATCAACTGATGCCATTATGTTCACCTATACGTATAGTTCACATTTGTTTTTCAGGACATAGAATCAGTGGATCTTAAACATTATTACATTTGTATTCTCACAACAGAAGACAGATGTTCATTCATAGTAAGGGTGAGTAAATAATGAAAAAAAAAATATTTTGGGTGGACTGTTCCTTTAAATCCATTGCTCAAATTGTGTCAAGAAAGAGTGCAAAGTACACAGTACACAGTGTAGTCAGGTCATACAGTATGTGCACATTAAAAAGCACTAGACTTTTGGATGATTAGCAAGTTATTTTTATCTGTTTTTTACCTGCTTTAGGATAAGTAGAGATGAGTAGGTCTGATGGGTCAGGACAGAATTCCCAGATTGATTTCCAGTTGTCGGCAATGGTGCTCATGAGAGGGACACCCTTAACATCTATGAGAGGGAAACGACGAATAGCATCACCTGCCCTCCTAATGGCTTCTTCATAGCTCAGCAGTTCCTTTTCCATCACAAAAAAAAATAAAAATAAAAAGTCCTCTGGAATATCCTCTTATCCTTTTTAGTCCTCCCTCTCTTGTTTAAATCTTTCTGTTTGCTTTGAAGTATACTGAGTTATGTGTTCTGTCTTGTTCCTGCTTTTGAAATTTCATTAATGTTTTGTTCTTCTTAAATTATCCTTGGATTAGTAGCCTTAAATCTATCTTTGACCCCTTCACTGTCTACTCCTAAAGTTAGTTGTTGTTCTTCCCTTAACCTCTATGAATTGTTTTCATGTTCTGTTTGCTGTCCAAAGTTTCTTTCTTCTAGAATTTTAGCATTATTATCAGTATTCATGTGATTTTTAGTGTTCTCTCTCAGCCTATTTGCTTTTCCTAACGGTGTCCCTATATTTCTTTCTCCTGGGCGTTACTGTAATGAGTTCCTGAAGTGCAGGGCACTTATATAACTTGGACAGCCAGGGCTGAATTCCAATCTTTCAGCAATGTTATCTTAATCTGAGTTCAAGGGAGTGTCTGACAAGTATCACTTTAAATGGAACAAGTGTACAGACCAGAATTCCTCTTAAAGCACAGAGAATTAGAAAAAAACCCTCAAATGATGTACGTGACCATTTAGAAATGTAAATATCCATATATACTAATCCCAAAGACAAACTAAGCAATTTATAATTAATAAAATATGAGTTTCGCTAACACATTTGTCTGTCTGTTTAACTAAGCAATACATATTTGTTTGAAATCCATCCATTTAAACATCCATCCATCCATCCATTTTATATAGGCTACCTGTTTATGTATGGCTATGGGCAAACAAAAACTTTTTATACATCATGGATTAAATTAGTTTTTGCAATATTTCAACATCATTTCCATTTTGCTTCATGTACTGCTGTAACATTAAAATTATGCTGATTCTACAACACACAGGCCTAATAAGAAATGTTAACTGAACCAAAGAAAGACTAAATATCATAAATGACAGAGTTTCAACCTCCTGTTTAATATTAACTCGCATGTAAATAGCATCTACAAATCAAGAGTGTCCACTTACAGACACTCCCTCATCTGACATTGGTTAACTTTGTACTACAAGTTTTAGTTATGTCAAAAGTCAAACTCCCCACACAGTTTAGCCCCACAAGACCAACCACAAACACATACTGTACAAACTTTGTTCTCATTCGTTTGACTTGCTCATTATGTACAAAAGAAAGAAAGAAATAATTCAATGAAACACTAAAACATTTTAAGTCTTCTAACCTTTTAATATATTTTGAGCATTAATCATCTATTGCCTTATGAACTAGGGGAGAGTGGACATTTTTTTGACTTTCTACTTTACTTACTTTACACTAAGTTTAAATAGCAAATAGGTTTACACTAAATGAAAATAACATATTTTTAGCGATAAATGATTTTTACATTAAGTGCAAATAGATGCTATTTACTAAGTGAATATAATTAAATATTATATTTACACCATATAAAAGTAGCAGTTCTTTACAATATATATAGTAATTACATGTAATGTATACTTTATTTTGATACCATATCAAAATATTTGATACCATATTTTGATGCATACCATTTGCACCTCAGTGTGACAGCTTAAAATGTCAAAAAAATCCAAGACCAACTAAAATATTTTGTCAATAAAATACAATTATTAACTTTTTCAAATAAAATAAATGGCATTAAATTAAAATTAAAAACTAATTGTTGAGTTTGAAAAGAAGCATACCTCAAAACATTATACAAGTAATACAGCATAGTTTAAAAAAAATTATAATAATTAAGCATTTCTGAAAATGGGCTCTCAGTCATTATTCACCTTTTTCTAATGGTTTTTCAATAGAATTCATAAAAGTATAGAATATGATATCATAGTTCTAATTGAGGCTCATTGTAACACAGTTACAACGCACCCCACCTGCGCCCCACCCCACCTGCACTGGGATATAAACCGCAGCTTGTGTCTTCTGCTGGTTAGATCAGCATTAAAGAACTATATCAACTGTTAAATAACAGATATAACATTCAAATAATATCAGATTTTAACTTAAGAAATTTACTTTTGCTATGGTTATATACTGTAAATGTTCAGTGATATCTTCCAAAGATTTTTAAAACATTTTCTCTAAATAATGTTGATATGGCAAATAGTAAATACAGTTAGCTTGTTCCCTGCTCTCCCCTGCAATAATCTGAACATTTTTGCCCCTGGTGAGATACTTCTGACAATGAACACATTTATCACATTTATCACCTGTTGCCTAGCAACGAGGGGGAGAGGACGCTGGCGTTGTCTGTTCGCCGCTTCTCCACCCGAATCAAGTTAAATGTAACGTTAGATTTAGAGTTTTTTTATTTTTTTTATGACCCTAACCAGTCAAATCAGTCAGAGATATAATTGGGACTGTTGCATGGATTTTATCGTCTCAGATGACTTCACTCGGTTGTTAACAGCTGGTAGCGCTAACCGGCCAACGGCTTTTTCTAGCTGTCTAACATTACATTACGTCACCAGTGGTCTTGATCTTCCTAGTAATGTCACGGATGATTGTTTGGTGCCAACTTCTTCTCTTATTCTGCATATTGCCTCTGAGGTTGCTAGTTAAAGACGTACGTGGAGTCCATGTGGCTGGCATAATGAACTACTTGGCCACTCAGCTGATGGAATATAACAACTACAATGCTCCATCATGTTTATCAGTCATTCAAGAACTTGGACTTCTACGGCGCCTCGTTACACCCACAGAAGTGCTCGGCGAATGTTTGTTTATTCCCGGTCTGGTGAAACCATCCCTTCTATCTGGACAGCTGTGCGCCCTGTCTCGTCTCTTTCACATCATCAGAGGACTGATACGCTGTGAATTATTAGCACTGGAGACACTGCAACAGCGCCACACATGGAGATAGACAGAAAACGTGGAGTGGATTTTAGTAAACTCTGCCCAGTACAAAGATGCGCTGTTTTATCCAATCTTGCTTCATTCAAGATCATATTCAAGACAAAAGTTTGGACATAATGTGCCTTACAGAAACCAGATGTTTTTTTCTGTTTTGAATGAGACATGTCCTCCTGGCTACTGTTATTTCCAAAAAGCTTGTAACTCTGGCCGTGGTGGTGGCCTTGCTGTTTTCTACCACAGTCATTTGGATCTATTCCCTCTGACCCTCCCTGAGCTGTCTTTATTTGAATGTTTGGGGTTTAATTTCAATGTTTAAATTGCTATGTGTTTACATGTTTGTGTTAATTTTTAATTTAATTCTTAATTTTTAATTCCTCTAATTACTTTATTTTTCCTCCATTTTGTAGCACTTTGAGATTTTCTTTAAAATGTAAAGTGCTTTAGAAATAACATGTATTATTATTATTATTATTATTATCTTGATATCTGAAGATAATCGTGTTAAAGATTATTTTACATTTTGAAAATTATATCTCATCATTTACCCTTGTGTTCCCCTCATGGTTTTCTTTTGCAGAACACAACATCACCAGCACAAACTGTATTCCATGCTGGTCCAGGCTGGTTGGTGCTGATATAGTGCTGGTTAGTATAGTGCCGGTGTAGTTGATGGACCAGCATGGTCATACTGTTCTCAAGCAAAACAGAGCTGGTGAAGCTTGCCATTTTTTCATGCTCATTTGAGAACTCAAAATGTCAAAATCCATCTGTTAGTGCACATATTCCAAAAAGTGCACATAGTAAAAGGTATGTCATTGCAGTCAGGAGCATAAAATATGGTAGCATGCACTTTCAACAATTGCAGAAACAGAATTAATTTGACCAAAGTCAAGGGCCAAGTGCACAACTAAAGGTGAAACTAATCACCATAATGGTGACAACAAACAAACAAACAGACACCAACCTTCAAAGAAATAAAGCCAAAATGGTTTAATATTAATATTTAATGATGTTTGGGTTTAAACAGTAATGCTGTTTTTGGAGTTAAGCATCCTCTATTGAGATATTATTGATTTTATTTGCAGTTAATTTCATCTAAGGCTGAGTCCGTTAGTTGTTGTGCTGTCTGCTCGTCTCCTCCTGGGTCAGACCGCCGTGAATTCCTCCTTCACCAGTCCTGAACCACCTGTGTTCTGCAAAGAGTTGGAGGTTAATAAATAATTTACAATGTGCTACTATTGTGGCTGGTCAAACAATTTTTTAATCGGGATTGAATCTGGATTTTGAGTCGCAACAGGTCCAGATATCACGGGCATCGGCGACTTGTGGTGATTGTGCAATCGGCAATCTCTCTCTGATGACTGTGATTGTCACTCATGTGCACGAGCACTGATTTGCCTATGATTTTGGGAATGTGGGCTATGTCTGCGAGTCAAAATCGGGGCTAAAATCATGCAGTCTAAACTCTCCATTACTGGAGATGCATGTAATATATGCCACTGCGTTCTTTCAAGACTATGTTCAGTTAGTTCCCTTTCGAGAGAATCACTCGTATTGCGTAGCATACGTAGGGGGTACTCCAATGTATTCTCGAGACTGAAGTGAATTTTATCCTTAAAATTCTTCATGTAAAACGCAGTGCCGCTGCACAGCATACCTAGCGGGGCGTATGAGCGCGCTGATTGGCTGTGCTGCAGCAACTGCAGGAACCTATGGCGAGGCGGCTGAGCGGAGGGAACCAATGGGGGGCCTTCCGTGTTCCTGCCCACGCAGCCTGCCTGAATTTACATAGCGTGTCTATGAAAGACCCTGAAACGCCATAGGAACTCAGTTAAAATCTCTTTCAGCGACTCTTCACTTCGCTGATCTCTGGACCTGAAGCTGCCGTCGAAAGAGGATCTCAGCGGAACCCGTGCACCTTCTGAGGACATCGGATTCATCTGCCTTCAGACGGCGTCATTCTAGCTGCACTATCCGGCGTTACATATCCCCTTTTACCTCTTGCATGAGTGCGTTGTTTCAAATGTCTCGTTGTTCTTCGTGCAGAACTCCTCTGCTCGGCAGGGATAGGCACATCATCTGCCCGGCGTGTCTTGGCCGAGACCACGCCCTGGCTGCACTCTACCAGGGCAGCTGCCCAGAGTGTGACGAAATGGCACTGCAGACCCTGCGGGCTCGGCTTGCCATGTTCGATGCTGATCTCCCTCCTCCTGCTCTCTCCGTGGGACCGCGCAAGAAGAAGCAGAGGCAGCCGGAACAGCCTTGCGTCCACACGCCGGACCTCTCCCCACGTGTGCCACAGCCTCCTGTTACGTTTACACAGGAGGAACAACTCCCCTCCCTCTCTGCAACCTGTTCGGTCTCCTTCGGCGGACCCCAACGAGACCAAGAGGAAGAATTCGACAACAGCGCTTCCCAGTCGGCAACTGCCAGTGAGTGGTCAGACTCTGTCTCGGAGCGCTCCACTTCAACACAGGCCACCACGAGATCAAGCCTAGCCCTGCGTGCGACCAAAGCCACTGCACAGGCGATCGTAAAATCCATTGCCAGCCTGACCGTGCTCGAGTACCATCTCTGGCTCAATTTCAGACAGAGCCGCTTTCCTGGACTCTCCCATCACAGCTTCCGGCCTGTTCAGTCCCGCGGTGACGGGGTTTGCTGAGCGGTTCTCCGAGGCACAGAAGCTTCTAAGGCCATGAAATGTATTCATTGCCAATACATCTGGGGTCTCACAAACACAAATCAATCAGGTCACCTGTCCCTTTTCACAAAGCTGCCCACCCCTGAATATTATTCATCCCCTAGCTACATGCATACAGGCATGGCAGGCAATTCCGGGCATATCAGCATGGATGTTGAACATTATAGATAGAGACTACTCATTGCAGTTCACTCGCAGACCCTTGCGCTTTCAGGTCGTGGTAGAGACTTCGGTGAGAAGCGCTGTCAGTCACGTGCTTCACGCCGAAGTCATGAAGCTGCTAGAAAATTGGCCTTCAAGGGGCAAACCTATCAATACACAGTGCTGCCATTTGCACTGTCTTCGGCTCCCTGCGTTTTTACGAAATGCATGGAGGCATTCCATCTCCTCAGCGTTACAGATAGCCAAGAGGAACTTGATGTTGCAACAGAAACTACTGACTCTCTCTTTACTAGCACTTTAGACATAGTTGCTCCCCGGCGCTTAAAGAAGATTAAAGCAAATAATCCAACGCCGTGGTACAACGAGCACACTCGGGCCCTTAAAACAGCAGCCAGAAAAATGGAGCGCAGCTGGAAGAAAACAAAACTGGAGGTTTTTCGCAATTTGTGGAAAGAGAGCATGATTGCATACAGAAAGGCCATAAAAACTGCTAGATCTGCTTATTTCTCAACTCTTTTAGAAGAAAACAAACACAACCCTAGGTATTTATTCAATACAGTGGCTAAATTAACAAAGGATGAAGCTTCAACTTCTGACGTTTGTAAACAACACAGCAGTAATGACTTTATGAACTTCTTTACTAGTAAGATTGATAACATTAGGAATAAAATTATAACCATGCAGCCGTCTATTATAGTATCACATCAGACAGAACATTGTAGTGTCACTGAGGAAAAATTACACTCATTCACTGCTATAGGAGGAGAAGAATTGGCTAAACTTGTTAAATCATCAAAATCAACATCATGTATGCTTGACCCTATACCGACTAGGCTATTAAAAGAGATGCTTCCAGAGGTCATAGATCCTCTGCTTAATATTATTAATTCATCCTTGACATTAGGATATGTACCAAAAACTTTTAAGTTGGCTGTAATTAAACCACTTATTAAAATACCGCAACTTGATCCTAAAGAATTAGTCAATTACAGACCAATCTCGAATCTACCGTTTCTATCAAAAATATTAGAAAAGGCTGTGTCTTCACAATTATGTTCCTTTTTTAGAAAGAAATGGTATATGTGAGGATTTCCAGTCAGGATTTAGACCGTATCATAGTACTGAGACTGCTCTAATTAGAGTTACAAATGATTTACTCTTATCATCTGATCGTGGTTGTATCTCTCTATTAGTGTTACTCGATCTTAGCGCTGCATTCGATACTATCGATCACAACATTCTTTTGAATAGACTCGAAAATTATGTTGGCATTAGTGGAACTGCATTGGCATGGTTTAAATCTTACTTATCTGACCGTTATCAGTTTGTAGCAGTAAATGAAGAGATGTCACACCGATCACAAGTTCAGTATGGAGTACCGCAAGGCTCAGTTTTAGGACCGTTGCTTTTCACCCTGTATATGCTACCCCTGGGAGATATCATTAGGAAGCATGGCGTTAGTTTTCATTGTTATGCTGATGATACTCAGCTCTATATTTCTTCACGCCCTGACGAAACTTACCAATTCACAAGATTAACGGAATGCATAGCTGATATCAAAAATTGGATGAATAGTAATTTCCTGCAACTTAATTCAGATAAAACAGAATTTTTAATTATTGGACAGAAAAGCTCCACAAGTAGTGCCCTAGAATACTGTCTAACCTCGATGACTGCTCTGTCAAGCCCTCGCCAGTGAGGAACCTGGGTGTGCTCTTTGATACCAATCTTTCGTTTGAAAGCCACGTTTCTAGCATCTGTAAAACTGCATTCTACCATCTTAAAATTATATCTAAATTACGTCACATGCTTTCAATGCAAAATGCTGAACAATTAGTACATGCGTTCATGAGCTCAAGGCTAGATTATTGTAATGCTCTACTGGGTGGTTGCCCTGCTCGCCTAATAAATAAACTCCAGCTGGTCCAAAACGCAGCAGCTCGAGTTCTTACTAGAACCAGGAAGTATGATCATATTAGTCCAGTTCTGTCAACACTGCACTGGCTCCTATTAAACATCGCATAAAGTTTAAAATCTTGCTTATTACTTATAAAGCACTAAATGGTTTAGCTCCCAGTACTTAGCGAGCTCTTAACGCATTATACTCCATCACGTCTATTGCGGTCTCTAAACTCTGGCCAGTTGAAAATACCTAGAATATCTAAATCAACTGCAGGCGGTCGATCCTTTTCCTATTTAGCACCTAAACTCTGGAACAGTCTTCCTAGCATTGTTCGGGAAGCAGACACACTCTGTCAGTTTAAATCTAGACTAAAAACACATCTCTTTACTATGGCATACACATAGAACATTTTTAACTTTCTTTATTCAAATCAAATGACTGATTGTTAGGCTGCATTAACTAGGTCAGCCGGAACCGGGAACACTTCCCATAACACCTGATGTACTCGTTACATCATAAAAAGAGTGGCATTCACACTAATGTTAGTCTCTCTGTTTATCCCGAGGTTTACTGCAGTCGGCCGGATCCAGGCCGTGTCCGGATCGGATGGTGGACCTGCATCTGGACATGACCAGCTCATCCTGGAGTGTCTGCTGAGACCGTGTCCATTAGTGTCTCCTCTGAATTTGCCTCACCGGCACGTCATCCTCAATTAACCCGTCTCCGGCGCAATAACTCCGATCTTTCAAGTATTCATATTCTTGTGTAATCGACGCGCCATCCTAAATGAACCTCATCATGCCCTGATGGAGTTTTGGTTCCTTGCCACTGTCGCCTTTGGCTTGGCTTGCTCAGTTGGGGACACTCAAATTATGATCCAAGTTACTCAACTAAATATACAAATAGAATGTATTAATTTGGTCATATATAATTCTATAAACTATCCAAATTAAACTAGCCAAATAAAATTTTGTTGCAATGTTGTCCTGTTTAACACTGTGAAGGTGCTTTGAAACAATCGTCATTGTAAAAGCGCTATATAAATAAAGTTGATTGATTGATTGATTGATTGATTGATGCAGCGCTGACTCCCCTGAGGTTAAAGGGAATGCGCATTCTCAACTACCTCGACAATTGGCTTGTCATAGCCCAATCAGAGGCGCAGTTGATGACTCACAGATTCTGTCTCCTCAGCCTTTTAGAATGCTTGGGTCTCAGGATCAATATGGACAAAAGTGCTTTATCTCCGACCCAGAATACGTGTTTTCTAGGAGTGCGCATAGACTCAATACTAATGAGAGTGTGGCTGACATCATGCCGCGCGGGCGCCACTCAGAGTCTAGCAGCATCGTTCAAGATGGGCACTTATACTCCTCTCAAAAAGTTTAAGAGGATGTTAGGCCGGTTGGCCTCAGGGTCAGCTGTGCTCAATCTGGGTCTGCTGCGCATGTGCCCCCTTCAACGCTGGCTAAGGTACCGCGTCCCAGCTGGGGTGTGGCGTTTTGGCCGGTTACGCATTAAAGTGAACCACAGCTGTGTCAAAGCTCCGGCTCCTTGGTTAGCGACAGACTGGTACTAGTCAGGCATGAGCACAGGCACTATTACGAGATGGAAAGTAGTCTCGACAGATGCATCCAACCTAGGTTGGGGTGCCCTGCACCAGGGCAAGCAACTCTCCAGCCTTTGGACAGTATCAGAGAGGAGGCTGCACATGAACTGTCTAGAGATGAAAGCAGTGATCTTAGCGCTCAAAGCTTTCCTCCCATTCTTAAAGGGGCAGCTCGTCTGAATTCACGCAGCCTGCATTCCATGGTAAAACACTTCCTGTTATGGGCAGGGCGCAACCTGAGCTCAATGAGATCAGCTCATTTGCCAGGTATCCTAAATCAGGGTCCGGATATGCTCTCCAGGGGCAACATTCCTCCAGGGGAATGGTCGCTTCACCCGCAAACGATTCAGTTGATATGGAGTATCTTTGGCGAGGCAAAAGTAGATATTTTCGCCTCAGAAGACAACACTCATTGCCCAATATATTTCTCCAAGCACAGGGATGCGCTGGCCCACGAGTTGCCCATAATTCCCCTGTATGCGTTTCCCCACTCTCTGTATTCGTGCTGATACTTCAGGTAATCAGGAGGATCACGGAGAGCAGACACGCAATGCTT
The DNA here is from genome assembly GCA_023029165.1 of Gobiocypris rarus. NCBI lineage: Eukaryota > Metazoa > Chordata > Actinopteri > Cypriniformes > Gobionidae > Gobiocypris > Gobiocypris rarus. The sequence goes on from CM040920.1 coordinate 11,583,517, forward strand.
TTGATAGCCCCGCTATCTTGGTTGTTGGTTCTTATTAATGCTACTCTAGGTTCATATTTGTGTTCTGTTATTAAAGTATATTTCGACGGAGCCCTGTATATGACATTCAGGAAATGTAGGCTAAAATTGTGTGTACGATTTACTTATTTTGTTCCCTTGATTTATAGATTGTGCGCACGATTTACTAATTAATTCCCACGATTTGCTCAATCATGCGCATTATTTATAAATCGAGGGAATGAATTAGTAAATCGTGTGGACGGTTTAGCAAGTCAAGGGAACGAAGAAGTAAATTGTGTGCATGATTTATAAATCGAGGGAACGAATTAGTAAATTGTGTGCACAATTTACTTGTTTTTTTTTCTTGCATGTCATGTGCGGGGCTCCGTATATTTGAATAACTCTTCTTCATCCTGCCTTTTTTCTACACCACACTTGGAAGCCTGATGAGTGTCACTTTTACCCTATAGATTAGGACCAAATGAAGACTGAGCAGTGTTCGTTTAACACTGAGGACTTTGCTTTGTACTAATAACTTTTTCTTTATTAAAGAATTTATTGAAATTAATTGGAAAATTGTCTTGGTCTTTATATAACACACTAAGAAACATAGGCCTATGTAACAAAACACAAGTTTTGTTGTAGTCTTGTTGGGATCATTCCAGCACCTAAAGGACAACATATGCTGGTCCACCAGTAACCAGCATCCAATGCTAATCCTAATGTGCAAAACGTACCTTATGCTGGTTACTAGCAATGCTGGATTTTTCAGCAGAGAATTAAAAAAAAAAAAAAAAAAGATTGTTTCAACTAATAATTATCAAGGACGGAACAAAATTCTGAGACAAGATTATTGAAATTATTTATATATATTTTATCCTATGCACATTTTTATTTTAGATTTATTTTAACCCTATTTCAAAAGAAGACTATAAACAACTATTTGTATTACTGCTCAAATAAAATAATGATAATACAATCTTAAAAATAAATGTTCCAAAAGTGGGTTTTCACAGTGATGTACCTTTAATGCAAAGAAAAAGTTCCATGGATGTGGCATCGGCCCCCACTGAAATCCGGTTGGCCACCCCAGGTGGTACACACCAGATGGCTGTTTTTATGCTAGTCAGTAGTGCTCAAATCTAGCGACAGAATCATAGACATCGGATGGAATGTGTAACTATCAGATTACAAGCTTAGAGGCAAAAACTAAGTACAGGAAGGTAGCCTCTGTGTGTAGTTTAATACATACAAGAGAGAACACAACCAGCCAGTCACTATCACACAGTAAACCACACAAAAGTGTTCTGTGTGTCTTGTATAAGGGATTTATTTTGCGATAATGACCCTGTGACAACATCAGCTTATTATGTTTAGTTTACTCAGCAAATAAATATCTGGGCATGAAATAATCTGCTAAGAAAGAGTCCATTAAAAAGTACAAAACAATCAGCCAAGCAACAAGACAAGCAAAGATATTAATC